>CM057381.1:54795000-55380000 GCA_030015415.1 Cynopterus sphinx | reverse complement strand
GGCTTCAGACAAGAGGACTCTTTACAGCTGAAAGCAATTCTTGGGGAAGAAGTAAGCTACAAGTTGTCATCAGGCAGCATTTCCAGCAGTTTAGGAAATGAGTGCCTCCAGAGGCTGGATCTCGCCATGACCATGGCACCCACTAAAATAGCCAAGCATTGTTTTTGGTATTAAATTCTGTGATATTAAAGTATTGTGCGGTCAGGGCATTTTTATATCTTGCTACTCATGAAATTTATTTTCTTCTCTATATACTATTTCTCTCTCCACCTAGAATTCTGGAATAATTTTTTGCATTTTCATGTCCGTCTAGTTTTGTTGTTTCTATTAGTCCACTTTTTAAACAGATGAGCACTGTATGAGAGTTTCTTTTGCATTTTCGTGGCATATAAAACATCCATAAAATAATCATAGATGTCTCTGTGAGTTAGTTTTTCCCTTTAGCTCCTCTTACTACTATTGTTTCCAATCTTTATTTGTTTATTAGGAAAAGTTTTTGCTTCCTACCTCACACCCATTATTTATCATCCTTCCAAACAACATATAGCCAATAATTTGTCCCTTCATAATTTAATATTCATAAATACATTTTTTTACAAGAGAAGATTAACTTTTCTCTGTATTCAAAATCATATGCCCTAGGGATCTTTACATCAATATGGCAATAAATGTTGAGGCAATGGAAGGAAATGTGAGTAGTGAGTTAGTAAATAGATTAGGAGGTGGGTAGGAAAAATGTATGATTAAGAGAGAATCACCATGGACTACTGCATGATGTATGCTTACGAAAGCACGATGACCTAGCCTTGAATATCTGACTTAGGAAGTTGTACAGGTGTCTGGGCTTTTCAAAAAGTCTGCATGCCATTGACCAATATCTTAGATCAGCTTATGCAATGAATGATGACAAAGTCAAATGGAACTGAAACATATAAGGCAGAAGAATGACAAAGAGAGTAAAAAAAAAAGAATGCAGCAAAGAAAAATGAAGGATTTCAGTTCTTCAGACCCATAATGGAGCAGCCAGCATATTGAGATTCCACTTTTTACATTTATACAACTTGCTATCTTTGACCCTCTTGAAAAAACAAACAAACAAACAAACAAATAAACAAAAGAAACAGACACAAAAGCACTTCATTCATCTCAGGTGTTGATTCCTTCTCTCTTTTTCTCGGAACTCCTCTTTTCTATTTTCTTTCTTGTTAAGTCCTAGTAGAATATTGAACAACTTCACTGTTGGTCCAGGTTTATTCTACTTTAAGAAGGTTCCCTAACATTTTTAATAGCCATACAACCAGTCATTCACTTCTCTGTGGCTCATCTAGTCTTCCTTGGAGATTTTAATCACAGCATTCAGGACACTCTATTATAGTTATTAATTTCATGTAACCAACTCCTGTTTACTTTCTGCTATGTGCCAGGCATTAACCTAAATGATTTACAAATGATAATTTATCTGATCCTCATTACAACTCTATGAAGGTGGTACTATTATTTAAACAAACACAGATAAGGAAACTGAGACATAGAGTGCTGAACACATTTCCTATGATTTTATAGGTAGTAAGAAGCAGGACTAGGATTCAAGCCCAGGGAGTCTGGCGCCAGAATACATGCAGTTAGCCACTATGCCATGCAGCCTCCCTGTCCTTTGCTAGCTTGTCTGTTATGCTCACTAGACTGTGAGAAGATGCCCTGTTTTTCGTGGTAAAAATAGCTTTTTTATTATATAAATAGTACTTATCTATTAGAAAGATTAAATCAATGCCTAAAATAAACTAAAGAAAGGAAAGGTTACCTGGAGTCCCACTGCTCTGAACCCAAAATAACCATCATTTAAATTTTGGTTTTTATCCTTTCATGCATTTGTTTAACATACCTCCCACTCACGCTCATATACAGATGATTAAATGGGACCTTGTCGTCATTTTTTTTTACCTTTTTTTTAAAATCGTGGACATTATCTGCCCTCCTAGTCTCAGAGTTGCCTATCTTGATAAAATTTGTTTAAAATTGATGTGTGAAAAAAATCTATTTTCTTCTCTCATGGTCTCATCTTTTGTCTATATTAATGGAAATCATGGTTTTAATGGGATTATGTTAAAAGTAATTTGTTGTATGTTGTTTTTCTCACTCATTATTTTCTCTAAGCTACTTGGCAAAGCTCTAATTCATTGTTTTCACCAACCACATGACACTCATCCCACAGAGCAGATGTATCACAATTCATTCCCCTATTCTCCTATGGCACTAGCTTGGTTTTCATGTCTGGGCTATTGCAAATAAAGTAAGAACAATGACTTTATCTCCTGCATTTCTGATATTGTGCTGGGCATAGTAGGACCCTTGGAAAAAATATTTGTTGAATTAAAGTAAATAGAATAAAAGTCAGATTTTAGAAAGAGTAAACCAGTTTTTTCTTAGGAAATCAGTGTGATCTTAAATTAGTATTGAATAAATAAAATTCTAGTAAGGGAATTATAAGTTCAATAAGAGCTTAACTATTAAAAGATCTCATGTGGTAAATGTTTTTAAAGTCAAACAATTGTCTTTAATTTATTTTTTGACTGCCAAAAAATTAGTTTTATTATATAGACTATTATCTTAAAGTGACCTACTTTGGAACAGTATTAAAATACCTCTATGTTAGCACAGTTTATTCCTCAGATACCTTGTGCTTTGTGATCTGGCTCCTATTTTTTCAACCTCTTTTCTTACTGTTGCTGTGGACAAAATGCATGTTCTGTCCACATTAAGCCACTTTCAGTCATATCAGCACGATAAATTCTTTCACACAAATAAGCCTTAGTGTATGTCAAACCTCAGCTTAGAATAACAATTCTATCACCAGTTCCACTGGTAATTTTACTCATCTTTTCCTGTGCCACTTCCTCTGCAAAACTTTCTCAAATCTCTTCTGATTACCCTTCTGCAAAGTAAATAACTTTCATTCCTTTGATTCCCTAGAATCTTTCTATGCTAAAATACAGTACTTAAATCTTTTACTCTAACTCATCTATATCACCTACAAGACTGTGATTTTTTTAATGGTTGGAGTTTGTCTTTTTCATCTTTTTCTCTAGTAGTCTTGTTAGCATACAGAAGATGCTCAAAACTATTTGTTGAAAGTATGACATACAAAAAAAAAATATTCTGGACTAGAATCATGAAAAATCATGAAAACTGTCCAGTAATCTCTGATATTAAAAATCTCAGTGGCATTTTAGAAAACTAATCTCGGAACTCTGAGATTTTCCAGAGGGCACTTCCACAGAAAAGGAGGAACAAGAACTCTGATCAGAAGTTGAGTAAATATCCTCCAAGGCCCCTGATTATCCAGACATTGACAAAAGAAAGGCTCTCCAAGTCCTGCCACTATTACTATAAGGAAGTCCCAGCTCAGATGATTCATTGTCAAATATTTGCATGTCCTCCGGCTAAAAAAAATAAAAGCCAGGACATTCCAGAGCTTTTAGGCATATAAAATCTAGGGACTTTCCCAATTATTTCTCCTTAGAAACTGGTAACTGAAGAGGCCCTGTTTCATGAAAGTAAGACATGTGAAATGGGAAGAAAGCAGAATAGTTATCTGCTCAGCATTCAGAAAGTATATTAAAGCCAACAAAGTCATTATTAAAATTGATTATTACTGTTTTGCTACATTGGTATTTCTGTTTTCTGTTCTCTAGCACAAGCTAGAAAGGTGATGGAGTGTGGTAAATGATATGAATAAAGAAAGGCAAAATACAAATACACTGTTTTTCCAAAGCCCACAGCATACTGGGTTCACAGTCTTCCAACACCAGTTGGGGCCTTTCATTGAGCTTCAAGTCAGCCCTACTCTCTTTCGTAGCACTTTGAGTGTGTTTCTCTCACAACAGCCCTGAAAATTCAGTGTTGTTATTTCCATTTCACAGATAAGAAAAGAAAATGGAAGTTAAGAAAAGTAATTATCAATAATCAGTATCATCAGGATTTATACTCAGGTGATCTGCACCTGAGGTGGCAATCTGCAGAGGGTAATTTTAGAAATGCTATGTAGAAACCTTTGCCTATAAATATGTAAACCTATTTCTTTATTACCTGAAAATATGCAATTATAGCTTTATTCTTGTGGTTGAAGACAATAGAGGCAATGCCGTTAATGCAAATATTACCCAAATCTAACAATGCATTTATAATTCAATATGTAACTTATCAAATTCTCTCCAGAAAACAATTGTAATAACAGACAGTTATTCCAATATTCTCCCCTGTCTTCAGGCATGCAGTGACCTTAAAGCTTTGGGTAGTAATCCTTTACCAGTCTATTTTTAACCTGAAGCCAGCCTTTTCTCCTTAGAGTGGAAGGATATTGTTCTTAAATTTAATAAAATATATGTAATGTTCAAGGGCTTAAAGGCCACCAAGGAGATTTTGGAAAGTACCCACACTAAAAGGCTCCCTAGTACTGGGAAATAACAAATTATATTTTTTTTATGAATGACAGAGAATGAATAAAGATCTCAGTGCTTCACACATGGTGAGCCTTTCATATTTTTTATAAATAAGGTTATGTTAGATGGGACCAGTTTATTGTCTCAACATTGGCACAATTGGTGTACAATTGATACCAAGGTATACTTCCTTCTTGTTTTGGTACTAACCTTGGTCACAATGCTTCTTCTCTGAACCATATCTGAAAAAACACAGCTCAAGGAGAACAATCTCTTTATTGTGCTGAGAGGCCTGTGGGCTCCACAAAGAAACACACACAGCCTAATTATACCTCCGAGCATCTGACACAGAAAAGCACACAGCAAAGAAGACAAGGGCAATGCTGACATCCCTTCTTTACCCACCACACACACACACACACACACACACACACACACACACACCTGAAACTGTACCCAAAAGAGACCATTACAAAGTGTAAAGCAGTGGGCACCATGGTTTGCCCATAGAAGTTGCCTGCTACCTCATATTTAGGGAGGTCTCCTAGTCCAGAGTACTCTCTTCATTTGACCAAAGATAAAAACTTTTTTTAACATTTTTTTATTTCTTTATTATTCATTCCATCTTTCATCACATGTTTGTTGAGAGCCTTGTCCATATTGGGCACTTTTGTATGCATTGGAAATAGAGTGATGGTCAAGAGAGGCAAGGTCTTTGTGCTTATATTCTTGTTTGCGGGACAGATAATAAATAACACAAAGGATAATTTAAAGCAATAAGAAGAAATGAAGCTGGAGTGAAACAGAGAAAGGTGATCCAGGTCAGGTTGTCTTAGAAATCCTCTCAGGTAGACAGACCTGAGGATTAGAGGTAAAGAGGGGTCTGTGCAGACAGAATAAAAGTGAAAAGTTCTGGATATGGGAATGAGACTAGTATGTTTCTAAAAATTAAATTAAATTTTAAAAAGTCTTTGTGGCCCAAGGAACAAAGGGAAGCTATTGTAGAGACTGGCAAAGTGCTAAGGTCAAATTGTGTAGAAGCCTGTATGCTATGGTAAGGTTGAGATTTTATCTAAACACAATGGAAAGTCATTGGAGCAAGAAAAGCCATTTAAGCAAGGGGCTTACATGATCTAAATGGATGTTCTAAAGAGCACTAGGACATGACAAAGTGTGTGAATAGGAATAATGACTGTGAGTCTTTGGTAGTGTCCAGGTAAGGGACGATGGCAGTGAAACTAAGATGGTTACAATGAAGATTGAGAGGTGCTTTGATATGTGATATATTTTTGAGGTAGAGGCCACAGGACTTAGGCAATAGGTGCATGGACTTAACTTTCTACTAACATTTAATTGATTTTTTATATCCCTCCCCCAAAATTCAAAACTGATGAAGAGAAAGATCCTGAATAGCTGAAGAAACAAAGATCATAGCTAAATAAATAAATAAATAAATAAATAAATAAATAAATAAATAAATAAATAAATAAATAAAACATAGTTGAAACAGTAAAGAAAAGGCAGCCGAGGCTATCAAAACATATTAGCTATAACATGACAGTATTAAGGGTCAGGCTTGAATATCTGTGCAATCTGTAAATATATATACATATATACGTACATACATACATACTTTTTTTTTGTGACAGTCAGAGGTGGAAAGCTCTATAGACGTCACCAAGTTTATTCATCTTCTCAGAAAGAAGACAGCTTATGAAAGGAAATTGAAATGCCTTATCTGGTGTCACAGATCTAGTTATCGGTATGACCAAATTTAGAGCTCTTATCTCCTGGGTATCAGGACTATGCATTATTGCTGCTTTTTAACATATAGCCTTAATTTGTTCCTAATAGGGTTCCAACACATACAAATTACTCACTGTTTGCCTTAAGGCATCAAATGTCTCATATGAAATTTAAGACAAATGGAACACATCGTTAGAATTACTTCTACTTTTTCTGTCCCTTTAACATGGTTGTGAGGTGAAGTCTATTTTCCAAGGAAGGAGGGAGGAGAGGAGAGTATAATGCTGAGTAAAGGCATGGAAGATGTCGAGGCAGAATACACTTGACAGAGTTAATAAAAGCTTTTCCTCAGACCCAGTTACATAAAGTTGGTCCCTTCTGGGTTGCCACCCTTGGACATTAATCATCCTGTATTTCTCATTTTTTGTTGAAAGTGTGTGGAAATATGGTAGCGTGATACCCTTCTCCTTCATGTAATTTTGTCTAAATTCTTCATTTTGGTTGAGATGGGCAGCTCTGCAGTCTTAAGTTGGTATATGCTATATAATCATATAATATTCTACAACTATAAAATGTATTTGATAAATGCTAGGCACTCATGCTCATCATGAAAGCTAGACATTGAAGCATTTATGGGGATGTAAAGAGGATAGTGGAAAATCAAGCAGTCAGGTGGGTTTCACTGGATTTTTTTTTTTCAGACAACTTGAATTCTCTTTCAAAGTCTGGTACCGATTTTATGAGACCTTGGGAAAGTTTCATTCTCAGCAAGCCCCAAACTTCAGTAAAATAGCAAAAAGAGTGATATTTTATAAGACATCTTTATATTCTTAAATGTGGAGGCATTTTATAAATGTATAGTTGCTGTTATTCTTCAGTGAAATTTTTATCACCTGGTGAAATTATACTTTGATAAGTACAAATATGCCTCAGTGCCCACTCCACACTTCAGAGGATGCTCATGCTTAAGCTTGTTAGCATCTTGAGCAGTAAGCATGTCATACCAGTTGTTTCATCTGACTTCAAGTCTCCAGTGAGCCCTTGGGAGCTTGACCTTGTCAAAGGAGTTTCAGGGAGAGTATGGTCTTCACATACACCAAAGAAGGGAGAAACAAGATAGGGTTATATCCCTGAGAAAGTAGATGAAACAGTTGAATCCACAGCCAATCTGAGTGAATGACATAGAGAGGCGGCAGCCAGATAACTGTCATTTCATCAAATCATTGTTTCAAAGAGAAGAACAGAGGACTTTTTTTACCACTTGCAATTATTTCCATGTGCTCTGGTTCTCCCACCCTAAGTAGTCCACCTGGGTTTGTCAAGTTTGAAAGCAAAAAGAAAGTTGAATATGCATCCTGGATGTATACTCTTAATAAAAAGGACAGAGACCATTCAAACAGTATTCTGATAGTAACCACAAAACCTAATTCATCATTTCCTCTCCTGCATCCCTAAGCCCCAAACACTCACTTTACATCTCTGGCTTTATTTACCTTTCTTACCTTCATAGAATTAGAAACTGAGGATAAGCATATTTATCAATTAAATACTTTAAATATGGTAATGTAGACTTAGAAAGCTAATGAAATTGGACAGATCACATATTAAAGAAGTCAGCATATGGTACGGAAGACCAAGTATTAGCTTTGGTCCTATCGGCACTTTGCCAGGCAAACATCCAGAAAGTCACATAACTCTTAGTGTTTTGTTGTTTATGTCTCTTAAATGGGATAAAAATTATAATGACAGACATTTAATGAGGACTTTTCATGTGTTTGACACCGTGCTAAGAGTTTTACATACATTATCAAATTTCATCTTTCAACTAACCTATGAAATAGGCATTTCCCAGACAAAATGAGGTTTAGTAATTTTCCCCTTGTCATAGCCAGGAGGGAGATTCGAACCCAGGCAGTTTGACTCTGGAGTTGTTCTACTGTCATTCTCATTTGGTCATTGTTAGTTTAATGAAATACCATTTGTAAGCATGGAAATAAAAAAATAGTTTAGATGCGAAAGATTTTGTTTATGATTTCTAATTTTTAAAACAAATTATAATCTTAAGAAGGATGATGTTACTTAAAAACCTGCTTGGTAAGGTCTGAGGTGGCAGTTTTATATGTCAGGCAGGAATGATTTCAAAAAAAGTTGATTTTCTCCTTTCCCTCTTGCTGGGAGGTTAGAGGGAGATAGTTCTAGGACTTCTGGCATAGAACTAGATATGTGAGCAACAGAAAATTAAAAAACGTAGTACTGTGCACAGTGCTAGACATTAATTAGCATTTAATAAAATACACGTGTCATATTATTTCACAATGTGTAACAATGCACACATATGCAGACGCACATGCGCACGTGCACACACACACACACACACATACACACACACATACCTTTTGTCCTACCTTGGGCTGGTGTCTGCTTGGGCAGGCTTAATGACAGGGGTTATTCTGTTTCGATTTAACCATTCTAAAATTGAAAAGTATTAGAACAGTGAGATATCTGCCAAATCCTGGAGGGGGAAAAAAAAGCTACTTTCTGTGCTTCATCTATTTATGACTTATTTATAAGAATGCCATTTCATTGGTAACCAGACTTGATTTGAGAGTGGCTACAGTGCTATAAAATTGGTGATGAGATGTATTTCCTTTTGGTAAAGGAAGTCCTAAAGAAGCAGGAATGGAATTATTTAAAGGAACTTATGTATACCAGATAAGTTGCCTGGATGTGCCAGCCTAAAAACTCATCATTTTGCATTCATTGTCTCGTATAATTCTCACCACAAGCCCCTGAACTGGGTATTGTTGTCTCCTTATCATACAGAATGAGAGGCTCACAGAGGTTTAAGAACTTTACTAGGTCAGTCAGAGAACAAATGTCATAGCTGGGATTCAAAGTCAATCTCTTAGACCATCCACCTTGTTCTTCACTAGCTGTAATGGGGATCAGCAAGCTAGAGCCAATAGGCCAAATCTGACCTGCTGCCTGGTTTTAAAAAGAAAGTCTTATTGGGACAGAGCCATGCTCATTCATTTGCAAACCATCTATGGCTGCTTTTATACTATAATAGCCTATTTGAATTGTTGCAACAGAAACCATATGGCTACAAAGCTCAAAATTTTGACTGTTTGGCCCTGTACAGAAAAAGTTCGCCAAACCCTGGACAATACCAAAGCATAATAAATTCAGTTTAGATAATTTATCTCAGTGTGTCTACAATTTTACATGTATCTCCAAAATCCCATGTGTCTAGGTGTATAGACTTCCTGTCTTAAACCCAGCTTCCTCTATATATATTTGTTTTGTTTCAGGAGGCATGGAGAAATCTGAATTCTTAGCAAATCTTTAATACTGAATCATCTTAAGGAGGGTTCTACTCCACTATGCATTTCTAGAACTTGTTTCTTTCATGGGAATTAAAGTACTTTATAAACCTGTTTATTTAGCGGGCAGATGGAGAACTAGCATCATTTGGCAGAAAGGAGAGATGAGTTATTCACTCAGGAAAAGTGATACATAGGTCAGCTCACAGGTGAAACCCACGTTATGTCATCTACCAATAATACATAGGAGTGTAATGTTATAGGAATGTGTCTTTGGCCATCAGGATTTCAAACTCAGATTTTGGAGACAGGTTTGAGTTTCTACATATCCTGCGGGTTGTGAGGTCTGCAGATCAAATCCAGAGTAGCAATGCAATTAGAGCTGCCTTAACTCCTGCCTGGTTGCCCAACCACACAGGGCTGGGCAGGGTGAGTTCGCTGATTTCTTTTATTGTCTGTGTCATTTCTCAGCTGGTGATAAAGGTGGTATAATCTCAGTTTTTAAACCAAACCAGATTGCTATGTTAGAAAATAAATAAAGGAAAGGCAGAGATATTTTTAAAGTAATCTTGTGACTTTCATAGTACAAATATAGAAATATTTCTGAATTAATGAATAAACTATAACAAAATATTTTTTGAAAAGTGCCATTTTATCTATAGTAAATTATGTAATACACTAATTTATATACTATGTAAAATAAGTCCCTATTGAAATGTATAAAACAAATTAGTATATCAATTTTAAAATATTTAATATCAAAAATGCTTTAAAAAGTAATGCATACTATGTGATCATTTGCTTTGTAATTTTAATGCCATTTGTTTTCTCATGATTCCTATGTTTTTTATTAATAATATCTAAGATTGTTTCAGTCTAGTCCATCTTTAAGTTACTTGAATTCATGTTCATATATAAATTTTATTTAATGGATTAGGTAACCAGAAATTTGTACACTCTGGTGCAGAGTCAAAAATCTCTAAATTAACAGAATGGAAGAAAATATTGCAAACCATACAATGATAAGGTGTTAACAAGCAAAATAAGAAAGGAACTCCTATAACTCAGTAGCAAAACAGACAAAACAACAAACAACTAGATTTAAAAATGGGCAAAGGACTTTAATAGAAATTTCTATTAAATGGGCAAAGACATACTAATGACCAAATAGGTACATGAAAAGATGATCAACATCTGTGATCATCAGGTAAATGCAAATGAAAGCCACAGTGAGATTGGACCTTAGGATTGCTATTATGAAAGAAAAAACAAAAGACAAGTGCTGGCCAGGATGAAGAGAAATTGGAAAACTTATGCCGTATTGGTAGGAATGTACAGTAGTGGGTAGGAATGTAAATTAGTGCAGCCACTGTGAAAAACACAGTGAAGGTCCTCAAAAAAAATTAAAAATAGAATTACGTGACCTAACAATTCCACTTCTGAGTATTTACTCAAAAGTATTACAATCAAAGTCTTAAAGAAATATTTGTACTCCTTTGTTCATTGTAGCATTATTTTCAATAGCCAACATATGGATGCAACCTAAATATCCATCAACAGGTGAGTGGATAAAGAAAATACAGTATATACATACAATGGAAGGTTATTCAACCTTTAAAAAGAAGGAAATCCTGCTATATGTGACAACATGGTTGAACCCTGAAGACATTATACCAAGAGAAACAAGCCAGTTAACAGATGGACAAATACTGTGATTCCATTTTTTGAGGTATCTAAAGTAGACAAACTCATAGAAGTAGAGTAGAATGGTGGTTGCAGGGGTTAGGGGAAGGAGAAAATGTGGAATAGCTATTCAGTGAGATAAAGTTATGTAAGATAAATAACTTCTGGCGATTTTTCTGCATAATACCATGCCCATAGCTAACAATACTGGATTGTACACTAAAAAAAAAATGATAGGAGGGTAGACTTCATGTTAAGTATTCTTACGCTAATAATAATAATAATAATAATAATAATAATAATAATAATAATAAAAATAACAACAATAAATCTCTAAGTAAAACTTCTTTAAAGCAGCAAAATATCTGTAAGAAAGCTCATGCTCTATTATATGCCATTTTAATAAATATGCCCAGTTTCAGAGAATACAGCAGGTTGAATTATGGACATTAAAATTGAAAACAAGACTAATAATCACAAAAGCTGAGATTGGTTGACTATTTATGCTGAGCAAGGCATCAGTCTGTCTTTCGCAATCATTTCATCTTTACAACAATCCAATAAGTTTGGCACTGTTGTCACTTCCTTTAACAAGGTAACTAATGTGCAGAAAGTGAAAGCAGCTTATCACGTTTGACAAGTGGCAGAGCCTGGTCCACAAGCTATCTATATTTTTGAGCCAATGCTCTATTGCCTCCCCAGAAAATGCTACTTCCATCTCTCAGCATCTTCTTGATAATGTTAAATTACTGATGTTCCTAATGACCTTAGACATTTAGCTTCTGTTTCTGTACCGTATATAAGAATGCAGGTAAATATTGGTGCATGTCATAAAGGTTTTACTTAAATATGGTTACATAAAAGTAGGTTTATCTTTTTTAAAAAGCAAATATATGTTTTCTAGAAAATTGACTGACATTCATCACTTAATTCTCCAACAATGCAGAATAGATGAGGTGCTACCACTGGGAACTTCAGCCGTGGAGAGGCTTAGATTCAGACCAGAGGCCTTTCAGTTACATGGCGTAGGCTTGAATGATTGATGAATACTAACCGATGGCAATGAGACCTTTAAGAATATAAAAAATAAGTTGTCTTCTGAAAGTGTTTCTGGAGGCCCCCCCCATTTTGAAATCATAGATAAACGTGATAATTTTACAATGCCAAAATGATCTGTTCTGAAGAGAAAAATTCAATGAACCATTTAGACTGCATTACGCTGAAGAGTCAGTCACAGAACTTTAAAAATATTTTGACAGCTTGTTTTGGCTGTCTGTAAATATATCTTCCAGATAAAACCCTCAGAAAATGTTTCAAAGAAAAATATGCAATTAGTATTTGGTTTAATTTATTGTCAGCTTTCACTTTACATATTTAATCTACCTTGTTAAACTTTCTTTGGGGTCATTAATGCTTACTAGAAAATAATATCATATTGAATTTTCTAATTATATATGAAATTCAGGGTCAGGATTAGTCAATATTTTTCACATCTTCAGATTTAGAAACCTAGTATAAAATCTTACATAGACTGGCAAATATTTGCCTTTTATAATAGAAATTAAAGAGTATTCATTATGCATTTCCTAATGGTCTTTCCTGCTATGAACTTTAGAAACGTTTAACGTCCACTTAGTCATGATATACACACAGCCTTACTGACCTAACAGAAGGATTTGCAGGGCAATAACCTTGCCAACTTGTGTCAGCCAGAAGTAAAAGGGGAGATGGTAGTGGTGAATCTGTTTTTATTACTTGATGCTTAATCATAATGAATCAGAGGCTTTTATGAGAAATCTTTAACCGTCCCATGAAATATTTGCTTGCCAAAGATATACAGATTTCTACTTCATTAGAAAATTTGTTTAGGCTCTAATTATGTGTATATAAGTTGTTTGTTGAAAAGCTTAACAGTCATCTTTTGCTATATCACATGTCACATATTTCCAAATTAACTTTTCTGATGTCATCAAGTGCTATAAAATGTAATTTAAAAAACATTCTTGGCTGAAAGGACTCCATTCAAGGAAATCTGCAGCATATGAAACTGTGTCTCAAAACTGCTTAGTTTTTTCATGTAGATACTGCCTGACAGTCGTGACCTTAATAGGAAGGCCACTGTAATGTCTAGGAATTTTTCAGTGCAACATAGCTTAGTATCTAAACCCTGAAAACACATCAGAATTACTAATGGAACTTGAAAATGTGTTTGTCAGGTCTCCTCCTCAAACTATAGGGAGTTGGAACTTGTACAGATGAAATTGCTTCCATTGTAACCAAACCCATCTGGATTTGGAAGTGGCAGTGTTTTGTGTGCCTCTCTCATGTAAGGGCAACACAGTTGTTTGCACTTTGAAACTATATTAATAAAAAACCATATTTTAGCTTTGTAGAAAAACACAGATTTCATTTGATAATTCAAAATGTAAATGCCATTTAGTTTGTTATTAGACACTAATTTAGTAGACACTTAAATTTATTAGATGATTGATTCTGATTCTTAAAAAAGGGTAAGACCTGCTTGTGTAGGAGAAGGAGTTCTCTGAGACTCTTTCTGCTAGAGGTCTGCCAAACCACACCTTGATTTCATCTACAAGGGACTAGCTCACAAAAATGTCAGTATTTTAGTAGCCGTGTATTTAATAGGACTAAGACTTGGCCTCTCCATTATTTCTTCTGCTGGTGACATAGACATTAACCCTTCTGTCATCCATATTGATGAAAGTCTATAGACATCAATATCCCAACTTCGCTGAAAAGGGAAATTGATGGCAAAGGCAGAAAATATCCATTTACTTGTAGGTATAAATGCTTTCCTTGCTCTAGGGTGGTACAAATGCTTTAAGCTTTGAGGGAATAGTTAAATTATATCCTTCCTTTCCATTGGCTGGAAGCGCCTGTAGAAGAAAAGCTTGATTCTCATAGCTTGAAAACTAGCCATGCAAGCTGATCCACAGAGGACTGTGAGTGGTGACCCCTTAAGTGTCCTGTTTCAATGGCTTTAAAGTTCCAAGAGCATGAGGAAAATCCAGACTGCCATAGCTACTGCTTAAAGCCATTGGACACTATGAATGAGTACCCTAACTGTTCCTACGTGGGTCGGTGAATTCAGGGTCCTAAAGGGGCTCCTACCCACAAGTGCTTTCTCAAAGAAATCCAAGGGCCCAAATATTTCATGTTTGCGCAACAGCACGATATATGTGTGTCTTTACATTTACGTTAGGATTAAATTAAAAGTAGCATATTTACATGGAAAACTCAAATAGTATGGAAGTGTGTGTGTATATATATAATATATATATATTACAAAAAACTAAAATCTCTCTTCTCATCTTACTCTTTATTCTTTCCATTTGATTCTACTGTCCTGAAGAAAGCACAATTAACATTTGTTTTGTGTTTGTTCAGAAATGCTTTGAGTAGACACAAGCATGCATATAATATGCAGATAGAAAGCTATAGAAGTAGCCAGCTCATGAGAGCTCTTGAATGGAAATAGGACAATCTTCAAAAGGCATCTCTTCTTATAAGCAAATGTTAGGGGTTGTCTCTAAAAAAATAATTCATATTTAGCTCAATCTATTCTCCAATTGATTGACATAAACCATGACAGACCTTTTCCCCTCCAAATAAATGATTGACCTGTAATTCAATGTTACTTTGCATGTGCTTATCTCTCTTTCTGGAGGTTCCTATTTTGATGATAAGCTCATTAAGGGTAGGAATCGTGCAGAGTCTTGAATATGATCTCCAGGTGCCTTTTTTTAATGTATATGAATAGAGTTTGATGTCAACTCACATGCACCTCATTTAGCAAATTGATTCGGGCAGCCCAGATTCCTGAGCTCTCTTCATTGGCACCTGATATAGCAATGAAATTATGGTAAATTCATGCAACTGAAGTCCTCTCTAGGTTGATGTACTTGTTGCTTTTCCATATATTTTTAGATCACAAAAATCTGCAGCAAAATTTTTAATAGGCAAGAAATCATTTCAATGTTCTGCATTAGATAAATAACAGAAGATTTGATGAAACAGAATTTGCAAGATTTCATGCTGAGGGTGATGAAGGTGATGGGTGAAATTAATGAGTCTGAAATGGTCATGACTACAAAACTTTCTCAAGGAACACAGAAACTTGAAACTCAATAAGCATAAATATAGGAAGGCCTTTTCAAAGAGAGTCCATGGACATTTTCACAGATATATATGTGGCTTTTTAGGGTCACACCTAAGCTGAGGGTTGCATTTGTATGTGTTCTTCTTCTTCTCATCAGCCTTTTACCAAGTTGTTTGACATCTGAGATGCCACCTGGTAACTGAATTGAAACCCTGTCATCTCATCTTTTACCAATTACTTCAGGTTTATTTGAATGGTCTTGTATTTACTTCTCTTTTTCATTTTAATTATCGCTGCAGTTAATCCTGCTCCAAGAATCAATTCCCTTCTCATATTTACCTGATATCTTCTTGAAGTCCCTGCTGGTGTGTTTGTTTGTTTGTTTGTTTGTTTGTTTACTCACTTCTATCTATTTTCTGGTTATTTCAGGAAAACCTCTTCTCACATAATTTCTGGTCTGTTTCATCTTGTCTTTCCTCTCTTGACCATAAAATAAAGTTGTCATGAGCAAAGGTGTCTGGATGTCCCTAGAAATATTTTAAGGTGGCACAAAGAAACCAATGTTATTACTCTTTTGAACTTACTTTAGGGTCTACTCAAATATTTTCCTTTACCTTTTCATTTCACTACAATGAAATCCTTCTTAAATACCTTAGATCTTTTTTTCAGACAAAATACAGAAAAGAGGTTTTTCTGCATTGTTCATGATGATTTTTTCTGTTTTCTTTATATACTCCAAAATCACAATGAATTACATTTATTTTTAGAAAACAAGCAAATACTTTTAGCTGGTTAAAGTTTATAATGTTTTGAAATTCTAATTATAATATAAATACATTCTGCTATAATGTAGTGTATGTACAGATTTTGGCCATTTGATAGGTGAAATAGGTTTCTGTGTTAATCGAGACTGAGACACAACCACTATCATCTCATAGCTTTTAAAGAAATATGCATTCCTTTAGTTTTTAAAACAATTTTAAAAAATCACATTTTAAACAAATTGATTTTATATGCTTCATTATTCCATTTTCCAAAGATGATTAATTTGGAGAATTGGGAAGGGAAAAATAATAGTTCAAAAGGCCATCAGACTTTTAGAGCAAGGTTCAAATCTTATGTGTCTTTGTTTCCTAGCAGAGTACACTCAGTAGGTATTAAATAATTCTGGGTAGGATAAATGAGTTAGTGAGCAAATGAAATAAGCATCAAAGATATTAGCTTCCTCTGCTCTGAAGTACCCTCTTAAGCAGGACTGCCTCCTGCAAACCAGTTGAAAAATAGCCATTGGCTTCCTGAGTTTACCTTTTATATTGATAATATTTAAAGGTATCATCAAAATACCTTGTTGCATGTCTCCACTTATTTTAAAGATGTGTTGAGAATCAGAATCCCACTGATTTACTTCTATGCTTCACCTTTCAATGACTGCATCTGTAGGGAGAGGATGTAGTTTGGCAGACCACGTAAATATGCAAATTTCTAATTGGCCCCTTAATAATCTGTCTTTATGGAAAATCATTGAACGTATGACTAAATTTTCTAAAAAAATCTATCCTCCAGATTCTAATATCAGAACTTCCACGTTTATAATGAAGAACTGTTTTCATGGATTAGAAAGAGAAGAACAAATAGAACTGGTACACCATAAGGAGTATTCAAGGTATTAAACACACAGTACACATAAAGAAAGGAAAGTTCCTTATCATTTTTTTGTCTCCTTGCAATTATTTCTAAAACTTAATGGAATATTTCTATAACCAGGGTTAGAAGTGAAGGGTAGGATGGGGTATTCAAAAATATGATAAGAATGAGAGTTCTTAGATTTTCCAAATGATATATATATACGAAGTGGTAACATGAGTAAAATATGAGTAAAGTGCTCTTTGTATGTGAAACAGGCAACATTTGCAGGTAGCACATAAGCCCTGGAGGTGTCCAGCTGCTGGTCTCATATGAAACCTTAATTAGTGATCTTTCCTGACCCCAGAACTGACTCCATGGCAGGCTGCTGGTCACAAGTTCTGCTGGGGCTTCTGGGCTCATGTTGACTTTCCTGATTAGCCATCTCCTTTCTGATTCTCTGCCTTCCCATGATCTGACATCTTTCAGTGACAGGATTGAAGCTGTCGAGATGCATATGTGATTTCAAAAAGAATTCTATCAGCAGGTATCCTCTCTTTTCTGTAGGAGTGGACTTGAAAGAAATCTCCTTCCTCCAGGGTTTGGAGGAAATGGGATGAAGTATTTCACGAGGGAAGAATGGAGGGCCTGGGCAGGAGCTTTCCTGGATCTCTTCCTTTTCTTGGGGGAAACCAGCTTTTATGGGATTTCAAAATATACCCTAAGTGGTCCCTGAGCACCATCCTGTCTTCTTTCCCAATCTTCTGTGTGGTTGCAGCAGACACAGTAAACACTGCCATAAACAAACGGAGAATAATAAATTATAAGAATGCAACAGAATATGTTTTGTACTTGAACTTTAAATCATTAGATCCAAACATTCTCCTGTCTTTCTAAAGCTCCAAAATGTTGAAGGTCTTTGTTTTCTGGAATTATGAGCTGAGTACACATCCTTTCTCTTAAGTTTATAATTCCTGTTGGGTAAATTTGGACAGAATTCTTCCTTCTTACCTAAATAAGTGATGACTTATCTTTATAAGTTGACAACTAACAAAGCCCCATATCTGATTAGAAGGAAATATGGATGAACGCCTGTTAACATTTAGTTAATGAAGATATAAAATTTTTCTAATAGACTGAAATTTGCTCAAACAACATTTAACACTGGGCTGACACATTGTAAGTCTGATATGGAGACTTGGATTCTAATCCTGGGTGTAAAACTCTACTCTTTTCATGCCAGTGTTTTCTCATCTTTAAAATAAACACTAATAACTGTTTTATATTATGTATTATTATGCTATATATTACTATAACTAATGTAACAATATGTTATAACATATAACCATTAGAGCCTCTTAGATTTTATTATGTATTGATTCTCTGAAGGCAGTAACCATGTCTATTTAGATAAGCTCTTTGTACCCAACACTCATCACTGCCTTTCTCATAGCAGATGTTCAGTAAATATTTATTGAATCAGTGTTGTTAGTGTTCAAAGAGAATGTTTAACCTCTTACTGTCTCAATTTCTGCCTCCCCTTTGTTGGTCTCATGTCCACTATTAGTATATTGAAGTCCCTCGGCTTTGTTTCCAGGAATCTAAAAGAAAGTTTTCTTTTGATACTAGGAAATGTAACTCATTTTTTTTTTAATGAAAACATTTAATATTGATTAGCATATCTCAGGTTAGACTCCCATCTCCACATTTGCCAGTACATACACACAATTCATTTCTTCTCTTTCCTTACTTGGTAATGCTGTAAGAGTTAACAGATGACTTACTTCTTCTCCAGGAATTCTGAACTAGTTGTTTATGAAACCCTGGGAGGGCTTGTGTCAGGGCTTGTGAAACTCGTAGATGAGTTTCAAAAGATTCAAAAACTTAAAGGTTGTATGAGATATTTGTGCCCTGTTATGGAAAGAAGATTGAATTTTTTAAATCAGATTCTCTGAGGGTGCTTTGACCAACAAAAAGTTAAGATCCACTCTACTAAATAAGTAAGGTCTAGTCATTTAGGAAATCCTGTACTCTCCTCTCTGTTATTGCTTACATTTCTCTAAAAATCTTTTACAAGATAATAAAGCAACCCAATGTACATCTTCTAATTCCCTACAGCAAGACCAGTTTATGTGTGTACCTTAAGGTTTCTATCTCTCCATCTGAGGGGTTCCCATCCCTAAACTACCCAAGCAAGGAAGCCCATAATTTATATCCATCCTCTTTATATTTCTATGTGCTACCATATCTTGCTACCCCAACACTAGGCAAATAGATCTTCCTCATATGTACTTATGAGAAAGTACTGATTTTACTACAGGGAACTTGGGATAGGCAATGCATGTCAAGTCTTACCAATAGAGAGGTCCATTTGGGGAAATAATAAGAAATGAGAGATAAACAGTAATGTAATAGAATAGAAACTAAAATAATAGTTGGAACCACTTCTGAGTCTGCTATTAACATACTGTAGATATTAAGGAAGTGATTCAGCTCTTTGGCTTTATTTTCTCAGAGAATGGAATGAATATTGATCAATATTGTCTACAGTATCTTCCAGTTTCAGTCTGTATAATTTTGTGATTTTCACTGGCTGATGTTGGACAAGTCAATGGAAAGTCCTAAAGCCTTAAAGCAGCAGCATTTCTAACTTAATAGGAAATGGGCAGGAAACTAAACAAATCCAAAATATTGAAAGAATAAAGAAATGAGCTATTTTAATGGGCAGAAATACCTAATATTTTTAAGTGTTTAAGTAAATTATTATTAAACTTATTATTTAAGCAAATATTTTAATTTTTTTCTAAATCATAAAAAGTATAACTCAATTATGAATTTTTTTAAAAAATGAGTTTCTTAAAATTTTATGAATTTCTGAAATGAACAAATGAGAATAACCTAGACTTCCTCTTCCCCCTCAAAATGGCAATAAAAATAATAAATATTTACACTATCTTTGAAAAAATAATATAAAGCTGCAAAAACTAAAACAGCATGAGATAGCACAAAATAAATCAATGAAACATTTTCAAAAGTTCAAAATACCAAACATTAATAATAATTACAACAATAAAATTATACTAATTTTTATTTATAATTAAAATAAAATAACAAGAAAATAACTAAATAAAATGATTTTAAATTTAAAATAATTTTATGTATAATAAAACTATAATAATTTATAATTATAAAGCTATAATAATGTTACAGTTATATTATTTAATAATTGTGATAATTTATTATAATAATAAAGTAATAATTGTTATAATAATAAAAAAATAGCCCAATAAAAAATAGGCAAAATATTTGAACATATACACTTCATCAAAATATATAGATAACCAAAATCACATAAATATGTCAAACAGTACTAGTGATTAGGAAAGTGAAAAGTAAAACCAAAATGTGCTTCTCCTAAATAATTATTAGAATATCTAAAATTTAAAAATCTGACTATACCAAGTGTTAGAATATGGAGGAACTGGAATTCTCATATACTGCTGACAGGAATAAGAAATAATGCAAACACTTTGGATAACATTTTGGCAACCTTCTTGATAACTTGAACATATACCTCCCAATCATTCCACTCCTAAGTATTTACTCAGGGAAAATTAAAACATATGTCCATACAAAAACTTGTACATAACTGTATCATAACATACATCATAAGGTTGATTTGTAATAGCCCAAAATTGGAAGCAGCCCAAATGTCCAACAACAGGTGAATGGATAAATAAATTATGCCATGTACATGTAAATAGAATACTAAGTAATAAAAAAGGATGAACTGATGCGTGCTACAACATGGATGATACAAAAATAATGCTGAGTGAAAGAAGCCAGACCCACCCACCCCCACAACCCACAGAAAGGAGTACATACTACATAACTCATTTATATAAAATTCTAGAAAATACAAGCTATTCTATAAGGAAAGCTGACTCAGTTGTTTTCTCTAGACAGTGGTGGGGGAATTGATTTAATCTAATAATTTAAAAGGTAAAAGAAACTATAGAAAACTATGCAATTATTTATCTGATCTTGAACAGAAAAGGCCTTTCTAAGCATAAATATAAAGACAATTTTTAAGTAAAAATATGATTAAAAGTTTTTTAAAGTTTACATTAAAATAAATTATAAAATTAAAAGTCAAATAGAAGGAGTAATATTTGCCATAAATATAAGTTTATATCCTGGATATATAATAAGGTCTTATACAAAATAATGACTTGATAAAACATCCCTGTTTTAAAGGGCAAATCAAATAAACTATTTTAGTGTTTTACCAAAAATAGTGAGGAGGGAGAAAGGGAAGGAAAAGGAAGGGAAGGGCAAAGAAGGGAGGAAAAGGGAGAAGGGAGGAGGGGAGGAAGAAACATTTAAAAAATTCTTAGCAGAAGAGATTTCCCCTCTCTTGGCGATGTCTCCACAGGTGGTTTTATTTTAACCTTTGTGGTTTTCTATATTTTCATAGTTCCTACAGTGGACTTAAGTGATCACAAAAATCAAGAGAGTAGAGAAATTCAATGAATTCAGCAAAGTGTTAATGGTCTTCCAGATGAGGTGTGGAATACGTGCTTGTTCAAGTTAAAGCAAGACAAGGCGTGTGTGTGTGTGTGTGTGTGTGTGTGTGTGTGTGTGTGTGTGTGTAAGAGACACTAAGGAGAGAGACTATGATTAGCAAGAAAAATCAGGGCTTTAGTAGCAGAACCCAGTCTCATGAATGAACTGCGACTCCAGAAAGAACAGAGGCGGTGTCTTACTCAAGCATGAATCAAGACTGTCCAAGTACAACACTGAGAGTTGGGGAGCGGGGTCTTCAGAAATTCTGTTTATACAATTGGTGAAAGATATGAGAGGGCAGATTATATATCACATTCAAATATATGAAGAGAAATGCTAAAATGTCACTACACACTATATTTTCTCATAATTCTCATTTTCCAACTATTGTTTCAAAACACAAGTGGTAATTGGACATTGACTATGTAGTCAATGTTGTCAGGCTTCATAAAATCATGAACTATCATCTTTAATTTTAAAATATTTAGAGTCTACCTGAAAAAATATGACTTTCAAGAAATGATTAGTAAATTTGTTTCTTCCAGTTTATCATGGGCAGAATGCATTCTAAAAGAAAGAGTTTAAAACTCATAGGAGCACTCACTTTCAACATCCAAGAATTTTTTTTAAGGAAACTATTAGGAGGCCTTTAAATTGCAAGAAAAATTCTGTTGGTGAAAATAGCTAACATCCAATGGATTAAGTCAACATATAAATATGTATTTTTGGAGTCTGCAGTGATCTCACAGGATATTAAATGTTGGTTTTTATGACCGTGGTTTAAAATCATGGCATGGCTTCTCATTTTTGTGAAGCTAGCTTAGTAGGGACAGGGTCATGAAGTCAATGGTTCTTGCTGAAGCAACTGAGTCCAAGCCTTCTGAACCTGCTCATTCATAAAGCCACAGGATAGAAATTTTATTATTCTTTGTTTTTGACCAGAGCATTAGCTACACATTGTCAGAAGAGAAGAAATAAGTGATATAAAAAAATGATTTATAAAAGTTTTCAGAATTTATAGTCCTGAACTATTAGCACAACAAAATATTTAAAACTATGTAGAATAGCCAGAGAGAATATGTTATCTTACAATGAAATGCTAACATTTTAAAACAGGGATAAAAATCAAGAATGTACATAATATATCATCCATGTACTTACTTTTTGTCTTTACTATAAATAGATGTGCGTTAACATATGTTTGAAGATTCATTTCCCTTTTATTGAGCTCACCCAACAAAAGTTATTTTTTTTCCCCCAGCATGTCCTGCTTTTATAAACCAAGATCTAATTTGCCATGATTACATAATTGTGTGGCCATTTGTGCCCTTCCTCCTCTTTCTGCTTTTTACAAAGTAGAGGATTTCTTTCTTCCCAGAGCCTTATAGAATATAATTAACTTAATAGCAATAATAGTTTTCTCACAACAACTAATTCCTCTGTTTACTAAATTGTTATTAAGGACCTATTAGTTGCAGCCGCTGTGTCAGGTGTTGTGAATAGAAAAAGAATAAGACACATTCCCTTCTTTGGAGCTTTCAACCTAGTGGGAGATTCAGACAATTAAACAGATAATTTAAAAAGACAGCATGGTAAGTACACAGAAAGGTGTGGCAGAGTGCCATTTGCCTACCCCAGCATAACATTTCTCAATTTTCGTTAGAGACAGAACCCTTTAATTGTTCCCAATTAAACGACAAAATACCCCAGTCTTTTCTGTAACTAGATGTGGCTATGTGATTAAATTCTGGCTGGAGAAATACAAGAAGAAGTGTTCAGTGATATTTCCAGGAGAATTCTGTGTCACTAAAGGCGAAGAAATCACTGGGATAGAGGGCAGCAGTGAGGTGGGATTTGTTTTGTTTTGTTTTGTTTTGTTTTGTTTTGTTTTGTTCCTAATAGTCAGAAGGGACTATTGATGCAAGATTTCAAGAAGGATAAACAACCCTCTTTGCAGCTTTACCCTACTGGAGAGACTGTGAGTGGACCATTAATTAAGATAATATTCACAAACAATGAGCCTAAATAAGTCCCTAAGATCCTCAGTTTCATTATTTTTAATATGGGGATAATAACACTTACCTTGTAGCTTTGTATGAAGTTTAAGTAAGAGATAGAAAAGGATATATAACTAAATAAGGAAAACTTTTATAAGTGATTCACTCACCCTTAAAACTGTTTAAAGCAGAGATGGAAAATTATCACATATGGAGGTTGATCTTTGATAACCTCTTTACAATTAGTAGTATACATTTTATTTAATTTTCAAGAATTTTTATATTGCTATGCATTGGCTAATATTACCCTACCATAGATCAGCCCAGAAGAACAAAACATGCCTTGGAGAGGTCCTCATACTCTGAGCATCTACCATGAAACCTGAACTGCAGAACCCCCTTGCATGGCCTTTTCCAAGACTTGTGAGGTGTTTTAGCCATATATTCACATGCTTACACATTTATGTAAAATTTGCAAGGTAAGACAATTAAATGGCAATTAATTAAGACCATGGTCTCTTTCCACTCTGATTTTCTCTTCAAAACATTCCTTCTGTGTAGGTAGAATTGGAAGAGTCTTGAGCATTTTGGAATCAGAATGAGGGAAAGTTGAGTTGGAGATATATTTATTTGCCCTTAGTGTGGTGTGCAGTAAAGTTGCTGTGAGGTGTCCCAGAGTAGGAAAGACTTCCAGAAATATGCTAAAAGCCACTGTGCTGACTCACACAGCATTGTGGCAGGAAGGAGCAGGGCCAGAGATTGTATTGTGAATGAAGTGTCCTAGTACACCAACCACCAGTGGGATGTGAGCCATGACAGGACAAATCTGGAAATATATGAAGCCAACAGCTAGTCTGTGGAAAATTCTACCACACATCAGACATGTAGAATTGTGACCGGAAGATTTCAGTTTCATTGAGGTCTAGTCAAAATGGAAATTTTATTCTGTGAATAATATACGTAATAATTCAATATGTGCAAATATAGTGGTACCAAATGTATCAAGTGTTTTTTTTTCTTTTTCAATGAGATCTGCAGGAAGTTGAATTTATTAGAATTTCTATGCTTTTACAGGACACAAATCTGCAATAGTACCATAAACTTGAGTGTATCTATAACAACTATGAATGTTTTCCACTGGTCTTAGGGAAAAATCTAAAATCAATATTTTAACATAGCTTTTAAGGGCTATGTTAAATCAGGTCTCACCAATACCTAATTCTCTAGCTTCCTCTCAAGTTGCCTTTTTCCTCATCAGTTCTTCATTTCTGCTTGCCTATCCACAGTTTGTCTCACTCACCAAGCCCTTCCCTCACCCTCACATCACATAGGCTGCTCTCTGTATCCAAGATGTTTCTGACCTTCATGAAGCTACCTCCACTCACCCTTTAGATAACAATCAGGCCAAATGGCTCTTTCTTGGGAATGTCTCTTCCGGATTTGGTTAGAATCCCCCATTCTAACCCACTATAGATAGAGCTATATCAAATTGCTGTTATTAAATCCTTTGACCTACCAAACCATCAAGAACGTATAGTTCTCACAACCCCAGTATGTCATACCCGTTATCACAATTGTTATTAAGTAATTACTTGAGTATTTGATTAATATCTGATGGAATATAAACTCTGTGAGAGTAGACATCATCTCTATTGTGCCTATTACTATTCAGTACACAGTAAATAACACCTAATAAATATTTACTGAACATTATGTATTCTACAGTACAAATATACTTTTTACATTATCGACTTTCATGATATACACAGAATGTAAATTACTGTGGAGGGAAGTGCCAGTTAGTCAAACTTTTGTTGCTTTATTTTTTCTAAGTCTTCAGGCATTAAATGCCATTATCAAATATTTTTCAATTCTACTTGTAGTTCTTTGGCCCTTATGTTTTTTTTTGGTTATGATACTGCATTGTGTCTGAGAAATGCATTCTGGATGTACCACGAGGCCACTAAAGCAGCCACAACCTTTCAAGTTTCCTTTTCTCCTAAGATAACTCCCAAGCAATGATTCTGTCCCAGGGAAGAGTAGAACTTTTCACAATCTTGTGCCAAGTAAACACTCTCAGATTACAAAGCAAAAGATGTTGCAAAATACTTAAAAAGATGTAGTTTATGAAGCAGAAATTGTACAGATGTCATGGAAAGTCTAATAAAAATTCAGAAATGATTACAGCACAAATTTAACTCCTTTCAGACAGCAAAAGCACTTCACATGTGACAGACACTCATGAGGACATTGGGAGCCCAAAGCCTGGTTTTCTAGATGAGGAAGCACGGCAGGTTTCTATCCACAGCAGAGGGGCCCTCATTAGACTAATCAAGGACCAAGCATGCCCTGTGCCAGGCCAAGAGCTCAGGGGGTGTGCAATTAATTCTGCCCATGCTGCTGATGTTTCAGTGCATTAGTCTCAGTGAATCCTGATCATTTGTATTCCTCTCAGCCCTTCATACACATAGGCCTCATTGTCTGAATCATCACACTTTTTCTATATTATAAAATATCTTTTCAAAGTCTCAGTACAAGCTGAAAAGGGATGCCCGGTTAAGAACAACTGAGATGATATTTACCTTAGTCACTAGTTTCTCAGTCCTGCATCTCTCAAATGGGAAGAACAATATGTCTTACATCCCTCACTGTGTTGCTGAAATGATGGCTGTGTAAGTGCACCAAAATGCATTGATTGGTGCAAAAATATGAGGGTTTCCTATAACTCACCCCCTGAAGAATTTTCTTCAACTACGAAAATACATACTTGCATATAGGTGTAAAACTTAGAGTACTGGTATAATTTCTGGAATGAAATCACAATGCTCTAAATCATAAGTCCCAGAGTCCTTACATAGATGGATGGATTTTTTGATAAATAACTCATATTTGATGTAAATTTGGCTTTACAAGTAGCCAAATAGGCCTTTACTGAAACAAGATTAGCAAATAGCATTTTACCAGATGATGAAAAGGGTCTCTCTCTTTCTCTATCTCTGTCTCTGTATCTTTGTCTCTCTCTCCTCTCCCCCCTTCTTGAAAGGTTATTTCTGCTTTTCAAAAAAATAACTATTTTCTTATTAAAAACAACTTAAGCTTTTCAAATTAGTCCAAAAATATAGAATTCAAAGAGACCAAAAAAAAAGATAAAAATTAACCTATAATAGAACACAGATCATTGATTGCCCAAAGTTAGGATGGGGAAAAAAGTTGTCTGTAAAAGGGAATGAGGAAACAATGAAGGATTTTGGAACCTTTTTTATCTTGATTTTGGCACTACACAACTGAATACTGCTGTCAATCTTGTAGAATTGCAACTAAAAGAGGTTATACTGTACATGTAATTTTTAAAATATTAAACAAAAAGAAGCCCCTATATTCCTATCAACTAATGACAAGTACTATTAACATTTTAGCATACTTCAGACTGATCTTTTTTGTTGATAATGTTTTCTTTAAAATAAAAAATGTATTGTTATGCCCTATACTATTCTGAAAAATAGTAGTGTTCCCAAAAAGAATTGATCAAGTTTCTTCTCCTAAAAAATGCACTTTTTTGCACTTTTAGAGTTTCTGTAGATGTGATGCTGTGTCCTTACTGCTGCTTATTTCTTCAGGCGGTAGGGTTTGTTTGTTTGTTGGTTGGTTTAGAGGAACTGCGTTCTCTCTCTTTCTCCTTGCTGTAAGGTTGGGGAGGCAGAACCTAGATTGAAAGAAAGCATCTTGCCAGCACTCAAGGTCTCTTATTATCTTTGCCCCATGGGATTTCTCTTAGCATCCTCATGTGCTTTTGCTAAAATTTATAAAGAGCAATCCTACTTCAGAAAGTCAGTGTTTTTCTACCCTCAGAGAATAGGTATTTAGAAAGAAATGTTTTCTCTTGGACCTTGGGCAAGTGGCTGAGTTGCTGATGTGCTATAGCCCCTATGTCTTGGCTCTTTCTTGCATCCTTAGGGGCTGCAACCAGGGACCTTGAGGGTATCTTGACAGAGAAGTGCCCATATCTACCCTTTTTGGAAAAAGGATGATGTGAGATCTTATTTATTAGTATGGCAGAGTTGTCTGCCATATTTTCAAATTTCAAAATAACTTTTTATTTAACCAGTGGTGATACTGTAGCACTATTAAAATACATCCCCCACCACCACCACCAAAATTTTTTTTTTCCAATGGAATTTCAGATTTCCACACAGAAGTAGTTTCTAGCATAAAAAGTGCTTGTATTTGCAACACATCAGAATGAGACTATGAATAAGTTTCATGGTTTAAAACTCAGGAAAGAACTAAGGATTACAAAGATACACTTGAACAGAACTAAAGAACTCTGATCCCAGAGTGAGGACAAATGACAGGCTCAATGGCATAAACACCTAGAGTAGAGAACAAGAGGCAAAATGATGTGAAAAGTGAGAGAGATTTAAAAGCTCTGATTCAGGAAAAAAAACATGGGTCAGGAAAGGGGAGAAAAGACTGACATAGATCAGCAAATGATAACAAATAAAAAGCATTAGCTTGCTCTGGTAAGTGGAAATATTTTTAAGTGTTTTCATTGATGTTAGTTTTTTTTTTTTTCTTAAGTGAACTCGAAAATCAAAGACCAACTAGGAAAGTAAACTAAAGATAAGGCAATTATTTTTAGAACAAGTTCAGAGGAGAGTACATATAACTTTGAAACATATATTTTGTACAGATAATGGTGTACATTTGAGAAGGGAGGTGGGGATTGGTAGCAACATTGGTAGCAGATAGAGTGTCACCTGAGCAATGATATTTTGCAAAGCTGAGATATGATACTTGTCTTCAATGATTTTAATGGCTTTCCTTCAAAAGAATTTTAAAAAAAGAAGAGCTGGGACCCATGGGTGTGTGCTGCATATATTTTAGTTCAACAGAAGCAAATATTATCAGTGTTGTATTAAGCTACTCTCATTACCATTATAACTGTAACTAATTAACGCTGCCCAACAATAAACTGGGATGCTTTGTAGAGTAGTGATCCTTGCATTGGACTTGTTCAAGAAAAGGTTGGATGAACATCAGACAGTGATGCCCTGAGGAAACCTCCTGCACTGAACTGCATAACTTCTTAAGGTCTATTTCAATGTCAGCATTCTGTGCCTAGGTGACCTTTGGACTGAGTTTTATAAGTTAAGGGATTCATCCTCTAATGAGATCATTTTTATTTTTTAAAGAAGTGCTCAACAAATCATATTGCCAGTTTTTATAAAGACATATTTATCTACCTAATGTCTATTCTCCACAGATTTCTTATTAACCCAAACTTGATTTTATTGGGTAACATTCTACCCAGGTTAAACAAGCAACATTTCTCAACTTCTGCTGTAAACAGAGATGGTCAAGAAACTAGGTTCTAGCCAAAGAGATATAAGTGAGAGTTGGGAGGAATTTCTAGGATTCCCGAAGAAGGGAGTCATTGAGTACAATGACATGAAACTTGTCCCTCTCCCTTCTCCCACTTTCCTTTTCCTCATCTGGACCAGGATCCCTGCACATGCTGAAACCATGAGGCCACTTTAAAAGTAAGGCCTCAAGTTAAACATAGTAATGCAGAACACCAGCAGGACTTGGTCTCAGAGTTCATTGGGCAGTTGCCATACAATCCCTAGGCTGCCTCCAGAGTTCTCATTCTGTGAACAAAATTAAAACCATGATTTTTTTCACCCTCCATTTTCCGTCGTTTACTTAAAACTGAGCACAATGCACCAATAAGAATGAGATATTGTTTATTGTTAATTATGATGCTCCTGACTATAACTTTTAACCCAGGCTCTACTGCCTCCCTACTATTTACCATATTTTCTGCCCTTTCTCATCTGACTCACCAATGAAAATAAAACTGTCACAATCTTGATTCCAGAATTTTATGTAAATAGTTTAGAAAACAAAACAGAAAGGAAATAACTATGGGTAGATTCAGTTTTTGATGCCCAAACACAGCTGTGCTATTTGGTATGTATAACCTCCACCCAATTCCTACACAAAATTTGTTGGGGGTGGGAGAGTGGGCTGGAAGGAGAGGAGGGTGAACAAAAACAAACAGTCTAAAAAGTTTTTTAAAATTTTAAAGTAGCTGAAATAGAGCTCTCAATTCTCCACCATCATCTACATTTAATTTTGGGGAGAATGCAGTCTTTTCTACTTTCACTTCCCATTAGAAGAACAGCAAGAGATTCTCTGCCTCATGGTAATGTGAATTATCTGCCACCAAAACTGAAGTTTCAGTCACTCAAATCCTGGTGCCATTTACATTGTTTCTGCTAGGAAAGGTCAGGTGTCAGCAGGGACCATAAGCAAAGAAAAACCCATCCCCTGGAGTCACAAGTGTAAAGAGAAGAGGGAAGCGAATGACAGCATGTCTCTGTGCTGGATCACTTTCAGGGCTAGTAGACCACTACATCCTGAGGCTTTTTTTGCAAAAAGGAAGCTGAAGGACAAACATCTGAAGGAGAAATTAATCTCTGTGAGTAGGTGACAAGCCATGATAAGCCCTTAGGGTACACGTCAGGGTAGCACAGATGTTAGTGTGAGAACTGTTATTCATTCCAGGGAAGTGGAGAGAAGAGGGGAAGACGGGGACGGAAGGGGGAGATGGCAAAGTAAAACAAAACAACAGAAATTAGAATCATCTTTGCTACTCAGATGATTTTTTAAAGGTCATATTTCCACCAAAAGAACAAAACATTAAAATATACCCATATGGCAAAAATGTGGCGAAACTGAAATTTTTACCTCTTTATTTTGATGATGTACATTTGTTCATTGCACTTGAAGAGCAATTTGGCAATATGATTTAAATGCCATAAAACATGCACATCCGTTTACCCAGTGATCTAGCTCTTAGAAATGTATCTAAAAGAAATAAGTAAAAAATGTTTTTTTATAGTTGTGTGTCCACAGTGTTTATTTCCATGTTTCTATATAGAGAAAAATGAAAGCCAAATGTCTGACATGGAGATAATATTAAGTAATTCAATGTATGCAAATTTAATGGGATGCTATGCAACACTGAAAATTATAATATTTAAGACAAGAAAACATGGAGAATGCTTATAAGATAGAGAATGCATAGCTAAATCAATTGTGTGATTTCAAATATGTCATTATTACAACTGCACGTGGACAAGAATAATCTTCGAGGAAATAATTTTAACTTTATGAGATTATGTATGGGTAACCATTTTTTTTCTTGCTAGCTCTATCATTGTTGCTGTAATAGGCATATGCATTATTTTTTTTAAGTGAAATCAAGCAAAGGACTCTAAGGAATGCTAGAGCTCGACAATATAGGGATGTCTGTACCTCTCATTTCATGGATGACAAGTTGAGTATAAACCTTGTGTGGGATAGAACAGGCTCTTTCCATTGGAAACAGTAAGAAATATTCATTTTTCCAAGTCCCTATTAGAAGTACTGTCACCTTCCAAGAGCCAATAATAAACAACATAAGAAAAAGATGTGATAGCGTGATCTGAGCTGTTGTTCAGATCCCCAGGCTTGCTTGCTTTCACCTACTCCTTCCCATGACACGTTGTTACTCTACATTAACCACATCGCATAATGAATAGAGCGTCAAAATGACTCCTTAAGGAGAGGAAAAGGAGAAATCATTTTTAGACAACCCAAGAGTTTCAGAAACATCATTCTCCTCCTCTAGTACCTACCTGTGTTACACTTGCTATTTAGATTATGCAAAGAAAATAATGACATTTAAGTTCTAGTAGTCATTTGAGGAATAGCAAATAAATGACTGTAAAGTCTTTCAGAAAACAAAATAAAGCCAAATCACCAAATGAATTCTTCCCCACTCCTGCATCCCAACATCCCACCTAGAGGGCCTTTTTCACACTTAGTAGTTTTCCTCTAATTTCACTGTCCTTATAATAAAATCACTTACTGAGAGAGTAGATATAGTTTTGGGGGGATAGAAATGATGATGATTATAGTATGGTTGAGGTATTGTTTTATTGCAGACTGCATGACAAAGCTAGTAGGTGACTGGGTCAGGTAATGTAAAGAAGGTGGACAGCAGGGCATCTTCTGGGAGGAGAAAGTGTCTCCAGTACTTCAGTGAGACTGGAACCAGGAGCTCAGCAGCTGAGCCCTCGGTGGGAGGCAGTTTGCATTAGGGGGAAGGGTGGTAGGACACATGTCTCCAAGCCAGCATCATTTTTCAATGATAGTATGCCAAAACCCAGTCTTGAAAGACATGAGTTCATTGACTGTTTGATAATAGCCTTGTGGTTTTTTTGTTTCTTTCTTTTTTTTTTTTTTACTTAGTTATTATTAAAGTTCCCTGGAAATCAAGATCTGTTGCAGCTGTGACCAGGAGAGAAAGAGTTCAGAGGGGGAAACACTGCCATTGGGCAAGGTGGCCTGGGAGTCTCCTGGGAAGGTGAGACTTCCAGTTTCAGGGTCAGCTGACTGATCAACTGCCTCGAAACTTCTGCAAATGCTTCTAAAACTCTTCTCTCAGGGAGTTCTGCAATCGGCATTCCTAAAGAAAGCTCTTCCTTGTATCCCTTACAGTTCATTTTCTTCTCACATTTTTGTTTCTTATTGTGAAAAGAGATGCCTCATATTGTACCAAGAAAGTCTCTATCACAAGGACAAGGCTTTCATGGGCAAGCGAGGCACATGACAGCTGCCCAATCAGTCCTGAAAGACAAGGCTTTACTTATTTCTCCCTTCCCTGTTTAACAGACATGCTACTCTGCTATAAACTTTATTCTGAGTTTTATTTTCAAGAATAAGTAAGGTATTTATGCTTTCAAATTAGCATCTTAAGATTTAGCAATCACACTAGAAATTATTTTGTGAGATAATCTCAATGATTTGTTAAAATTATGTCTTTTATTTCTTTTCAAAAGCACATGTAAAAGTCTGTAAGAACAGATAGAATGATAAACGTAGAATAAATAGAAAATGAATAGAAAATCAAAATCAGAAGTAACACTGATTCAGGCTGAAAGGTAAAAATAATTGTTGATGTGGGCTTTATATTTACCTATAAGCTTCTTAGTATTCAGAGCAAAAAAGGAAAACTGTATGTTCTAGCTCTTTTCACAGACAGCTATGGCTGTTGCCTTTTGTCTGCCCTTCAAGGATTTTCATGCTCTTCTTCTGTTGACAGTGCTCTCTTTTCTTTTGAGAGGGTAGGGGTTCTTCTGTGCTTGCTGCCTAGGGCTGTCAGTCAGCATGCCCCATCTGCACAATACCCTGTCCCCTCGACACTGTGATTATCCAGAGGTGGGTATCTGGCCATCAAGAGTCAGAATAAATGAGAATCTTCTCAGGGGTTGACACATAGACTTTGGGGGGAATTTATTTTACAGAGAAAATGCTAAGCTGGAAAAATGTAAATCAAGAGGAGCCACTAGCTATTCTATCTGCCCTGAGGAATAGGCTCGTCTCCAGTGGAAGGAAAGGAAAGGAAGCAGAGGAGACAGGCCAATGGAGAGAGAGCAAGCCCTGTGTACTGAGGCCTGGCTCCTACCCCTGAGCCTAGAAGCTTGGTTGCTGTAGCTTTTAGATTCTGTCCATAACCCAAGAGTTGTTCCCAGCAGTGAAAATGAGTAAATTCCCTTCTTTGATTAGAAAGACTAAGTAGAGCTCTGCCACTTAAAAGAGAGAGAGAAAAAAAAATCTTAATACATCTTTCGTTATTGGAAAAGAATCAGAATATCAATTTAACAAGGAGCCTATTTTATGTCTTAAAATTAATTTTGAAAGAATTTTCTCATATGGGACTTAATTGCATATAGTGAGTGACGTAATGAACAATACCCTCAACCACACTTTTACAGTAAATGCAGAAGTGAATTTTATGTGATGGTTTCTAGTATATACCTTGAATAAAAGCCAATGACATAACATTAAAGGAAAATTGAGGTAAAACAATTCTGTAAAGATTAGCCTGGTGCACACAGTGTGTTCAACATCCTAGTGGTCTAGCTTCACCCAAGAATAGAGCTTCAAGAAGTGGAGGGACACTATAATTTTGACAGTCTTCTTCAAGTGTCTCTTTCTATTCCCCATTTTACCTAAGCCCCTGATAAGGGCTGACTAACAAATATTTATAGATTCTTCTTTACTACTGGGGCTGACATTTTCTGTTACTGAGAAATGTTTTGGAGACTGGATAAAATCAGAACTAAACAGTACAGTTTTTTCACCTGAGTATAAAACCTTTTTGCCTCTCCATGGAAGTGACTCATGTGGCTCTTGGGGACAACTATAAGGTATCAGGGTTTTTCTTTCAGGAATCAGCTTTGGATCTGCAACAGCACTAGATCAAGTTATCAAATCGACCTGCAGTCAAAAAGCAAAATAGAATTGGCCTGGAATTTTTCAAAGTCAGAATTTGCAGTGATGTAGAAAGGCCACTGAGGAATTTGGTGTCCCAGGGTGCTCTCTGGGATCAAGTAGTTTTAAAATGTTTATTTCGCTTCTTCCCTCATTTTCAAATCCATCCAGAATCTGAACCAATGTATTTATCAATCAGAGGGTCTGCTTAAATATGTATTTAAGTTAATCGTGACTGATATCAAACTGTTCTTTCTGAGAGAAATCAGTGCTAATCTTCTCTTAAAGTTACTTCTGACTCTGTCCAGTTTTGGTCACTATTGCACTCGCAGTACCTGGCATAATACTTAAAAAAATATATAAATATTTGCTGAACTAATGAATGAACTAACTATTCAAGTGGTAGAATCAGATTTATATTTTAAGATGAGTACTCTGCATATGTTCTGGGAATTGTATTAGACAAAAACAAAACTAGAGATGGCGGGGGCGGGGGAAGTTTCCAAATTAAAAATTCTCATAACTAGTCCAGATAAATTAAAGCTTCAATTAAGGCAGTGACAATGAGAACTGAGAGATTTGTATTGATTTGAGAGATATTTAGGAGGATGATGGATGACATAGATAAAAGAGAGAAAGAAGGGTTAACAGGGCCAGCTAAATAAGCTGTGGGGCCCAGTGCAAAATGAAAATTCCAGGTCCCTTGTTCAAAACTGATTAAGAATTTCAACATGGTGATAGAGCATTAACCTAAGCTCTACAAGTCCTGTGAACCTGTACAGGACTCCTGCTCATGAAGCTGGCTGTAAGGACGAAACAGCCTTTGTTCACTATGGCAGGGGCACTTTCATTTATATGAGTGCCTGCTATGTGACCAGCACTGAGGTAGACATTTAATTTTACCTGAAAGTGATAACATAGCACTAGGATGAAAGTTCAAATGAAGAAGGAACAAAAGATAGCTCTATTTCATACCACCTGAGAATGTTTTTATATGTAGGAGATTCTTCTTGTTTCAATAGTTGAGAACATATTATTTAAGATTTAACATATAGCTATTTGCCATCTGCTGGGTCAAGAAAGCCGATGAAAGATCAATACGTTCTCCAGCAGTCTTAGGTTCTTCTTCACAATTTTTTTTCTATAAAGTAAAAAAGACTACAAGATAACACCAATCAATAGAAGAGTGGTAACACCTTTAAAGCAGCCTCTCATGTGAGACACTACTCTGAGATATTCTGACTGGCCAACAATGGGGATCACAGTTTAATTTTCTATTAGGCCCTTCATGGTTCCCTGGATAAGTTTGTATGATAGTCCTGAATTGGGTCCCCTCTCCTAAATAATAATTTGAGTTACCAACAATAAGACAAAGTAAGAGAGACATGACTCATTTATAAATCAGCTATTGTTGTATACAAATCTTCCTCTTACCTCTTCCTTTTTCTCACCAAAATAACCAAAAAAAATCAAGAATAATGTCATGGATTTGGCTTTCAAATTATGACTTAGTTGAGTTATACAAAATAGAAATAAAGAATAATTTCTCTAGTATTATTAAAATGTACTTTAATGAAAAATTAGTATAGTAATAGCAATTTAAAACCCAAAATAAATATGTACAAAGCACTTGAACTTATTTGGCAAAATATAGGCATCTGAAAGTAAAAAGTATTCTAAAAGTGAGAAATACCCTGCAGAGTCCAAACTATTATACAGTGTTTTTACTTTTAGGTTATGAAAGGCAGGGGTGGGATGATAACAATGATAATAACAATAAATTAAATATATGTTCTTATAATTGAAAAGACACTATTCTAGAAGCTTTATATTAATTATCTCATTTAATCCTCACAGCAGCCCTATGAAGTCCAAATTATTATCATTTCCATTTTTACATATGAAAATTGAAGTTTAGAGAGGACTAATAGCTTGCAAAGTTGACAGAGTTAGTAGGTGACAGAATCCGGTTCTGTCAGAAAAAAACAAATAGAAGAGAAAGGTGGATCTGCTGAGGAGTAGATAATTATAATAATTAACATTTGTATAATAGTTTACACTGTACTTTTCATAACTGTATAAATTATGCAACTTGTGTAAAGCCAAAATACCACTGTGCTTGTTTGCAAATTGGCTCAGAAGATAATGCCTTTTGTAACAATAGCGCTTGCATTTCATTTAAAGAAAGGTGTTGGGCTGAAAAAGTGAGACTAACTGGGTTATCCTGCCAGAGTAAACCAGTAACCTGTGCTCTCCACAATTCTCAGAACTCTCAAGTTTGGAGATAAGGTTTGCAAATCCACTTGAGTAAGGGCATCTCAAGATCTTAATTGACTTCTTTGTAATCATTTTTATATTTGCTACCTAAGTTTTATACAGCAGACTACCAAAGAATAGACTTAGGTTACAGAATGTTCAAAGCCTGACCTGAAAACCCGGATCTGTAAACCAGCAGAGCTTTCCCTACAATGTGAGAAGAATTCCAAGTTGAAACTTAAATGGAATCATTCAACAAATACTTCTCGATTCTGTCCCATACAATGTTCTAGACACTGGATATCCAGCAGTAAATGAGATGACAAACACCCTGCTTTCATGAAGTTCACATTGGTGGAACAGAAGTGTTTGTATATTTAAAAGAAAATAATAAAATCAGAATGGGGGATGGGCAAAGAACAGATAGACATTTTTTTTTTTTCCTAGACTAGGCACAGAGAAGCCACCAGAGGGCTACCTAGCCATACCAGGGATGGGTAATGTGACAAATCCTCTTACCTCTTCCTTTTTCCCACTTGTGAATTTAACACAATAACATTTAGCATCAAGAATATCTAAATGAATATGTCTAAATGGAGAATAAATTTATAATTGTTGCCCCGAGTCTCTAAGGAAGCAGTAGTCTCAGGCTAGAATTGAGAATGTTTTCTCTAGAGCCATAAAGCAGAATCAGATGGATGTGACAACTAGCTTTTTTTTTTTTTTTTTGAGTTTTGCCAAAGAAAGTTGTCTGTTGTTGTAAAGATTATATTCAATGTTCTAAGACAAAAAATATCAGTTTAAAATGAAACCTGCCATTGGCTCAGATAAGGTTTCTATCTTCTTTGCCCACAGGCTGAACCAAATGTGATCTGTTTTTGTTTTTTGGTTAGTGGTTGTGTGTTTTTTAAATTTATTGTTTGCTTTAGTTTTCATATTAAAGATGGCTACTTCAGGACATAGTGGAAAAGATAGCTGTCATATAAAGATGTGCACTAAAGACCTTCTGATTTGACACAAATACATAGTTAAAATATTAATTTTGCATGTCAGTGTCCTTTTCCACTTTACTGCAGTCATTCCCTTGGAAAGAGCACATGCTTTAGTCAGACTATACTCCTTAATTTTCCCCATGACTTGCCGTGAGGTGTCTCTGTCTCACTCCCGTGTATATATGACAAAATTATTGTTTAAGTTTAGCTTAAATGTTCCTTCCTGACTCTCTTCTCTTCCCAGGCTGATGAACTGCTCCCTCATCTGTGACTTATGGCCTCTCTATACTCTACCTAATGGATAATAAACCCACACTGACAGAATGTTAGTGCTGAGAAAATCCTAGTGACTCTCAGTTGCCAGACTGGCTTCATCAGGAGCTTTGAAAACATTTAAACATATAGATTTCTGGGTCCTAGCCACACATTTAGGAGGCTGAATCTATATTTTATAGAAGTCTCTTGAGGTGAGTCTGATCACCCAGTCAGGTTAGAAAACCACTGTGCTGGTATAAAGCTCTCGTTTCATAAATGGAGAAGCAAAAGTTGAGGGATTTGTCCAAGGTGACAGAAAGTAAATTGCAAAGTCAGGACTTGGACTCAGTGCCTTTTCACTAAACTATACTAGGTTGTCTTCAGATACTGTCTGGTAATGGACTGGTCGCTCACACAGCATCGGTCTGCAGAATCAACCACAGTACTTGGGGACAGCAAGGGGTAGAGGAAAGATTTCTAGATTAGAAGCAGCTGTTTACCAAATAGGTGATGTGGGTATGTGTTATGAATACATAGTCTCACTTTCTTCAACCGGAAAATTGGAATAATAATTTCTGTTCTATTTTAGCCCACAGGATGAGATGTATATGAAGTACATTGTAAACCATAAGTGAACTTACAAGTGTAAAAGAGTAACATCAATGACAAATAATAAATATAAATGCACTGATAATAATTAATTTTAGAAGTGATTTTTTTTTTTTAACTCAAAGGTAATAGGGACTAACAAGCTCATGGCTCAGCCTGGGGATCTCAGGTATCTGTCTCATGCTGGGGCTAATTACAAGGTCCAAAGTCTGGTCTATAGCTTTGTCATTTTAGTTTGCTCTCTTGACTAGGCTCTGGGATACAGTAAATTAACATTGTCTAGTAGTTGAAATCTCTATGGTAACTTGGGGAGTTGTGATGAAAGCAGATATATTATTGCCTTTGATTCACCTTTCCCAAAACCAATGATTCAAATATAAAGATGGCTTTTTTAAGGGGGAATGGGGGAGGCAAAGTGACAGTTTTCACTGCAAGAGGGATGCTTAGTATCAGAATCTAAGAAGACCATTGTCTTTTTTTTCTGTCAGTTTTATCTTAGACTTGTTATAAACCAAGATAATTTTGTTCTGCTTATATTTTAATCTTGATGGATTTAAGTTACCCTAGTAATTTAATGAAATTTAAAAGGCCCTTCATCTTAGTAGCCCTTTAAAAGCTGTTTTATAAAGGAGGGTAACTCCTGAACTTTCTACTTTCCTTCATTTTAAGCTGGAATTTCTTGATTCCAGTTCTAGAGCATTATGCAATAGTACCCACTTATCTGTAATTTTGCCTTCTGCAGTTTCAGTTACCTGAAGTCCACCACATTCCAAAAATATTCAATGGTAAGTTCCAGAAATAACCAATTTAAGTTTTAAATTGCACATCATTTTGAGTAGCATGACAAAATCTTGCAATCATCCTCTTCTATCCCATCCAGATATGAGTTGTTCCTTTGTCCAGTATGTCCACACTGTATACTCCTCTTAGTCACTTAGTAGTCATCTAGGTTATCACATTGACTATTGATGTATCTTAGTGCTCATGCTCAAGTAACCCTTATTTTACTTAATAGTGGCCCTGAAGTGCAAGAATAGTGACACCGGCATTTCAGACTTGCCAAAGATAAGCTGTAAAATGCTTCCTTTACATCAAATGTATCTATGTGTGTATGTATAAGGTTTGGAACTATTAATGGTTTCAGGTGTTTACTTATGGTCTTGGAATGTATCCCAGGAGGACAAGGAGATACTACTGTGGTTTCTGAACTCATCCTCTTGTTGTAGGGGAAACTATTTTGGTGTCTATCTATTGCTCTTGTCACATCTCTTTTTTGATCAAGAGAGCAAGAAGCAAAACAACCAAGAGTCTATCATCCTCATCTTCAGAGAAAGGAACCCCTCTGTTCCCAAATGAAATCAGCTACTTGACACCAATCTATTCTGCTGTGCTACTGTCAAACAGGAAAATAATAGAGCAAAATGTCACTAATTGAGAACAAAATACATCCATCACTGATTCAGAATACATAATGAGAATTTTGAATTCTGTCTCCAAAATAATCTTGTTTTCATTTTCTTTTTCTTAGTGCTTAGCACATTCCTCTGCCTTTACTAGTATAGGTCTTCACAGGCAATTTGAGTTGTCGCTGGAAGACAATCAAATAACAAACCTGCCTCTTTATTCCATTAATGTGTTTTATATAAAAGGGAAAACTACATCAGTGAATGGAGCTAAGAGTAAGGAAATCCAGGTTCTCACTCCTCTGTGTCCTTAGTTTTTGCCCTTGTAAAATAAGGGAATTAGACTAGATAATCTTTTATACTTCTGCATCCTCAGACATTCTATGATGTTAAATATTGCCTTAAGTGATTCTCCGTGGGGCGGGGAGGTCAATGAAAGATTCTTATTTCAGTCTTTTGAACAAATATTCATTGAGTACCTACTATATGTCAAGCACTGTTCTAGGCATTGTGGCTACAACAATGAACAAAGCAGACAAAAACACCTGCCCTCATGGAGCTTACATTCTAGTACATATAAAAAAATATCCTCTACAGTTCTTCAGTAATTCTCAATATTTTTGACACCAGGGACCAGTGCTCGTATGAGGATCTAATGTCTGATGAGCTGAGGTGGAGCTGAGGAGGTGATGCTAGTGCTAGGGAGGGCCTGCAAATACAGATGAAGCTTTGTTTTCCCACCTGCTGTTCACCACCTGCTGTGTGGCCATGTTCCTAAGAGGCCATGGTTACCTGGTTCGCAGCTAGGGGTTGGGGACCCCTGCTCTACTTGAATATTAAAAATGGTTACTCCCAGTTTTGACAGAGACAGGACTTCTGCAGGGTATGGAAGAAAAAGGGAAGAGTAAAGCAAACATTCCATATTCTATTTTGTACTTTTCATTCTCTCTGTTTTTACTTTCTTCTCTTGACCTGTTCCTAGAGCAACACAGGTTTAAAATTTTACAATTTTTTTACTACCAACAAATAGTAATCTTCTATGTAGTTAATCTGTGCTAGGTGCACGAGGTGTAAAGCAAATCAAGGCATAGCACCTGCCCTCAAGAAGCTGGCAATTTGATTGTGGAAACAAAACTTATACATACAATTATGTGCCTTATCAGTTGGAAAGAGAGAACTCACTAAGATTTGCTGGACTTTAGGAATACTTTTTAGTGCGTATAGAGCTTTGATTTGAGTAATACAGTTAGTTCCTAGATTTAAAAAAGACAATTATCACCAAATGTGAAAAGGGGTATAATCCACAAAATAGGAGTAGGATATAGCAAAACAAAACAAAACAAAACAAAACAAAACAAAAAATGGTTTTTATTCTTCTGTCAATAAAGTATACAGTGCATAGCTTTATTGACAAGGTTTATTGATGTGGCTATTGTGATGCAATCAACAAGGGCTTTGAAGTACAGAACATGAGAAGGAGCTAATGGGAGAGATTGACTTGAGAGAATGCATTTTAAGAATAATGATTGAGCTGCTAATGTATTCTTAAATAATGCCCAGCTAACAAAAAAGATGAATGTTCGACAAGATGTACACAATACCTCTGTACCTTGGACCTGGACCATTCTGGTCTAAGAGAGGCGATCCAGGATGTATACTGAGCCATTCTGGGTCCATTCTCGTGACCACATCTGATTCCCAGGAATCCTTTTAGGAGACACCTCCCAGATTAAGTGATGTTTACCTACTTGGCCTCTTCTAAAGAGTGTCCTACAGGTTCTTAACCCCTAAGGAGTTCATTCTCCACCCCATACCCTGTTCCTACAGCAATTAGGTTTGTTTCAGTTTATGCTTTCAGTGGTCACATGATGAAAGAAAGAAATTTTTGAAAAGGAAAGAAGAAAAGGGCTTGATGTCTTGGCTGACTTTGTAAAGTTCTCAGTAAAAAGATCCTGGGAGCTTTCCGAGTCTCAACATGTTTCCTCCTAGGTCTGTGTGAACTGAGATAAAAGTGGAGAGTGGGAGACTGAATTTACCATTTGTGCTGAAGCAGCAGCTGCTAGCTTTGGTGACATTCATTGTTACATAATTACATTGAGCTGGGATTAGGAAGCCACCTGTCTCCTCAAACTTGTTGCAGTTCAGTCACTTGGAACAAAAAAGACTTTCAGATGGGGTGCTTAATGGCCAATAGACCTGGGAAGAGAGAAACAACTGAGTCAATGAGCAATATGTAATGAAATATCCAACCAGAATTCTCATTAGCCTTAGTCAGCACTACCCATATTGGCTATGTATCTTTTTGATGTATTTGCCACAGCATCTTCAGCTAGGCAAATATTGCAAAACTTATTCCTTAGAGTTACAGAACTTTAAAGAGATATGAACATTACTTACATTAAGTGAATAAAGTATATTTGAAAAAGCTCTCTCTTATGGTAACTAATTAGGTTATTAGACAAAAATAAGATCACTTTCTTACTATACATCTTATCCAAAGAGAGGATATGTCACTGATTATTATTAAGCAAAACTTCTAATATAGGGATTTACCCTCTATCATAGGTCACATTCCTATAGCTTAGAACTATGCCTGGCTCTCTGGGGATGTTAAACAAATGCTTGCTGAATTAATGGCTGTATCAACAAGCATGCTCTAAGTGACTTCAGCAACATTAAGAAAGGATATGATCACAGAATGGAGATGTGTCCTCAGGTTCTGGTTCCAGATGTAGGGACCTGGGAACAACCTGACCAGAAAAGGATACACATTGTGTTTTTGAGACTTTCAACTTATCTATTTGGCTGCTGATTGCAAGAGTGGTGTTTTTTTTTTTTTCTCACAAAAATGCTTCATTTCTCAGAATACTAGTTTAGTATTACTGGATTTTTTCTCTCACCAATTTTTTTTTCAGCTCTCTGCCTTTTCTCGTAATGACCTTTAGTTGATAAATTAGTAATAATAAAAAGAAGTCGATGAAAAAAAGAGAAGTTTTCTTTTTGGAAAATAGAAGTCAGTTTTATGTTAGAGAAAAAGGAACTTTGCAGATGGGATCTCCTTTAATTTTAAATATTACCTTTCTGGCTTCTGGGAAATAAATGTTTACAGGCCTCCCTTCATGGTTGGGCAGCCTAATCCTGCACACTTGAAAACTTATGTTAGCAAATAACTACGTGTTGAACCCACAATGTTCATTTAGCAACTAAAAATATAAAAGGCATTTTATTAATTATTGAAATCAATAATCTCTTTCTAATGCAAAACTGTCTTAAAATGTCTGCTTATTACCTCATTACAGTCTTTACTATTCCTCCCACTGTGCGTCAAAAAGTAACAGCTCCTGAGGGGAGATAGAAGGAAGCATAGACCAAATACCATTTTAGCAAATGCTAAGGAATAATTGTGATACTTGGAATGTATTGTTTATAATATTGTCCTGTCAGTTTAAATGAGAGATTTTTATTATATAAAGATTAGTTAATACCGATATTTGCTGAACTGGGTTCAACCTGTGGGAGACCTAGTCACAGGCCTTGGAGAATCTATAGCATACTGAAAAAATACTTACATATTTGAAATGTAATGAACTCATTTCTGAATGCCTTTCTGAGTATCTGCCAACTCTTTGCTTCTCATTACCTTTGACAGCTAAAAGATCAATAATCAAATCTAGTTGGTCCTAATTCTAACTCTTGAATCAGTATTTCTTTACATATTTATTATGTTACCTAGTTCAAGCCATTTTTGTTACCTGATTTTCAGAAACTTCTGACTAATTGGTCTTCCTCTTTCTAGTTTATGTCCTTTCAACCTTTTCTCTACAGTCAGACTGCTAGTGCTTCAAATGTTGCATGGGCAATTCTTACAAAGTCTTGCCTAATAAAGAGGCTACTTTTCTTCCAGTCTTATTGTTCATTGCTTTTCCCCCTGTTATTCCTTACCCTGCCTTTTCTCCACTTCTGCACTCCATGCTACATCCTTGAGGTCTCTGTTGTCCCTGATTCCAGAAGTACTTTTCTGCCTCTTCTCTCTGCCCTGAATCCTTCAAACAGATAATTTCTACTCATCCTTAAGATTTCATTTTAGGTGATAGTTGTTTTCCCATAAAACTTCCCCTAACCTTTTAAATTTGGATTAGGGTCCCTCCTGTCTGCTCCCAGAGTGCCCACTTCCTCCATCACGGTACTGGCCATACTCTGTGATAACTGGCTGTTTATCTACCTAGTTTCTTCCTTATACAGGGAGCAACTAAAGGGCAGGACCTGTATTTATCTTGTTCTATTTGTGTTGCCAGCATCCAGCACAGTGACATTTAGTAGGTACTAAATAAATATCTGTTTTTGTTTTTGTTTGTAAATGAGAATTCAACACTCCCTTAATCAATTGTAAAGAAATGCTTTACTAGGCTGTCCAGACAACAATCACAAAATGTCAAATATTTGAAAGGAAATTGTGACTTTTCTAAAATTAAGCCCCTTGTTAAAATAAATTAGCTTAGTGTGTATGCATATTTTTTAATTGACAAACCCAGTAGCCCAGAGAATAACTAAGAAAAGGAGAGATTCAGTTGCCAATATTTTAGACATAATTTTCTGAAGTTCAAAGATAATTTAGTCAACTAATAATTATCATCATCTAAAAATGTGGACCGAATTTATGGATGTCACTGATCTCGAATCATTAGGAAGTATTAAAACTTGAAAAACAGCCATAGACTATAAGAAAAAAATAGCTGTTGGTCCCTTACTGTCAAGAGCCAGTTTAATAAAACATTATGCTAATGACAGAAGTGAGATGGTTCATTTAAAAAAATAGTAGTTAAGAAAACTGAGAGTCTAGTGGTGACATTAGGAAGGTGGAAGCCTGCAGCACTATTAGGTACTGAAAATAAGGGGACCATATATAACTGAATGATGACTTTATGAGTCATTATAAACCTATCCCCTGATGGCAGCTTGAAACTGGAATCACATTTTTTACTTTAGATATTTTTAATTTAGTAAAGCTTTAAAAAAAAAAGCTTGTACAAGCAAATGTGAACTTTTAAAGATTCTTGCATTCCATAAAAGCAAGAACTGTAGCATTTAGTTTATCAACATGAAATATTTAAAACGTATAATGGCAATACTTTCTGAATGTTCTATTTAACTTGAAAAATTAAATATTTTTATCTCTTTTCTCTCCCTGCTTATTTAAACAAGAGTTTTTGTTGAGGTTGGTTTGTTTTAATATGTCCAATTGCATCATCATCGATTTATTTATAAAAACTGTACCTTATAATTGCATTACCCTTTTAAAGCCCTATTTTTTTATGAAATATTCCTTTGTCTTTATTCAAGTTATTTATTTCCTTTTGAATCTTACTTGACACAGAAAAATTCTTATGCTCTGCTTGGTAATATAGATTCAATAACACTTTTTCTGTGTTAGTCTTTCAGTGTTGTTTGGTTATTTAGTTCTTTATATTATCATGTTTTAGTGATATGAGAGTGAGAAAAAGAGTCTTAAGTAAAAATCTTCTCATTAAAGCCAACAAGGGATCAGCCTTTATGGAAAACCAGTTTGTTAGTGGGTACTTGTGGTTTAAGTCCAGAAAGATGCTTGTGTGGAAAGATGGAGAGAGAGCCCCAGGGGTCCAGAGATTATAAGGTAGGTCCCCCCATTAAATTGGTGTATCAATGGTCTCCCTTCACTCATTACTCATTGTTTCTATTGAGAGGCTTTCCAGAGATTTCTGGAAAATATAGTAATTGGTTCTGACCACACAACTTAGTGCTCAGAAGTTAGAGTTTTTTTGTATGTTTTGTTTTGTTTTTAAACTTTATACTTGTACTTTTCCTCTTCATGCTTGAACAGTGGCATGGTTTTCTTCTCCTTTATACCACAGAATGTCATCTTCCTCTTATGGGGTATAAGGTTGTTTAGTTTAAAGCTAGGATTTCCTGCCCCACTGGGAGAAAATCATTCCTTACTCTGAGTCACAACTAAAACTCAGTGTCCATTTTTTAATATATTACCATCCTCATTTCCTTTATGCAACTCATTACCTTTCCAACCAGCTACTTTATCCCAGTGTTTGCCACCTTCGTTCTTATTCTACATCTCAAAGCTTCCACATCCCTTTTATTTCTCCTGGTCCACTCTGCTTCTGTTTTCCTACTCCTTTCAATGTATCAGACACAAAGTAAGCAATTAAAAATAGGCTTGAATGAACTGTCCTTCTGCTTTTATCTACAGCTATTGTGTGTCATTACTTCTAGTGAAAACGGAGCTACAGCATGCCTCATATCTCCTTGCTGAGTGACTGGTTTGTAAATCAGGGGACAGAATGGTCCCCAAATATTTTTGAATATGTTGGCAATTCTTTCTTGTCATCCATCTCCCCCCAGTCTCCCTTTTCAGATCCATCTTCCGCTTTCTATAACTTAAGCTATGTTTTATCTATGTCTTCTATATCCTTAACCTTTAGTCACTTGAGACAGGTACAAAAGGAATGTGACATAAACCACATTTTGTAGATCCCATGAGATCTTGCCTCATCTTTGACAGCAGTCTAAAAGGTAGATCTGGGGCTCTGGAAAAGTCTCCTCTTTCAGTCTTTTCCTTCTTTTGAAATTTGGGTGTGTTTTCACAGAGTGATTAACCAAGAAAACATTCCAAATCCTCAAGGATCACATATCCCATAGTTTATTGTCAATTCCAAGAGACCAAGCTTAATGGGACATTTTTGAACTTATTTCTTACCCCCTCCTCCTTCTCCTTCTTTTCCTTTTTCGTAAAATCTGAGTTCAGCTTAATCTTCATGAGAGACTGAAAGATTTAGCCCATTTCATTTGGCACAAGTGTTGGACAAAAAACAAAAGTGTGATTTTTTACTTGGCGACATAACATTATGAAGATAGTTCTTCCCTGCCCTTTTTGTTATAGGTAAGCTCCTTATAAAAGAGGAAATATTGTCAGAAAAACAAGATGGTTTAAGATGGCATAAAATAAGCAATGAGTAGAATAGCTATAACATATAGGGTCACTTTCAGAAAAAAAAAGAGAGTGTAAGAGGTATTTTTTTCAACCTATAGTAACCTGGTACTCCTTTCCTCACATATTGCTTTCTAAATAATAGTGACCTTCTTCCCTTTTCCTCCTGTATGTCCAAGTTTCTGTACTAAGCTATGTGGGTATTATAGCCTAGATGAGCTTATGAAATAGTGCAGGACATCTTATCTTTAACAATAATGATAGGTAACATGTGCCCCCTGCTTACTTGTCTGAAATCAAACATCTAGTAAGTGGTGGAGCTAGAATTGGGTCATAGGTGTATGTGTAATGTTTTAAGATATTGCAAGCTATTTTCCAAGGTATTGAATGATTTTACATTCTCAAGAGCAGTGGACAAGAATTCCAATAAATCCACATACTTGCTGATTCTTGGTATGGTCAATCTATTTAATTTTGGACATTCTAACCTAGGTGTAGTGATTTCTCATTGTGGTTTTAATTTGTAATTCTCTAGTTACTAATAGTGTTGATCATCTTTTCATGTGATTATTTGCATATGGTATTTTCTTTGGTAATGCAAATATTATGCCCATTTATTAGTTGAGGTGTTTGGTTTCTTATTGAGTTATAAAAGTTTTTATATATTTTTGATGCAATCTTTTTATCATATGTATAATTGGCATGTTTTCTGCCTGTCTGTGGATTACTTTTTCACCCCCTTAACAGTGTTTCTTGCAAAGAAATTGTTACATTTACGAATTTAAGTTTATTATTATTTTTCTTTGGATTGTGCATTTGGTGTATTTAAGAAAACTTTATCTGACCAAGATAACAAGGATTCACTCCTATTTTTTTCTAGATATGTTATGGTTTTAGGTTTTACCTTTATGTCTATAGTCTCTTTTAGGTTAATTTTTCTGTATAATGCAAGATATGGATGGAAGTTTTTTGTTGTCATTTCATTTTCTTTGTTTTTTGCATACGGCTCTCCAGTTGTTTTACCATCTTTTATAAAAAGATGATCTTTTTTTCCACTGAATTGGCTTTGAATCTCTGTTAAAAATCATTTGACTGTTTATATGTGAGTCTATTTTTGGTATATCCTTTCTGGTTCACAGATCTATTTACTTATCTTTACTCCAGTACCACATTATCGTGATTACCTTAGGTTTATAATAAATCGTGAAGTCTGGTAAAGTAAGTTCTCCAACATTTTTTTAAAAGTTATTTTGGTTCTTCTCAGTCTTATGTATTTTCAGAAGACATTTGGAATCAGCTTGTCAATTCTTAAAAAAAAAGGTCTGCTGAGATTTTGATTGAGATTCTAAAGATCAACTTGAAGGGAACTAACAAGTTAATACTGAGTCTTAATTTCTTAATTTATGTTGGTTTTTTAAAATGCTTTTTAAACCACATTTGATGCTATTAAAAAAACATTGATTTATTCATTTAAATTTCTATTATATAAAATGCAGTTTCTTTTTGATTATTTATCTTGTATCTTGATAATCTGCTAAACATACTCATTAGATCTAGTAACATTTTTTGTATCTCACATGAGATTTTTTCTATAGATGACTTTACTATAAGCATTAAGCAGAAACCAGACCACACCTTCCACACTGTACTTGGAAATTCCCTTAGCTAAATATTCAAGTTTATCACGTAAATTTTGCCTTTCACTGAACACTAGAACACAATTCTGCCAAGATTTCTGCCACTTTATAGCAAGGAATTCCTTTCCTCCCATGTCCAATAACATCTTTCTCATTTCTGACTGAGTCCTTACCAGAATCATGTCTGATAATCATATTTCTAGCTGCATTCTGTTCATGAAAATATATAGATAGTCGCTATGACAATGGATGCTTCCTCTACTGTTCACTTCTTTCCCAAGTCTTTGCCTGAATCACCTTTAACATCCATATGTCTACCAACTGTCAATCTAGGTTTTTTTCCATAATGCACCTCAAAAATCTTATAGCCTTTACCTATTACCTGATTACAAGGTCACTTGCACATTTTTAGTTGTTTAGTAGAATAGCACCTCACTTCCCAATGTCAGCATCTATACTAGATTCCTAGGGTGCCGCAGTCAATTACCACAAACTTGGGTGACTTAAAATAACAGAAATTTATGCTTGCTGTCATAGTTCTCAAAGACCAGAAATCCAAAATCATGATGTTGGCAGGGCCATGACCCTATGAAGGCTGTTAGAAGAATCTTTTCTTTCCCCTTTTTTGTTTCTTATGGTTGCCAACAATCCTTGGCATTCCTTGACTTGCAGCCCCATCTAATTTCTGCTTCTGCTATCAAATGGCTTTTTTGTAAGGATACCTGTTATTAGATGTAGGACTCACCTTAAAAAGGTATGACCTCATCTTACTTGATTACATCTGCAAAGACCCTATTTTCAAATAAAGTCACAGTCACAAGTAGTATAGGTTGGTACTTGAATATGTTTTGGGTGGACACAAGTTAACCCACAGTATTGGGTTGTCTTTTTGTTGTTGTGTTGAAAGAATTATTTACATATTCCAGGTACTAGTACCTTATCAGATGTACAATTTGCAAATATTTTCTCTCATTCTTTTTACTTTGTCAGTAGTATGTTTTGACACTCAAAAGATTTTATTTTTGATAAAGTCAAATTTATTTATTTATTATCACTTGTGTCTGTTTTATGACACTTTCAGCAGCATATCTAAAAAACCATTCCTACTTTAAGGTCATGAAGATTTATGGTATTTCTCCTAAGGGGTTTTACAGCTTTGGCTCTTACATTTAGATCTATGATCCATTTTGAGATAATTTTTATATATGCTGTGTGGTAAAGGTCAAACTTATTGTTTTACATGTAGATATCCTATTGTCTTAACACTATTTATGAAAATACTATCATTTTCTCATTTCATTGTTTTGGCACCTTTTGGAAATCACTTGACCAATCCATGAACATGAAATGACTTACCATTTATTTAGGTGTTCTTTAATTTATTTCAACAGTGTTTTGTTTTGTAGTGTTCACTGTATAAGGCTTACACTTCTTTTGTAAACTTTATTAAGTTTATTCTTTTCATGCTACTGTAAATAGAATTATTTACTTTATTTTTGGATTGTTTGCTGCAAGTGTATAGAAATAATTTTTGCATATTGACCTTATATCCTCCAACTTAGCTTAACTCAAGTGTCGATTCTAATAGTTACTTTTTGGCTTGTGTAGGATTTTCTGTATACAGTATCATGTCATCTGTGAATAGACATAATATTAGTTCTTCTTTTCCAGCCTAAATATCTTCTATTGCTTTTTCTTGTCTAATTGTCCTTGGCTATAACCTCCAGTATAATGCTGAAAGAAGGGGTGAGAATAGAGATTCTTATCTTATTTCTGATTGTAGGGGGATAGATTTTAGTTGTGGATTTTTATTATAAATGTGCTTTATGCAGTTGTGGAAGTTCTCTTCTATTCCTAGTAAAGTGTTTTTCTTATGAAAGGGTGTAGAATTTTGACAGATGCTTTTTCTGTACATATTACAATGATCATCACGTTTGTGGCTTTAAGGTATTTAAATGGTGAATTATGTATTAATATGGTGATTTTTGTATGCTGAACCAACCTTGTATTATTGAGATAAATCTCACTTGGTCATGGTGTATAATCTTTTTTCTATTTTTCTGAATTTGGCTTGCTAGTGTTTTGTTAAAATTTTTTATATCTATTTCAAAGGGGACATTATTCTGTAGTGTTGTTGTGTTTGCAATGCCTTAATCTAGTTTTGGTAGCAGCCTAATACTGGCCTTATGGATTGAGTTGGGAAGTGCTTCCTACTCTTCTATTTTGGGGAAAGAATTTATGTTCATTATTCTTTAAAGATTCGGTAGAATTTGCCAACAAAGCCATCAGAACTGGCTTATTTGTAGGAAGTTTTCTGATTACTAATTCACTCTCTTTACTTGTATTCAGATTTTCTTTTTTGTCTCAAGTTAGTCTCATTGGTTTGTGTCTTTCTAGGAATTCATTTATTCTGAGTTGTCTAATTTGTTAGCATAAAATCGTGCTGCCATATAACTTCCCCTCTGATTTTTTTTCTCTTAAAAATAGATACTATTGTATTTACTATAGACATGTGCCTTCCAAATTCCAGCCTCATGCAGCTCATAGCTTATAGAAGGTTTAACAGGTTTCACTGCCTCCTGTCCTCACCTTCAGAGCAGCCCCACTGGTGGAGAACTCCACTTCTGTCTCTTGTCTCACCTCCCAGCAGTGAAGCTCTATTTAACATGTAACCTGCAGTCCCGCTCTATTATTTTTTAAAAATAACATCTACTGTGACACCCTCCAGCCATGCTGAACTGCTTGCCTGGGAAGTCCAAGTTATCTTCCTAGGTACCAATGATGGTTTTTGTTTGTATTCTAGTAATTAAGTCCCATAGGTCTGAGTGATCTATCCTCCTTACTAAGATTTTTCTCATAAACTCTGTTTTATAGTATGTGCTTAGGCAAAAAAAAAAAAAAAAAAAAAAAAAAGTGGTTTTCTTGAGGTTACATATATTGCATTATAACAGAAACACCTTTTTTATGTAACAAGGAGTCTTTTTTATTCGTCTCTTCACTTACTAAAATGCAAATGTACAAAATACATTGTAGTTCTTATTAGCTGTATTTGTGGACTGGGAAACTTTATAACAGTAGAGCCAGAAATCTAAAAACAAGAACAGAAGCAGATAAATCTTATTTATCTTATTCTGATTATTTATGCATTAGAGGCCCACGTATTGCAGGAGGTACATTTACATGTAAAGAAACATATTGAGGTGGATTAATTAGAAATATAAAGGGATTTAAAATTTTTGGTATAAAGTATTTATGAAGATTAATTAAAATGTGTCTTTTTCAAACCAATATATTCTATACCTTAAACTTGCACAATGTCATATGTAAGTTATATCTCAATTAAAAAATTAAAAACGTGTCATTAAAAAAGTAAGTAGAATCTCTTATTTGTTATCAATGAACATATTTAAAATCTCCCTCTAGTCAACTGATAATCTGTTATTTTGATCTTGGTCCCAAAGTGATTTTGAACAATGTTTTTGGAATCACTTAAAGTAGAGGAAAAGTCAAGTTTTGTAGAATCTTTTTCCTCTTGCAAATCATTTTATTATTGGGTATCAGATATTATAGGATATAAGTCAGTGTTATTTTTCATATCATTTCCAGAATAATTGAATTTTCCATCTCTTTTGCATTTAAAAAATACTAGGTTTAGAAATTGAAAAAGTATTTATTATTTAAGTTAAGTACATTGCATACCCAACTTTATAGAAAGCTTCCTTGCCTCCTCCCCATATCACCTCCCTACACTCATACTGACACATTTTAATCATGCATGTGGGTGTTTATTGCGGCACACCAGCATATAAACTGTGTATAAGTGCTAATACCAATGTCTCTAGTATTTTCTTATTAAAGAGCATACTCAGTTTGCAAGTGTACAAATAAGGAAATGCTGGATAGCCACTAAATAGATAATAATAAATTAATTTTGGCATAAGATTTGTAGTATTCCTTCAAATATCTACATAGAAAACATATTAAACAGAACAGCTGTGGCAAGTTAATGATATTAAGAGAATCATTTGCAAATTCTGATTTTTTTGTGTGTTATTTTGCTCATTCTTTGGGAGTTTCTTTTATATAAGTAAAAGTATATAAGATTGAGGACTCGGGGAATATTTATAGCAAAAAAAGGAAGACACATGATCATTGTCTTCAGTATTTTACAGACAGATACATGGAGAAAGAGACAGACATGTGTTCCTGATATCTGAATAGAGTACAGCCTTATTGTGGCCAGAATCTCAGGGTTTTTTTTTTATATTCAATCACCTTAAACTGAACAAAACATGCCTTCAACCTTCAATGTAGAAGACATTCAATAAATATTGCTACAAGGCTACCTACTCATTAATAAACTAATTAGCAAGAATCAAGTTTTAAAGGTAGAGTAAGGAAAATTTTTGTTTGAAAGGAACAAATTAAAGTAAAAGAACAGAATGAGCTGCCATCAGAAGCAGCAATCTTCCCATTACTATATGTGTTGAAACTAATGTTGACAAAGTCTTAGGAGTGTATTATTGACAACTATAATATCCTCACTGTGGCCAAAGTTCTCTTACAAAAGTTCAAGGATTTTTTTCCCCCAGTGAGTTTTAGATTTTTACAACAAAAAAACATTTAGGCTAAAACTTAAAAGCTTATGAGAATTCCAGGAGCAGTGTACACACCCAGAAAATCTCATAGCAAAGAGAGAAGGGAAAAACATATTGAGACCTGTGGCACTGTGTGTGAAGCCCAGCAACATGCAAAATTGGGAATTTTGAGACATTTCATTCAAATGCTCACATTGGACTAAATCACTGAATGACTTGAAATCAGTTTGTAATTAGTATATTTATGTGCATATATCATAAAGATGATTCAAAGAATTGCTTATGAATCATTAAAACTTTGCCCTTCCAATGTCAAATGCAACGGCTCACTGTCTTACCTCCTGTAGGTCTTTGCTTGAATGTCATCTCATAGTGATGCCTTAGCTGACCATCTCATTTAAAACTGTAGTGCTCCACCAACTTTCTGGTGATGCCCTATTCCCCTTAACTACCTAGTGTTCTCTGGTGTTTATTAACGTTAATACACTACATTTGACTTACCTATTTTATTTATTGTCAGTTTCCCTCCAGTAGAGTATAAGCTTCGTAAGGGCAAGCATTTTCACTTTTTGTTCACTGCTATGCCGCTAATATTTACGAATGCTTAGCATACCATGAAATATGACACTCACTGAAATATGCTGAATTGCATTAATAGGGAAACACTGTATCCTTGCCATTTGTATCACTGCCTACCTAACATACTCTGTCTCTCCCATCAGCTATGAATCTCTTATAGTTATTCACAAATGAAGGAAAATAGGTATGCATCTACATATCCATACATTACAGTCATGTGCCATATAATGACTTTTCCATCAATGACAGACTAAATATTCAATGGTGGGCCCATAAGATGAATATGGAGTTGAAAGAGTCTTATTGCCTGATAACATCGCAGATGTGGTAAGGTCATAGTGTAACACATTACTCACCTGTTCATTGTGATGCTGGTGTATGTAAACTACTGTACTGCTAGTCATCTAAAAGGATAGCACATACAATTATAGCCGGTACATATACTTGACAATGATAATAAACAACTGTGTTACTATGCTGTACAGGCTTGTAGCCTAGGAGAATAGTCTACACCATGTGGCCTAGGTGTGTGGTAGGCTATACCATTTAGATTTGTGTAAGCGCATTCTATGATGTTTACACAATGATGAAATCACCTGATGACACATTTCTCAGAATGAAAATAGTGCATGACTATATAATATTTATAATATTTCTTCTTAGTCTTATTGAGGAAAATAAAGCTATGGAAGCAAAAAAGGAGCTGATCAAGTACTAAAGACCTACTATGTGCCAGACATTGTACAAAGTACTTTGTATCCACCATGTCATTTATTTTCCACTATAATCCCATAAGGTAGTTATAATCTCCACTTTTGAAGATAAAAACCAAGATTCAGAAAGCTTAAGGATCTTGTTCATAGTAACATAATCTGTAAAAGTGAAAGAAATAGGATTCAAATCTGGTTCTTACTGTGACAAGAAAAGCTTCCTCTCAGAGTATTTGAATCACTCCCTTCTCAAAGATTCTTTTTCCTGCTCTCACATTCCACAGATTTCAAATAATTCTGAGATATAGATAGTACCCTCAACACCTCTAAGTTTATGAGTAATTTACATGTAAGTGGCAATTATTTTAATCAGATCAGCATCTCAGAGAGTGAGCTCATTGAAGAAAGGGGGAAGGGAGCTTTTTGGATCATAATGAGGAGGAATTTTGATTTTTTTAAATTTGATTTGTCTTCAAATGGTACAAACTTTAAAAAGTACAAACAGTAGCTGTATACTCAGTCCCCATTCCTGTCTATAGCCACCCCCACCCTTCCAAGGCAAGGGTGATTCTGATGCTTCCTTCCTAAGAAAGCGGTCTTTCTTTTTAAAAAATATATGTATACAAATGTTAACTTCTATATACATTGCCATGCACCTGACCCTTTTCACTTAATAAATATACCCCAGGAATAGTGATAGGAAATTTTGGATCAGTGTGGGGTATAAAGGAGGTCCTGGTCCCCTGAGTACCTGAAGAAGCAGTCAAAAAGGCAAGGCCATGGGGAAATTTTTGCCTGTTCTACACTTGGGGGTGCTCGATGTATTTCTGAAAACTGTCAAGTAGTGCACAATTTCAGAGCAGCAACAGTCAAAGATGTCAAAACTTAGGGATAAAAACAGGTAAAGGTAGTAAGGAACTCAAAGAGGAAAGAAACAATAGTCTATCAAATATATTCAGTTTCCCTACCTTATATTCTAATGCTCTGTCTTTAGACAGCTAAGTTCCCTGTCCTTAGTGGGTAGCACGCTGCTAGGTACCTGTTAGATAAATGCTCTTGTTCAGCCTTTATACCTCCATTTAGGTCATATCACCTTCTCCCTCTTCCTTCATCCTTTCTTATGTTCCAGAAACCAAAACCATTTTCTTCTTATTGAAAGCTTCCACTATCAGATGTGGCTTGGGATATAGTTTCCCTCTCACCCCCTCTCACTCCCAGTTGCTCCCAATGATTATTATCAACATCATAAAACAAGGAAAAATTGCCATGATTATAAAGGAATTGAGTGGGGTAAAATGAAAGTCTGATTTCACCAGCTTCTCACATCCAGGCTTCTCCTGTTTCCTCTAGTTCCTTAGGCAATGCCATTAAATTCAGCTGGGAGGAAAGAAGGGAAGCTACACGGTTCTCTCTTTGAGAAAGAAGCCAAATGCCAGCCTGAGGCTCGTTTTCTTATGTCCTTTTATTCCTTGGTTCATTTGGCTTCTCACTCACCATCCAATTAAAGTATTTCAGGTGTTTTTATAATTTATTTTCCTACTCCCATATAAAGCTGTCAAGGCTTTTCAATATTAAATAATCAAATGTTTCAAGCAGTCGCTTTCATTCTTCCTTTTTAACTAAAGCCTTCTCAACTGCAGATGGAAGAAGACCACTAATGGGTGCACAACAATTTTGTGTCCGGTATCTAAGTAGCTGAGTATTTGGCTGCTCCAATGGACATATGACCAATGTCCTTCTTAGGAATATTTTAATGCAAATGCTGGAGTTTCTCTCTTTTTCTCCCAACAGCTGGATGTTTCCCCAATGCACACACTTATACATTCATCTAGGGACAAAATGATTGCTTGTAATTCCACATATCCCATGTAATTATTGCCTATGTGATAAGCAGGCAATCTTTATGGAGCTGTTACCATACAATTTTCTAATCTCACTTTACAGTGATGATTGCACACTAATATGCATAATGCCCTCTTGATTATATTTGGTGGGTATGAGTTTCAATTTACTGGCATATAGGTTAAACATTTTATAGTTTTTACTTCATTAATAAGCTTTTATGTGAGAATCTGATTTCTGAGTGAGAGGGATATCCTCACTAATCCTTCCTAAAAATAATCTGAAAGGTAGTAGGTATAATGTGACTTCCTCATAATCAAGAGTTACAGAAGAAATATGTAGAGAATAAAATACTTTATGTAATTCTAAAATAGCTCTCATGCATTCAAGGCAATTGAGCCTATCTGTCTTTGCCTTGAGTATTTCCACCCTGGGACGTAGGACTTGGAGAAGGAAACTTTGAATTCTAGCCCCTCAACTTACTGTTTTCGTTTTCTTGCTTGGTCATGTACCCTAATGTCTCTAAACTTCAGTATCTACAAAATAAGGACATAATAATGCCTATCTCATAAGGCTAGTATCAGGATTAAATGGGGCAACACCTCTTATGCATTTAAGAGCATAGATTGTGTGGGTTTGAATTGTGTAGATTGAGCAGGAGACTAAATATATCCATCTATGCCTTTGTTTTCTCATCTGTCAAATAGGAATACTTGTAGTACCTTATTCAAACATTGTCGTGTGGATTAATATTATTTAATACTGTAAAGTACTTAGGTCCCTGGCATACAGTACATGCTCAGTAAAAATGAACTATAATGTGGCATGTGCAAGCATTGTATAAATCTTAATACACGTCTGGGTTCTGCATACCAGTTAAAATGTTTATTTAATGGAATTATTTTCTACAGATTCAGTCAGATATTATAATGCAAAGCAAATGGATACATAGTAGGTATAGGAGAGCCTAATTTTGATGTTTCCTACAATTTTATTCATACTTTACTATAACACATACACGCATCTTTTTCCTTCTTCTTGGTACTTTCTTTTGAAGGCAGAGGCTACCTTCATCTTTAAATAGCTTGAAGTGTTTATAAGACTGCTTTGTTAGTAATAAGTATTTGTGCCAAATAAAATTTTTTGACTGTGAAATCGGTTACCTTTTTTGGAAGAAAGTAACAGCAAGTGAACAGGCTCAGATCATTGTAGTGGGGGTCTCAACAACAGTCTTAAAAATAAGTTCACTAATAAGATTTGTGGAGAAATGGTGTTTGATGTCAATTCAAATGCAAAGGTGCCACAATATAATGGAAAGTGTGTGAGGTTTGCCTCTACCCCTGGATTCCCATCATCTGGAGCATGATCTTAGGTAACTGACCTCATGATACCTTTATTTCCCCATCTGTCATGTGAAGACCATGTATCCCTCTTCTTTTTTCACAGAGATGCATAAAATTGTTAACAGAGGTAACATATAGGAAAGTGCTTTATAAGCCATAAAATTAATGTATGAATATTAGGGTTATTTACATTCTAATAGGCAAGCCAATGATTCTTAAGATGACACTAAGGTTTTTCTTGCCAGCCATATATCAGTAGCTCACTTTTTAGCTTGGCTGGTCATACTCTTGTCTATTAAATTTATTTTAAAAAGGGCAAGGTAGAATCCACTCATTTTTTAGCATAAAGGATCTATTAGGTGAGTGAATACGTAATTCCAAAATCTTACCCTAAGAATAAGAGGGATGTGTGTCATTAATGGAGTTGAAAGCTGGAATAAAGAGAGAGGGAAGAAGATTAGGACTGCTCCCCATTCTCATGTAGTCTAATTCTGTTTCAGCCCCCAGAGTGGAAACTGATGTGCTCCTCCCCTTCTTTGCCTCTCTGTCTCTCTATTTCTTTTTGTTCATATCTTCAACCATGTCTCCAACTGCAGCCTCATCCAGCGTGTAAGGCTAGGCAAGAAGTGGGGAGCATTTCTCTTCCAGCCTTGATAACAACCATGAAGTATGTTCCTCTAAGTTCTGATAATAAGGGAATTAGAAATACTCTCTGATTTTTTTTTTAATCAAAATATTCCAGGAGCTCTAAAAAGAAAGATCTGACCATAGGGGTCTCAGCTCACTGCTAGGAGAGGTGTAGCTGATATAAAGCTCTTGTAGAACTTACCAGAATGAACGAAATCAGGGGTCACAGACTTCAAATCCTTAATTTTAGTACAAGGAATCATTCTGGTGCATTTCCTTTGTATGCCTAAAAACAAAATGTTTATTGGAACTTGGTGAGCGCTCCCTAGGCTCTGAACCAAGAGATGTTCCTCCATAACTCATCAGAGACTTGGGTCATTTCTGAAACAATAAATTACTGCTAGGTCACTGAGATTACTTGGGGTGGCCAGTGAGGAAAGAGGGTCCTGTGATGAGAAGATGATGATGTGTTTTTTTATTAATAGAAAAATAAAGCTGCCCTGACTCATTCTCAGGGTGAAGGGCATTTCTCAGAAAACTGTTTTGCCTGATCATGGCCTTGCACTGAGCTTTTTGCAATCTTTGCCCAGTTCCTTTCAAGCCCAATGGTCAGGGAGTGTAAGCCAGCTGGCTGAGATGTGGGGTCTAATCCAGAGGCTCGGAACAGTTTGCAACTGTGAGCCAGAGCCAGGCTGACTATTTAAGAGTAGGAAGCCATGACCCTTAGCATATGTCAGTTGTTAGTTAACACTCTGAAGCTCTTGGGATGGTTAGGGAAGGGCTGAGAGAAAGCACTTAGATCCCTGCTGAGCTCATTACCACCTTAAATTAGCTTCCTTGGTCTGGTGGCCTGTGCAAAGGGGGAATTCTCCAAAGCCTTGAAAAGTGTGTGTATGGGATGTGGGGAGGTTCTTTAAGATGAAGGAGATTGTTTTAAACTTCAGTGAAAAAAAAAAGTGCTGTAAATACCTTAATTCATACGAAGAAAACACTACAAGCAGAAAGAGTATTTCTTGAGAGCAATTTAAGGACACAAGCCGACTGCCAGAATGTGAATGGAAAGTGGACAGAGTCAGTAACAGTTAATTCCATACTTTATCTTTTCCCCTTAGCTCTTTACCAAGAGGTGAGTTCCATAGTTTACCTCTCTTTGTCTCTTTTTCTCTTGTGCAAACTGGGTGATGACATTGACTCTCTTCACAGGAAAGCACTAGGTGAGGATTAACTAAGTAATGAGAGCAAATTGGAAGGGTGATGGAAATGCTCAATAAAACTGCTGATGGATTTCTCCCAGCGGGAGAATCCTGCAATGCTCGTTTCATCTGGATCTTCCCAGCAGCCCGTACCACCACTATCTCCATGTCTCCTCGGGCCTTTGCCTCTGAACCCTCACCTATGAGGAGCTTTGAACTCTTCATTGAAATGACTTTCTTGTGCCCTCACCAACAGCAGAAGCAGCAAGACTCATTTTCCCTCTGTATGGGAGAAAGTGAGACCAGAAGTTGGCTAAGTTGTGGGTGATTCCTCCCTGTCCCCATCCTAAAGAAAGCAGATTTTCAAAAATATTCCTTCCCGAATATGCATTTTACAGACTTTCTGGAGAGCAATTTGGTAAAATATGTGTTTAAAATTCTTAGAAATGTGCGTGGTGCTTGCCTGAAGGATTCCATGTTCTTCATAATCACTTGTCTTCTGGTTTACTTTTCTATTTTTTCACACCAAAATGTATTGCCTTCAAGAGAGAACTTAACCACTTTTGGACTAGGAATTACCCACTTCTGCCCACCCAATTGCTATCAGTCTTACAAATCTGCTTCTTAGTCAGGCACAGGCTGCTTGTTCTCTGGTTACAGGCATGTTCCAGAAAATCTATATATTTGCACAGAACCGTAGAAATGTAGACATGAACATGCTTGAGTGATGACAGTCCACACCTTCTATTCACAGACAGATGAGGAAACTGAGACTCTGAGAACACAAGTGTCTTACCCAAGAGTTTAAATCAATTCAAAGCCACAGAAGGAATCAGAATCCAGGGCCCGTAACTCCCATGTGAGCTTTTCTCTAGTTATGGAAGCTTAACAATGTGGAACTTAAAGTAGAGAGAAGTCATTGTAGAGTAAACCTTTAAAAAGTAGAAAAGGAAGTCATATTTGTACTATGTAACATGGTACCCCAGGATCCACTGGGAGGAATATCTGCATAGTTTAGAAGCTGGGACCACGTACCTCAATTCATTCAAATGTTTTACCGAAGGAGTTCAAGTTCTGGAATAAAATAACATTCTTTATTAGTTACTCAGCTAAGTCTCGACATATCGTGTGCCCCCATATTTGATCATTATTAGCATACTGTGGGCAGGTGGTTAGGATAGACTAAGCTATGTATATACTATGATAGTTAATTTTACATGGCAACTCGACTGGGTATGGGATGCCCAAAATTTGGAAAACTTTATTCTGGACGTATCTGTGAGATTGTTTTCCGATGAGATTAACATTTGCATTGGATAACTTAGTAAAGCAGATGGCCCTCCCTAATGGGGTGAGCCTCATTCAATCGCTAGAGGATCTGAATAGAACAAGAAGGCTGAGTAAGAGGGAACTCCTCCTGCTGGACTGCTTTTTGCTAGGACATCCATCTTTTTTGGCCTTCAGACTCAGGCTGAAACATGGGCTCTTGGATGTCAAACCTCCTGGCTTTTGAACTCAAACTTATGCCATAGGCCATACCTAGTATTGTCTTTCCCTGCCCTCGCTAACAGCTTCAGTGACTCCCAAAGGGCAGGATGGTACATATTCATCTGTGCACAAGTAGTCAGGGTATGCAAGATGATTTCTGCTTAGGTGGGATGTTATTCCATGGTTTGATCTAAGACTACAAGAAGTGCAGTTTTGGCTTTTTTTCCAAAACAATTGTCCTATGCAGACAATCTTAGATATGAAAATATGCTTCATCTATTCACTGGGCTGCTCTGTGTTGTAGAGAGGGCTGAACTGGAAGTAGACACCCTGATTTCTAACACCCGCCACTAATTTCACATGTGACCTTGGAATAAAAACTGCCAAACTTAGATACCTCATTGGTAAAGTGAAGAACCTGGAAGAGATCACTGGTTTTCACCAATGTACTACTTCACTGTGCCAGGGCACTTACTGGCTTCTCTGTGTGACAGTTCCTCAGAAGTTCCTTAGGGACCAGGTCATGATTAGCTCCTCTGGACTCCTTACCTGGACTCAACCAAGATACCTTAACATTTACCTGTGTTATATTTGGGATTCTACACGATTTTGTTAGAGAGTGGGGATTTCATTGAATTCTAACTTCAAGTGATTCTAAGATTTCAAAAAATGGCTTAACGTAAAGTCAAGGTTCAAAAATCTATCCTTTCGGCACATTATCAATACTGCCTTGTAGAAGAATGAAGAAACTACCACAAAAAAGAGCAAAATCAAATTTAGGTGCTTTCAGAATTAAAATATCCTGTCAAGGTAGTTTCTGAAACATTTCTTTCTCTGTCAGAGGTGATGTGGGAGGGCATTTTTTTCTGACATCTATGTCATGATTAATGTTTCACACTGAACTCTTTAACCCAATGCTTCTGTCTCATGCACTGGAAGGCCACCTGAGTTAATGGATATCCAAAGCCTTAATGACCATGTTCTGCAAAATTAATATTTAAAATGGTAAGAAATAGCAAGAAACAGGAAAATATGCTGGCAAAATCCATTGCCCTAACAAGCAGAGAACAAATGCCTGACTCCCATTTTACTCAATTGAACCAGTTGAGTCAGCTGCGAGCTGCCAGATTGATTTTATATTTTTCCTGGCATTTCAGCTCTAATTCTAATGCCAACAAGCAAAGGCCAGAGGACCAGTGAACTGAGATGGTGATGTCAGCACTCCCAAGGGTCCTGAAACTAACTTGGGCACTCTGAGCCCCACAAGACAATGCTGGTCAGGAGCCTGGTGGGATTTCTTAGGACTTTTGCCAACAAGAACAGACCTTTGGGATCCAATCTGGGCTGAGCTCAAACTTCTTAAAACCTTCGGGTTAATGAACATGTCCCTTCTTTAATCTCTCCTGAACACTGTGACAACCTAGGCATTATTTACTATTGGAAAGGACAGTGATGTAACAAGAGTATAAGAAGAAAACCTTCCCACAAAAACCCTCCCAAAATAGTGTTGATGAGTTCCTAGAGCAGATGAACTAAGGTCAATCATATATTCCTCTGCAGTTGCAGTGGTCCCCAACCTTTTTGGCACCAGAAAGCCTAATGCCTGATGATCTGAGGTGGAGCTCACACGGTGATGCTTGCTCTGGGGAGTGGCTGCAAATACAGATGAAGCTTCGTTCACTTGCCCACCACTCACCTCCTGCTGTGCAGCCTAGTTGGATGGGTACCAGTCCACGGCCCAGAGGTTGGGTACCTCTGGCTTAAAGCATCTAGTTGAGGAAAACATTTGAACAACACTCTAATTTTTTTATAGTGTATTATTTATAGTGTTTCTATGCGGACTATGTTCTATTAAAGGCAGATTTTAGTTTGTAAAAATTGTGAAGAGAAAGTATTTGCAAAATGCACAAATTTTAACCAATTTGTGTTTACTTGAATTTTTTTAATTTGACATTCTCTTCAGTGATTCTTTTCTTGCTTCTTCCTTAAACCCAAATTACATTTATTATGTGATGGGAACACCTACCCCTCTCTTCCTTCTCTGTAGACTTGCCAGTAGTTCTGCCAGCATATAGAAAAACAATATATGAGCACAGGTGTTTAAAACCATACGAAATTTATAGATATATCTGCAAATTCTCTAACCTTTACTCTCATACACATACTCATTTCCTTATTTACTCCAATCTCCTCTACCTTTTTTCCTTTTAATTTTCTTCACATGTGTTCACCAACCTTCACCCTCATTCAATTCAGTTCCTTCATCACAATCCATGGATTTTTGCATCTGACCTATTAAAATTGCTCACCCCAATGAAAACTGTGGCTGGCCAAGTACAAGTTAACGGGAGAATTCTGGAGGGCCTTAATACACAAACCTCATTTTTAGTTTTAGTCTCTGAAGTTTGCTCTATACTCAGCCCTACAGCAGAGGGACCATACTGTGACTTCCAACAGGACAAGGATCGAGATGAGGGTACACACTCTAGACACTTCCTTGAGTAAGTGCTAAAATACCAGCATAGTGTCGTGATGAGGGCTTGGATTCACATCATGACTATCAATTACCAACTATATAACCTCTTGAATAGTTATTTATCCACTTTAAGTGTCTTATCTGTCATCTGGAAGAGTATGTATAATAATACCTATCTTCGTGTTGTCACGATTATTAAATAACCTTAGTGACATAAATTGTTATGTGTGGTACCAGGTCCTAGTAAGGCTTGATAATTGTCTCCTTCCTTCCTTCATTTCTTCCACCATTTGATGAGGGCATATCTAGGAGAATTAATAGAATGGATATCTAAGGCAGTGGTTCTAAAATGTAGCCTTCTAACCATCACCGGCGACTCGTTAGAAGTATAAATCCTGTGGTTTTACCCCAGACCTCCTGAATCAGAAACTCTGGGGTTGGGGCCCAGCCTTGGTGTTTTAACAAGCCTGCCAGATGACTCTGAATCTGAATATTCTGATGAGTTTTTTTAAGTCATGCAAATTAAGGTAAAAAGGAAAAGACCTTGGCTCACACTGTAGTTGGGCAGTATGACAAGACATAAAACACTGTTAAAATTAGTAGAAAAGCACAGTCTTGAGCAGCTCAGTCTGTTGGGAGTGTGCCTTCTACTCAAGATGTAAATAAGTATAGGAAAAACAGCACTAGCAACAGCTGCTCCATAATTATTTAGTCATTCTCAGGTAACTAAATAGCATGGGAGTGTTGATCAAATACACTCTTGGGTAACTGGCAGTGGAAGTGTGAACTCTTCTCAATTCAACAAATATTAGAATACTACTGCAAGTATTAGTGAATAACAGGAAGCCATTTAGTAGACAACCTTTCATTGTCTTCATTGATGGATCTATTTCTCGGGCTTTCTGGAAAATATTATAGAATGAAATATACGTTGAGGGTGAGACCTGGGAGGAGACCTGTCTAGTGTCATAGCAACCTTGACAATATTAACATACATTCAGATACACAGAAGACTTCATGAAATTGTTTTCAACTTCAATGATTATGTAGAACATTTTGTTGGATAAACCCATCACACACTTCCCCATCTGATATATAACATTATCCTTTTTAACTGAACTTCCTTTCTCCGTCTTTTAGAGAAGAACCTGTTAGGATACTCTCAAGATCTTTTCTGCCCACAGGAAAGAAAATGAAAAAAGATATTTATTTTTTGGTTGAAGAGTTTTTATTGTTTTGTTTTGTTTTTGTCTTTGCTAAAATACTTTGTGGGAAAGTTCTGATGCCATTGCTCTTAGGATTTTTTCCATTTATCATTGTAATAGTGTTTATTTTTTCCTTTTATGCTTAGGAGAGTATATTCACCACAATGTCTGTTGTTAGTTATTAGTGTGTTTTTCTATTAACTTTTTCCAAATCAACTCTATTAAACTTTTCTTGAGAAACTAAGATAATAGATTTACAATAAATCCTGATAATAATTTTACCAAACCAATAAAAGAAATACCAAAACCAATAGAAGAAATACAGGAAAATAAGAACATACATCATTTTTGAAAGTTAAAATTCTCATATTAAATGTTTTTGAAGAATTTAAAAACAATAGCAATATTGGTTATAATGCCCGACAACACTGTAGTTATTGGATCTCAATGAGAAATTTATTCATTTGCAAAGCAAATGCTGATTGAAATCTTCCACACTAGTATTGTGCACACAAGTATTTATTATTTTTCATATATATATGCAAATAGAACATTGTCTGTCTCTCTCCACAGTCCAGAAAATCTGTCAACTCTCATTGTCCCCTCACACTGTTACTTTTGATCTCCTTCTATTTTACTAGTCCCAAAAAATAGATGGAAACATGAAAGCACCACAAGGAAGGTCCACACGGTCACTGGCATCAAGGGTGCCTGACTCCCTACCAGAAAGCGAGCCTTTTGTAAGGGCCAGAGTCTAGAGCCCAATCACTGCTCATGTTCTCTGTGTTTATGTCCAGATACCAGGACACATGCAGAGAATTATCAGTGTGAACTTTTGATTTAAAGAGTTGAAGAGCATGCAGTTCCCTGAGGAGTGGGTTGTGCTTTCTTGTTTAACTGAGGTTGTGGGTCTGCTTATGCTGGGAAGACAGGGGTTATTTTGGTTATTTTTCTCTCAGTCTAACATTTTGTTTTGATGTTTCAAGAGAAGGAAAAACTCCCAAAACTTTCTATTTCATATTTCCTCTTTAAGATCTAGCACAATTTCTACTACTGGCTGTTTTCAGGGGGCTTATCTAGAATTGCTAAGGGTTGCAGGTATCTTCAGCCATGGCTTCAATTTCAAAAAGCTGTCTAGCTGTGCCTTCCATCTTTTACTTCCTGCCACTTGATTAATGTGGTGGCCTCCAACTGAAAATCGGACTACTGGCATGTGGGAATTTGTCTAGTTTTAACCGACATCTTTTGAATACATTAAATGGAGTACAACATTTTCTCCCAAATCAAGCCAAATCTGCCTAACTTCTTTATCACAGACCCCAGAATTGAGAGAGGGAGAATTACTGTTTTTGAGGAGTAAGATAGAGAAGGGACCAAAAATTGGCTCCCTGGTCAGTGGATCAGCAAGTGGAAAACACTGACCATACAATAGTGGTCAAAATGCAAAAAAATAAAGCTTTTACTTATCCACTTCTGGCAGAGCATTTGTAAGTTCTAGCCAAAGTCTGCCCCTGTCCGGGCCTGGGGCTTCTATCTTTAACAGGAAAGGTAATTGCCGGCAGCTAGAGCTCACAGGCATACCGCATGAGGAGTGAGGTCATGTTAATAAAACCCTTGAAAAGAAAAGCATGTGAAACAGCAGGGCTATTACCGTCCCAAGATGATTTTATAAAAGTGAAACTTAAGTTCAGCGTGATGATTAACAAGCTATTAGGGCCAAGTTATTGATTTCTCTATCTTTAGAGTAGCTAATGCAGTGCACACCAACAGGCCACAGACCTTAAGCTTTCCTTTTTCCTGTGCACCTGTGCTTTGTGAGGGCACTTTCCTTGGGAAAATAAAAAGCATTTAATATATTCAGTGGGATGCCTTTATCATGCAGGTACTAGGAGGAAAAACACCTAAATGAATTGTGTGTTTTATTAATGTTTGCTGATAACAAAGGATAATACAGATGCATAGAAATTCAAAACAAGAAAAGTAGAACAAAAAAGTAAAGCATTACTCCAAATTCCTTTCTTCTATAGGAGCTACTACTACTACAGAATGTTAGCACATTCCATGTACATTATGTGTTAATGTAGATCATATTAAGCATGTTTGATAACTCGTTCTTTGTTCCTTTTCTATTCTACTTCTCACAAAAAACAACATTGATGATTAATTAACATAGATTTTAATACCGTTTCTATCGGCAAAATTTTTCATGGCTGACGTATACCGTTAGCTGAACCATTTAACCAATCTCCTGTTGATGGATAAAAAGGGTGTTAACAACATTTTTGCTCTCATAAACAATGTTCTGATGAATCTCAAGCATACATCTTTGATCTTTTGACCAGTTTTCTCTGTGAGAAATGTTATTGTTGAATCAAAAAATTTGGAGATATTGTATCTTTAAACATATTGTCCATCCACTCACCAAAAGGGTCATAATGGATCATTTTCTGCCTGCGCTGTAATAGACTACCTGCTTTACCCTGCCCCCCCAACCTTGCCAACACTGGGTAATGTCAATGTTTTTGATCTTCGACAAACTAATAAGGGAATGAGATATCTAATGATTTTTACATTACCTTCGAGCCATGCCATATCAGACGATAACTGAATGCAGTTGCTATGTGTCAGGGGACCTGGTTTAACTCATAGTACACTGTTTGAATCTGTTTAATAACTGATATAATGAGACTTTCCTGTCGTTTTCAAAAAGAAGCCAAACATTCACATGGTTTAAATTACTCTCTCATTTACACTTTCAATATGCTAGATCATCTGGGAAGCCCTTTGAATATGCCTCAAATGACCCAGTGAAAGTTGTTAGCTGCACTCTCTATGAAAGAAGGACTGTTCAGGCCCAAAAACCATGCTCAAGAAAAGCACCTTGGAAAAAGCACTTTTCTACATCTGAGATTGCTTCATTGCATGGCCTGTGGTGTTTGATTCACTAGGAGGTATGAATCCCTTTGCCTCCAGCAGTAATATTTTCACAACTTTGACATATTTTAAAGGTTATTGTCTCCAGGGCAGCTAATGGAGGAGACCTCACACTTCATCTGAAGCATTTTATCTTTATTTCACAGCCATACACAAGGCAACATGTTTCTCTTTTCACTGACTGACTATGCCAAAATTTACAAGTCCTGGTCTACAAGAAAGCAAACACATGTTTGGGCAAAGATTCAAATACGTCAAAGACATAGGGTCAGCATTATCCTAATACAAAAGGCAGGACTTGCCCCTCTTCTGCCTACACTAGAGGCCAACTCCTAAACACACACAAACACACAGACACATGCACACATACACAATTAGTGTTTTTCACTATTTTTTTTTTTTAAATATTGTTGTCAAATATTTATTTGGGCTGTTTTTCAAGAGTGGTTTTACTGTGAGTTACTTTCTGACAACTTCATCTCCTCAAAGCTTTTCAACTATTGTCAACTAATCAATTTTGAACCCTGTGATAACATATGTTCTTTAAGTTTCTTTCAGATAGTTTGCATTCTGTACACATTATAGATAGAAAAATGAGGAATGAGAAAGTGATCTTGAGCCAGTAGTTGGAAACTAAGTTTTTGAAATTCTAGAAGTTTATGTCTTCTGCCCAGTCCCATAGACCCTTTTCTAAATGACCATCAGCAGCTATCCTGGTATGTGTGGTTGACTTGGTTAATGGAGTCTGGGCAGTATATCCATTCTCTGTATTTTAGGTTTCTCAAATTCCTTTCTGTGACTGCAAGTAGGCAATATCTTCTCCAGTCTCTTTCTTAAGCTTCTGTGTCCTTTGTTCTCTCCTCATTTCCCCACTTGCAGTGCCCACATTACTTTACACCAACTTCACAGCAAAAGACCATTGTGACTGCCACGCAGTGAAAGGCACTTGCCCTGGGCCTCTAGTGCTGAGAAATCTCAGGCCAACCAGGTTATGCTGGATCATCATTAGCACTTAACGGGTACCACAGTCTTCCCCCAGGCCTTTTGGCTCCATACATTTCACTATGGCTTCCCAAAATATCTTCATCTTGAATATTAATTATAGGTGCTCTTTTTTAGGGTTCAGTTAATAAAAAGCACTCTCTGAGCATCCATTTTGTGGTGAAGAATCAGGAAAATCTGATAAATCAGGAATATATGGTAAATAAAGATAAGACATGACCTTATCATTTTGATGCAAAGAACATGCTAAAGTGAGTCAGGAGACTTGGTCTAAGTCCCAAATTTATTTCTTACTAGTTATAGAATCTTGGGTGACTCGATTCATATATTTGAGCATTAGTTTCCTCATTTTTAAGATGCAGTGAAAATAAATGAGGTCATATATAATTATTCCTGACATAATATTGACAAATGGTAGATACTCATTTAAAGTAGCTATTACAATTTAAGTACCCTATGGCTTTACATGTCTATGATTTAGCATATATCAGTAGCATTTCTATAGCCCATCTTGGCTAAGAGGCTCTCACTGAATATGAAGGTGGAATGATACTATCTGAGCTACAAAGAAAAGTGTAAAAGAAAACATTTAAATGAATCTCTTTGGTTGGTGTTTGCATCAGTTACGAGAATGAATAGAATAGGTGCCTTGGGGCAGGAGAAGTGGGAAATCAAGATTTCTTAATAGCTATAGTAGAATCCTTTTTAGAAAGTAGTAATTTCTCCTCATATTGATTTTTTTAGTTTTATTGAGATATAATTGACATACATACTTTGTAAATTTAAAGTGTACAGCATAATGATATATATTTTACAAAATGATTACCAAAATAAGTTTAGTTAACATTCGTCATCTTACATAAATGCAAGAAAAAGAAAGAGGAGAAAAGGGAAGAAAATGTGATTTTCCTTTGTGATGAGAACTTTTAGAATTTATTCTCTCAGCAACATTTATATATACCGTATTAAATTTTTACGTTTTTCAATATAGGTCCAGGGAAAATGCTAAGGCAAGCAGTAAGTGATTTCAGTAGGATGAAAATCAGATCTGTAAACTGTTAGTTTGGCTAAGCGTGTCTGTTTGACTTAGATCAGAGGTCGGTACACTATAGCCCACAGGTCAAAACCACTCCCCCAAACTGTTTTTGTAAATAAAACTTTACTGGGACACATTTATTTATATCCATGGCTGTTTTCATGCTACCACTACAATGTTGTTTAATTGCAACAGAGACCCAGAGACTACATTACCCTCAAAGCTGAAAATATATACCATCAACCCTTTCACAGAAAAAAATAATTGTCGACCTTTGGTTCAGATTATAGTAGCATTGTTTCTGATTGAATAGATAGTGGCTGGTACCAGCATGTGAAGTTAATACTGCTGAAAGACACATAATAGAAAAGCTGGAGGTGTAAAGAAAGGTATGTGAATTTATTTATTTGGAATAGGAAGAGGAACATTCCTGGTACCACCATTCTTGTGAGAATGTGTACATGGAGTAGGACTGGGAGCTGGAAGATGGAACTGAAGCCCCTGCCATGAGGCAGTTTCTCTGGGCATGTTACAGTGGGTAAAGCCTAAGGAAAATCACCTCATCACAAGTCCAAGGACACAGGATTATTATTCTCTCTATAATGACTCCAAAGAAATGAATAATAAAGGTGTTGTTGGCAAGTGTTATGCTGGGTGAGAAATATTTTGTAAGAACAATAAGAATTTATTCTATATCGAGAGGTTCTGTTTTGGAGCAGAGACCAAATGGACTGTCAGCAAGAAATGAAAGGTCAATTTAGGTGACTTCATTAAGGGGCAAAGCTTATGAAATAACCACTTGACAAATATATGCAGAGAAGAAACATGAGAGAATGTTTGTTTGTCAATTACCATAGGTTGCCACGTGCTACCTGCATGGATTTTTAAAGTTTGGAGCGATGATGGGTGTGTGCACACTTATGTACAAACTATAAAAGAATAAAGACCCGAATCTATTTTTATCATAAGTAGAGAAAATTTGTTCATATGTTTGAAACTCTTCTGATGTAAAATATTGCGTAATTCATAAACAAATCTTTGTAACTATTTTAACTCATAGTATGTCCAGAATATAGGGCTCACTAGCTTTGTACAAAACAATTGCTCTTTAGGTGTGTTTATTTGTTCGTTAAGTAGTAAACATCACCAGAAGATGTTTAAGTTTGTGAAAATGATAAATTGATGAATTATGTACCTGGGAATTGTGGTCATGGGCCCCTCTCTCTCTGATCACTACCCCCAGCTCCAGCTCCACACCCTACACGCGTGCACTGCCTTCCTGCAGTGTGCCATCGTCCACACTGTCTGTGCAAAACACAAAGCCGGTGCCCAGGATAAGCTTCTCTTTCAAGCGCCTATCGGCTTTCAGCATGTGCTTTGAAGAGATAGTGACATTGCTATGCTCTGACATACACCATAATGTCAGCACAGCAGAAGCAAGTGGAAGATTCTACTTTTCCGATAATGATCAGTTGCTGTTTCCTGTCTTGAAGACGAAAGTTGAGCAAATGCAAAGGTCATCTGTGTTTATACTAACAATGCAAGAGTTACACTACATTTTCGCAATAACATCAGGTCATTATTTATCCACTTGTCTTTTTTTTTTAATCATCCTTTGAACTGCCTGCATTTGCTTATCGTGATATTTCTAAGTCTGTAAACAGCCCAAGTGTATCTGTTCTATTTCTCTAAATAGAGTCTTAGGTCATTTTATTATCCAGCGTTGTAAGTCATAGGAATTCGCCCATCTGTTGTCCTTCCACATCTGGGGGTAACTTTAACTGTTTAAGCCTATAGAAAAAAAACTAGAAAAGCCATTGTGACATTATTTCGTCACTTTTTCCTACCACACTGCTCTCCAATATGTCTTTTCCCTGAAGAGTCATAAGGAAATCATTAAATATTTGTTTCTTCAGAAATGGCATTAAACATAATGGCTTCTCCTCCTTCCCTTGATTATTTTCCTTGGGATCATAGACACTCAGAGCCTCTCCTTTACCAACTCAGAAAAACCTTTTCACTAACAGTCTTGACAATTTGCAAATCATTTTAGATTTCATAACATACATGATTACATTTTCTTGCATGTGTATTTTGGAGGTAACAACACATTGGTAGGTCTGTTTTCAATCCATTTGACTATTTTCAATTTGATAGCTCCTTCAGCAGTGAAAAAAATAAGCAATCAGGTTTGAATCATATGATGAGGCAAATCACAATTTATCAACTAATTATAAGACAGTTCTAATGTGTGAGACAGAACAAGCTCTCTTTCAATCATCTATTGGGTAAAGATGCTCAGCATCAAGAAAATTGACAAATGCTTAATTACTTATGTTGACTAGCTTATAAACACAATATAACAGAGGCAGTTTCAACTACACAATTATTTTCTTCCAAGTTGTTATCTGTTTCAGCTAGAATAGGCTTCACTATTCTATGGTAACAAACTACCCGCAAATCTTGTCTGTTTACAACAACCAAGGTTCATTTTTCAAATACACTACCTGCCCAATGAGTGTTAGCAGAGAGTTCTGCTCCACATCATTCTCTCCATGGGACACACAGTGATGGAGGAGTCTCTCTTTTAATATTGATGTTCATTATGGCCAAGACAAAGGTGAACTACAAATTATGACTTTAGCTTCTACCTGGATTTCATACAAATCGCTTCCAATACCATATCCATTTCAATGGAAAAGCAAGTCAATCCAAGTCTAACTTGGAGAAATATAATTTTATCCCCAGAGGGGAAGCAGGATGGGTGAATAGAAATAAAATCTACCACTCCATCAATCCTCAGTCTCATTGATCTATTTGAGTGAATTCTTTTTTTTTTTCTTGCAAATTCTGTTTAAAACATCAGCCTGAAAACAGTACTTATAGAAATCAGCTTCACTAGTTCTAAAGCAGGAGTTTTATTATTAGGATATGATACTGACCTTGTTTCAACCATAAGCTTAAGTGGATGACCCATTTTTAGAACTATCAGCATTCATAGAACTGCAGGTTTTCCTGCTTACAGGTTTGATACTTATGTGTAAAAGAAGTACATCTTTTACTAAAATGACTGAAGTTCCCTCAGTCACATGCTGATATCCTCCAGCAAGTTACTAAAACTGGGTACAGAGTACTGAGGTGTCACTATTCAGCATGTCTACAGAATCTGTGCTTATGACAGCTCCCTGGTAATTTCTGAAGATTGCATCACTCCCTGATGGAAACACAGCTTTTATTTCAGCATCAGTCTTGGGTTGTCGTGGACCCCTGACCTCAGCTGAAGATGTCTTTATGTTGGATCTATCCTATATATGGGGTAATTGGCTCAAGACTTAGAGAAATTCCTACAGACTCTCATACCAGGTAAGTCGTTTGTTTTTATTTTGTTTTGAAACAGGACGTAGGCATCTTCCATCCACTATTGAGAAGCATAGATTAGTATTACATATAGAAGATTTTTTATTTCTTCTAATGTGTTAATGTTTTCATAATTGAGCATTAGCTGCATCAACACCAGGGTATAACATTACAAGTCAACATAATAATGTTGGGGGTGGGAGTAGAATGAAATGTGATTTTCTTAAAACAACTAAAGAAACAAGTTGTATGTTTTACAATATGAATGGAATTAGCAATATACAAGGATATTTATCTAGAGTTTCTCTTTTCTTTGTTTTGTAGAATAATGGGACCCAAATGGGGTAATTTGCCAGGAGAAACTATGGCTTGAGGTTTGGTGAAGTGGACCAAAATGTGAAAGTAAGTGTTTTGAGACTCTGGTTTCCTAGGACGAAGTCTTTGCTTCATCATACACAGTCACAGCCTCCATTTACCACTTTGGCCCAAACACTAGGAAGCCTTCTGCCCACTGGCAGTACTCGACCTGCCATATGCTGATTATCAATGCCAGTAAAATACCTAGGTACTTTGGCAACAACTTATGCAAATACGTATGTTTCTAATTACAAGGAAAGTTGTAAGTTGTTAGAACACGACTTAGACGAGATGCACAGTTACTAATCCAGGAAGAAATAATGCTTTGTTTTCCAAAAGAAAATAAGAACTTCGATTTAATCATTCTTTTTCTTTTTCTCTCTTTTGTTTGTTTGTTTGTTTTGATACCCATGCATCGACAATATCATAAACTGGCAATACAAGGAGTTCTTGTAAACAGTGTGGCCATTTCTTCTCTTACACAGACGTTGGACATACTACATCTGTTACCTGGTTTACCATCCATTTACTTTGTTGCTACAGCTACATTTCCAAATCTGTGTCCTATCATTGTTCTTTATCAATCCATGTATGTTTTTAAAGAATAAATGTAAACTAATTAAAGTTATTATTTTAAAATATATTTCTATATGGTGTATGTGCATAATTTTTGCTTTTTCTAATCTTTTTCTTACAGATCAAAAGGTTAAAACTGAGAATGACATGTGTATATGCAAACTGAATGCACTAGAGGTTCAAATGAGCAAGAAAATTGTTTAGTAAAATCACACAGTCCTGTTTTTGACTCTGCTATTATAATTCTCATTTTCAAATCAGTGTGTCTCTGGCCTTAGGACACTACTACTATTATAGTTGGTGAATTTTGCAACCTAATCTTGACTCATTGAGTGAACCACACAAAATCACCTGAGGCCAGATTCCCAGTCCACAAGAATTTCCTTTCAAGTGATGAGAGCCTCACACTTCTTCAAGATCGCCTTAAGAACTCTCAACGTCTTGAATATAGAATTATTTCTGCTTACCAATGAAGCATGAAATGTGGTATTTCTTGTGCTTCACCATGTCCAAGGGAAGTAGAGAAATCTGGTACTATATATGAGCAGCAATAAATGAAATGTCCTGCTTTCTTCTAGAACAAACCTGGCATACTGTTAAAGAATACATGGGCAAAGCCTGGGCAAGTGGTGGGAGGCACTGGGCCAGGTTGGAGACAGGCGAATGGAGGGTTTGTTACAGGAGCGCTTTCATTCAAACTCAGAACCAATTTACATCCCAATAATCCAAGTTGTTTCCTACAGTATCTGGCAATTTGCATATGTCATATTATGTTCACACTGAAAATAGGGACCGTACTTTTCTTTTTGTGTAAATGATGAGTAAATGGCAAAGCAGCTATAGAGGTACTGATAAAAAAAATCATTCTATTTACTAGAAGATGCTCCAGTTGTTATGACAAACATGCAAGGTCTGACTGTATCCTGTACATACTGTAATATTTTTTTCTTTTTGGTACTTCAGAAGGACTTTCTCTGAGGTTAGTTTAAACATCAGTCAAACATTCACTTACGGAGCATTAATTTACAAAACAGGCATCAGGGATATGAAGATGAATAAGAACATGGTTCCTTCCCTCTAGTAGCTCAGTTTAGAGATGTCTCCATGATAAAAAATAACTAGCATTTTTTGAGCATCAACTGCATCTCCTCAAGTATATTACATACTTTAATTTTCACAATTAAGTGAAGTGAATATTGTAACACACACAAACGTAAAGCTCAAAGAAATTAAATACCTTGTCCATGGTCACAGAAAGAGTTATATGGTCACAGCAGAATTGTGATTTAAGCCCAATTCTAGAGCCTTCGCTCTTTTTGCTTCTATTTTGTCAAGCTAACTGCGTAATACATAAAGTCACTCAGGAAACACGACTGAATAATTAGAATGATAGGTGACACATTCTCTGATTAGCAAACAGACATCAGAGCCCTGGAGTAGAGCTCCCATATTTCACTAGGATTTTGTCCTAACTCACCCTTGCTGATAAACAAGAATCCACATGTCCTGGCCTGGTGCTTATTCTCAGGAACAGCCACCTCTCCCCAACCCTCCCCCAACTCAATAGCCCATCTATCCCTTTGCACTGTTGGCAGTTTTGTGCACACCTACCAAAACTGTCACTCTCCTTACTAGTCCTCAAGAGACATGACTTCACAGGACAGTTAATATTCTGAGTTCCTCAGAGATACTTATCTCAGAGGTCAGAGCCTAGCTTAGGTGTCTTCATATACCCCAGTCTAGGCTGATTTTGTACTTTCTTAGCCTATCACTGTCTCAGATTATTTATATTGTCTTCTTCTTCTTCTTCTTCTTCTTCTTCTTCTTCTTCTTATTATTATTATTATTATTATTAATTATTATTACTATTATTATTATTTTAAAAGAGAGAGAGAGAGAGAGGCAGAGGCAGAGGCAGAGATAGAGACAGACAGAGAGAGAGAGAGAGAGAGAGAGAGAGAGAGAGAGAGAGAGAGAAACTTGACTAGGTAACTTCTTACCCATTTTTGCTCTGATTAACCCATGAGCCTGAATGTCTGAACTTTGTCAGTGGGCATAATGTTTACCTTATAGGATTGTTAAAGAGATTAAGAAATACCACAAGCACCTTGAACGCATTACTTCACAAATGGTAAATGTTACTATTTATTGGCTTAATGTGTTGCCCTTTCCAGAAACATTTGTGTTTCAATAGAAGTAATCGAACCCAGGTTAAACCAGTGAATTTCTAATTGTGGAATTGTCCTCTTCTGTTATCTGTGAGAAAGTTAGATTTTGGCAGGATATATGTAGGGAAGGTGGGTTCCTTGAAAGACATCTGTTATAACACTCCTCATTCAGAAGCCCTGAGCCTATCTCTCCTAGATAGTGATTAAATTCAAGGATTAAAGGATAGGCATAACAATAGATTACATATATTGAGAGCTAATTATGTGCTAAATGGGTTTATTCTACAGTTAACTCATTTAATCCTCTCAACAACCCTGTAATGTAGGTATTATTAATTATACTCATTTTACAAATAAGTAAATAGAACCTAGAGAGATTACATAATTTATTCAAGACTACTAAATCAAAAGGCAGATGAAGAATTTGGATCAGATTTTTTCTTACATCAAAGTTTGTGCATTTTCCATAATATCACACTGTATTTAATATCACACTGAAGTCAACTATCTGCTATTCCTGGGCTGACTCTGGATATTCTTGGCAAAACCCCATATAGAGGGAAGAGACATTTTTAAGTGGTGGTCATTTAAACAATGATTAAATTTCATTTTTCTATCTAGGCCAAAAGGAAGTGGGAAGAGTGGGATGACTGTGTTTTGAAGGGAATATTTGTTATATTTCTAGTCATGTTATACAACATTGCCTGTATTCCTGAGTAAATGCCAGGAACTGTGACCAGAACAGGTCCTGTAGCACATGGTCTATGTTGTCTGCTCCCAGAGCAGTATCAGCTTGGACAGCCGTGGTCCTGGGGAATGAAAACACCTTACTGAAGGCTGGGCCCTACTTCCCATTATCTTTATTTGAAGACCAGGCAGCATGGCATGAATGGAACGGACACGTGATGGGGCATCAGGAAAATGTCAGAATGAAAGAGAAATGCAAGTCTTTAAAGGAGGTTTCAATTCACTCCTCACCCCTTGCAATTAGGAAAAAGGTGATAAGGGCCCAAAAGGGTAGGAGAGAGATTATAGATTTAGACAATTCTTACTAGCCTCATGGTGGAAAAATGAGATATGTCCAGTGGCAGAGCCATGGAAACTATTAGAAACTGAGCTAATTGCAGTCTTTTCAGTGTGTCTCAGGAAATAGGAAGGCATTTTTCCGTCTGGGACTTGTATTTTTTCCAATTTGCCTATTCAGAAAAGAATTCGTTCTTTGAGCAATGTAACCTCCTGCTATGATTTCTCAACTCTACAAAGGAGAATAATTATAGATTAATAATGGCCCAAAATAGAAAATGCTAAATTTGGATAGCCAATAAGTGTAGACAATGTTCTGTCTTGTAAATTGTATTGTTTTGGTTCCTGGCAACACAGAGGAACAATTCTCACCTAGGCAACTCTACATGAATGTTAGAATTCACCACTCTTTCTCTCTTGAGTAAATTTTTAGTCTTAATGGGGCTAGAGCCATGAAGTGTCCTAATTTTGGTCAAGAGTAAGAAAAATTTCTCATATCACAGATACTTTTTCTTCCTTGGGCTGAGAGATTTATCACCTTTTGCACACACAATAGCTGGGCACAGTTTTTAAGATATTTCTCAGCAATAAAACTTAAAGTTTTAATTTATTGAGAAGGCCCTATGATTCAGATCCTGAGCTAGATATTTTCCACAAGTTATCCATTCAAAAATTGTTCAAGAGCAGCCACCATTTGTCAGGCACTATGCTGGAGTGTTCAAAGCACTGTGCTATCTCTTAATTTTAACAATGCCTCTAAAAATAGGTAGGATTGTGCATACTTATTTTACAAATGAAAAAAAATGAGATTCAGAGAAGTGAAGTAACATATATAAATCATGCAATTAATATATGACAGATGAGAATCAGATTCTTTAGAGTTCCCCAACTTACTAAACTCTTAATGCCTCCAGAAGTAGACCTATTCTAGGACCTACTGTGCTAGAGCAAGCCTTCCAGGTGTTATGCTCCTTGGTTTGTTACCTCATTCTATGTCCTGTTCACCACTGAAACTTAGCACAGAGCCCCAGTTCCTGATATTCTGTGCCTTCCAAAGTGGTAATGCCCTAATTTAACAAAATAATTTAAAAGAGTAAGTCTAAGAAAGGTTGCCAGAAATCATTCTCTCTCCCCATGTGCATTTTAACACTGGCTTTCTGGAGACAATGTGGCTGTGTTTTTGTCTGATAGTTAAAAATTGGGATGAAAAAAGAAACATGGCAGATAAGCAGGAGGGGAGGCAGGCATTTTAGAAAATGTCTCTTGAATCAGACCCTTTCTAATTTCACTCATGGCCTTGGTTCTGGAAATTGTCATTATGGCAATCCAAGACTCTCACTGGTTTCCTCATTGGTTGAGTGGATAAAGATATCCACAATTTACAAAAGGGTTCTTAGGGGATTTCTTCCCCAAACCAGGGAGATTTGTATTTGAAAGCATTTTTAGCCAAACTGAAGGAAAATAAAGTTCACAAATATGATATTAGCTCAAGTCAATGAGTTGGCAGCTTTGTGTGAAATCATTGTTGGAATAGCCTCGGTTGACTGACCAAAACAATTCTCTGTTACCTGGCAGGTCAGAGAAGAACATTTTTCATAATCCAGATACTTCACATAGGTCTCTTCTGCTTTTGTACTCTGCTTTGCACTGTGAGTTATTGTATTTATCGTCATGCTAGGTGCTTGATCATTAAATGAGTCTGGTTAACAGTCTACAAACCTCAGTGTTTCATATTTGCCAAAATATCTGATAAAAAGGTCTCTTTGCACAGCAAAAATGCCATCAGGCAATTTTTTTAAGATCTAAAAATGTAAAATAGAACCAAGTGACTTCAGAATTCTAAAGAATTAGAAACTCACAAATATTTATTTTTTAATGATTCTGGATATACTTTAGGATGTTTTGGTGCATCTTAGTATAGTAACATTTGGCTGTTGTCTATTTTCATAGATGTATACTATTACTTCTACATAAAAATATCTTTATTGAACCAATGATTTTTTTAGCCAAAATGAAGATTTCTTTTATAATTTGTATCTATCATTTTCATCCCTGAAATTCTAAAATAAGTACTAGCCTTATCCCATCACTGAGGAAGTACACTTTCATTTTATTCCTCAAGCTTCATTTCTGAAGTTTTCAATGAATGATTTGCTTTGTGAAAGCATTAGAAGTTTAAGTTGGCTTTATAGTTATCAATTAACTTGTATTTTCTCTAAACAATGATTTATAAAGTAACATTTAGATTCAAATTTTATTCTTTCCTTTTTTTATCTTACATTGCCAAAGTAAGCAGAAGTCTGATCACTGAGATGATATTCTTTCTTGGACAGAGTTAAGGCAAGGTCTGTTTGTATGTAAGCTCATCATCATTTAAGCTGTCATCATTTAGTCAAGATGAAGCTGTATGTACTGGATTTGTGTGAATGATCATATATCATTATATAATATTTTATTTCTTCACTTGGAGATTTCAGTGACTTAATAGTGCTTGTAGGGATTAAAAGTACAGAAAAAAATGTGTAAGGATGTCAATGTTACAGTGCACAAACTAAGCCTCATGTGACCAAATATTAAATACACACATACATATACATACATGCACATACTTAAAAAGTTTTTGATTATGACATACTTGGCACCAACAAACTTATCACGACCTTGTCACAGTGTTTCATAGGCAGGCAGGTAGCAGAAATGTTTTGAGCTGTGTTAATGAAGAGTTTGAAATTGTATTCATGAGTGTGTTTCCACCAGCATAATAGTGTATATAGATAAATGGGAGAGATTTTTGGTCCATTTTTAAGCCATATCAGGGGATCTTGTCAAACTTGGAATTTATCAGATTGAGACAACATGTTCTTTCTGAAAGTCCTTCTGTGCATTTTGTTTTGTTTTGTTTGTTTTGGTTTGTTTTGTTTTTAACCTGGCCAATACCTATTCATTGCTCAAGGCCTAATTCATTTTAGAAAGCCTTCCATTTCCCCAGCCTGCCCCAATTTCTAATCTGAACTCAGCATCACTCCTGTATGTTCCTTTTAATGATTTCTTTTGTCACTGCACTTATTACATTGTATATAAAAGTCTATTACTAGAGTAGTATTCCTCCCTCCTGTATGCATGGACTTCCTCAGTAGGAAGAAACAGGCCATATTATCTTGTCTCCCCTATGCCCAACACAGACTTGGCTGTAAAATAACCTTTGTAGAATTCTTGTTGAATGGGCAAATAAACTTTGAGAATCCTGTGGAGGCTTCTTTATTTGTACAAGATGCCTCCTTTCACAAAGACAAATATCAGGAAGAAAGGAAGGAAGAGTATGAGCTTGCAAAATATCCTACTGCTGTGTTGTGAACATGACATAATTTGGGGTTTCTTGTCAATGCAGATTGTCCCTAGAACTAGATTTCAGAATTTTAACCTCATTCTTTATTATAACACCATCATTTCTTATACTATTGTTATGATTTGGGGTACTGTGTTTTCAATAGGAAATACTTGATTGAAATATACTTTTTTAGGTATTTTTATTATACCTCATGAGCTACCTTTCCCTTTATGAAAATCCTACTCAGGAAATAAGATAGGCACTTTTGATGGTTGACTCTTTCTAGATATTATATTTGTAGAAGATGGTACCTAAATTTTAAAATAATATTTTCCTCAAAAATAACTTTTAAATTAAGCTTTGTATTTTGAGATAATTACAGATTTATATGAGGTTATAAGAAGTAATACAGAGGGATTCCATGTCCCTTTTACCTGGTTTTCCCCAAGAATAATATCTTGCAAAGCTACTGTTCAATAGCGCAATCAAGATATTATCATTAATAATTAAAATACAGAACATTTTCATCACTACAAGAATCCCTCATATTTCTCTTTCTTAGCTGCATCTAATTTTTTCCCTTGCCCACTCTCACCTTAAACTCCAGTAAACATTAATATTTTGTCATTTTAACAATGGTATATATGTGAAATTATATAGCCAGTAACTTCAATAAATTTGGGGAGTCTTTATTTAACATAATTCTTTGGAGCTTTATCCAGATTTTTGTGTATATCAACAGTTTGTTCCTTTTTCTTGCTGATTAGTATTTTATAAGGTGGCTGTTTAACCATTCACTTGCTGAAGGTCTTCTGGGTTGTTTCCAGTTTGCTGCTATAACAAATAAAGTTACTATATAAATATTCATGTATAGGTTTTTGTGTGCACATAAATTTTCAATTGTCTGGGATAAATGCCCCAAAATATAGTTGCTGGCTCATATGGTAGTTGCGTGTTTAGCTTTTTAAAGAAACTGCAAAAATGTTTCCAATGTGCTTGTACCATTTTACATTCTCATTAGCAGTGTGAGAGTGGTCTTGTTTTTCTGTGTCCTCATCAGAATTTGGTGTCATTTTTTTATTTTAGTAGTTACGGTAGATGTATTGTGATATCTCGTTTTGGTTTTAATTTGTACTTCCCTAACAGTTACTGATGTTGAACATTTTTTTACATGCTTATTTGTCATTCATTTATCCTCCTAAGTGAAATGTCTCTTCGTGCCTTTGCCTATTTTCTATTGGATTATTTTTAACTGTCGAGTTCTGAGAGTTTTTTTATATATTCTTGAGAGCAGTCCTCTAGCAGATATGTAGTTTACAAATATTTTCTTGCAGTATATAACTTATCTTTTCATTTTCCTTTCCAGTTCTTTTACAAGACAAAAGTATTTTTTAAAATTTTGCTAAGAAAAATGTTTATACTAAGTTGGCAACCAGATAACCAAGGATTCTCTGATAGAAAACTTGTCCAAGATAATATAAAATTGTTTTTAAGTATTCATATATCTATCTCCACTAATGAGTTGTAAATTTAACTTTCACAATAATGAAAACAGAATCATAAATTATAAATTGTTAATTGTTTTTCTTACTCTAATTTTTTTTGCTATAATTCACCTCCATTAACATTTGTTAAGCACCTACTCTGTTTTGAATAATAAGGATACAACATAAATAATCTGTGGTTTATTTGCTTCAGCCACTATATTACATGTTATTGAATTACATCTAAATTTGTATTTGGTAATTTCCTTCCAGGAAGCTCATGATCACCTTATTTCTAAATCTTCACTGCCATATGATTAAAAAAAAAGAAAGAAAGAAAGAAAGAAAGAAAGAAAGAAAGAAAGAAAGAAAGAAAGAAAGAAAGAAAGAAGATCTTAACTTTTCTTTTAACTATGAAGCCTAAGGAAATAAAATGAAATAATTTACATTTCCCTCCTTTAGACACACTAAGAACAGTCTCACAATTTTAAATTTTATTTTTCAAACCCTCCTTAGAGCAAACCATGCTATTTCTTAGAATATAAAAGGTTTCTTTGAAAATATATCAAAACTTAATAAAAAGTCATATAACTAGCACTATAGAAAACTGCTTATAATATTAAAATTTTAAAAGCTATTGACTGTGCTTATAAATATGTGAAAATTACGTGTACATTTGAGCCATAATTAGAATTAACCACTGAAAAATAAGGAGGATTATGGCTATTTTGATGTATTTAATTTCACTAATTTCTGATTACTTCAAAAACAATCATTATTTTTGGTCATCATGATCTTTTCCATAAAGAACATTTTTAACTTCTAAAGATATAAGTGAATTTGATTTGGCTAAGCAGAAAGAATTGATTAAGGACTAGGTATGCCACAGAGTAACATGTATAATCATAGTTGTTTCTATGGTGATGAACTATGATGTTACAAACTCATGAAGACTGTGATTCAATGAAATATTTAGAGAGAGGATGAAAAGTAGTAGTCCACTAGGGTGTATTCCATCTTTGCTTTATATGATATTATTAATTGAAATAAAGGGCTAGGAATTTCTCTTAGTGAGATTATATTAAGATGTTACATGTATTTACACTTGCCTGAACACAGTTATGCTGGTTTTAAATTGAGGTTTGTCAAACACCAAAAAAATTCATAACAGAATTTTACTTAGAAGAATATATTCATAAGAAAAGACCTTTATTTTCACATTCTGAAAAGCCCGATAATTAATCACAGTAAAATTCAGGCAAATTTTCATCAGTATTCTTTCTCTTTTATTATTGAATGGTCTTGTTTTATAGTTTAAAATATTGGCACTGAACAAATAGAAAAGCTCTTTGTGCTCCCATGCTCAGAGATTAAGAAAATAGTTTTAGATTTAAAATCAGGCACTTCCTCTGATAGTTTTGGTCGGTACACGCTTTAGGCTAGGTTTCTATGACACAACCAGATGCAAATGAATTGGCAGTTCTCATGCCTGCCTGCTGTTTGTCCCATCTCCGTGGTAGCAAACATCCAGGCTGCTGGGAGCACACACTTGGCTCTATGAGTCAATTCAGTTTATACACCTGGGAAATCACAAACCTTTCTCTGACTTTTTGATATCAATATCTAGACAATTCCTCTGATTTCAAGGGTGCTCAAGGATTTCAGAAAGCACTTTTTACTTTGGAGTCCTGAGGAAGAACAGTCAAATAGTCACCCAGGATTTTCGACCAGAAATTAGAAATCTAATGCTAACAATTGGCGCCAAGGCCAAGAATAATGGAAAAAGCTTCAAGGACCTTGAGTTATAGACTACATTTTACCAGTTTATGACCTTGAACCCTGATAGTTGACTTTATCACAAGATGTGAGATCTAAAAACCTTCACTATATCACAGAATTGTTGTGAGAATTCAAAATAAAACATATTTGAAGCTCCTAGTTTAAGTACTTCGGATAAGGTCAATACTTAATACATGATAGTTACTTCTCCCTTCACAACATTATCAGAAAGGTCTGCTCCCATTTATTGTTTCACACAAGTAAGGATTAATTCTAAAGTAAGGCCATTCTAAAGTATTGGCCATTTCCAAAGCATACAGAAGGCGAATTCTCCTTCATTTCCATCTCGCCATCATCTGCAGGACACACAGTTGGAAATCAGTAGTGCGTAGGGGAGAAACAGAGCTCCACAGAGAGAACATGCTTCGCTCACCAAACATGGATGCTCCTCTTTCTCTTAGCAGTCACAGAATCAAAGACTATTTTCCTTCTGCAGGTTTACCTGAGCCTAGACTCAAAAGAATTGCATTCCTTCATTATGAGCTAAAGGAAGTCAGATTCTGCTATATTGGCCCTCTGGCTCTTTGGCACTTTCCATGTCCTCCGCTTTTGGAAAGGCTTCATCATTTTCTGTCTCACAAAGCAGTCCTATTGTTGCTTATTTCCACAGCAGGGGAAAGGTGTTCTGCAGCCTTGAGTGAGCCATTTCACCTTTCCCCTGCTGTGGAAATAGTACTTTTTCAGAATGCATTTTAATGTAAAGTTTCTTAAACTTAAAATGAGAAATAATATATGACTCCAGAAAATTGTCTAATGATTTTTGACATTATGGACTCTCTTATAATTCCCATCTTGAAAATTAACGCCATAATGCTTTCATGCTACATGGCGATTAAATGAGACCCATAATATAATTTGCTTTTGTTTTCCCATACATGAATTTTACTTGCACAAAATTTTTAATATATGAAACACATTTTAATCTTCTATTTTTCTACTTTGTATAAGAGCCAAGGCAGCATCAGCCAAGTTATTAAACCAGTTGACTTATTAATGAATTGGCATGACAGGCATTTTTCAAAAAGTGTACCCATATTTTGGTAATCCCATATACTTTCATCATATTTTTTTGTCTGTTTCCCAGTGCCTTGATGAGGGACATCATTCTTTCTTTGGAAGTCTGACAGTTTTACCAAAGAGATGCTATTAACTAGTGAAAATTCAGCAATTAAAAAGAGAATATCCAATAAATGAGACCACTTTAAAGAAGTCAGTTTTACTCCCTTGGCTCTTTCCATCTCACCTCTAAAGTAAGAAGTAGACATACTTACCTCAAGGATTTCTAGTAGCTTTAAATAAAAATATATGATGTATTTCTTGAGAAAGATCAAATAAAAAGTGTTGCCTAGCTGCTGCCATTATAACAATGGTAATTCAAAAAGAATTTGGAGAGAGAAGTAGCTATCATTGGATGTTTCTTGAAAGGCAATGGAAGCTGGACCACATAGTAATAGCCAAAAATGAGGGTGATCATAGGAACACTGTTTGTTCTCTGTCCATAAAGGAATCTTCCCTGACAGTCCTGCTATCCATTTCTTCAGTTCTCAAGATTACTGAACCACCTGATTTGCCTTTTCCTACAGCCTCACTCTGTGTATTTCACCTTGTGGGTGACACGTGTGCTCCAAATATTAGCCTGAATATTAGCACTGATTCAAAATGAACATAACCACAAAGGACAGGCAACAATAACATTGCCCAATTGACTTCTCTCTCTTCTCTCATTCCTTTTCCTAATTCATTTATAACAGAATGGCCTAAGCTCTTATTTTTAAGACATCAAGGGTTATTATCTATTAAGATCAACTAGGGAAGGCCTAGATGACTATCATTGAAAGTGAGGATGTTTCATATGGATTGCTAATTTCTTAAAATTTGTCTCTAAGCGCCTGAGAATCACTAAATGCCATACAGATGAGGCTTTATTATGAATATTAAAAAAAGGCTCAGTAAGTCTGATCTTCATGACAACCACATTGGTACCAGCATCCTCCTATATAATGAATGAGACAAATATATTATTTTTATTTCCACATCCCCAGAATAAGGGATTGAAAGGAAACCAGATCTCAAATAAACAAGCTAATTTGTTGAATTCTGAACTAAACCTTAGTTTATTTCCTTGTTTCAGTATTAACAGATATTTATTGAGATCGGACCCCATCGAGGGAGCTGTTTGGGTTAGGCAAAACCTTTACGTCAAAATTGCCACACACTGAATCAGATCTGAAATAACATGTCATTCCACCACAGCGTTGTGTTGGAAGGACGTATTCTTTTTTCTTGACATGGATATGATGCGTCTTCAAAAGCAGCTGACCGATTTATTTTTCCATTACGCTTCAAGATTTTGCAAAGACTAGGAAGGGACATCTGGATAGGAATTCATAGACTGTTCTTCCCGTAGACAAAAGAGGTGCTGATAGTGGTGGCGGCAATGTAAAAAACTTTGAGCTAATGTTTTTGACTATTTCATTAAAATCTCATCTTGGTTTACTAAAGCACTTGAGGGGAGAAATAAATGAAAGGCGAGGGAACCCTCTCATCTCCATGCCTAGCTTCTCCACATCCTGACTGTCAGACAAGATGAACCTCAGTTCTGTACTGTAACAAAGTTACAGGGCAGAACTGGGTAAGTTTCTCTTAACTCATACCAATAACATTTATTTCTCAGTGAAATGAAGAGATCCTTAAAAAGGTTGTGTCATTTATATACATCTGAAAAGCCCTAGAAAATTATAGCAGCCAAAAGAATGAGGCCTTCTCTTGGCTTTTTGTTGGGAATAGTATGATCAAACACAGTGACACACTCCTGAGCTCATAAAATTATGAAAAGCTAATCGCTGTGGGGAAACATTTATATCCTATGTAGTTATGTGAAGAGGAAAGTTGATCTTGGGACATCGATGTACAGGAATACCAAGAGCTAGATTTACCTTATGATTGATTCTATTATATTAGTCAGTTGCAATTTTCTCTAAAAGGAAATGAAAAAAATAAAGTTTAAGATAACAGTTGGTTTACAGTGGTAAAGGAAAGAACTCCTTTCTTCATGTGAATCTCTATGAGGACTGTTTCCAAAATGTACATCTCAGGTGTTGAAACTTTTGTAGGTGATTATTAACTTTAGTAGAATATTATTTGAAAGTTTGGATAATTAATTAGATTATATTAATAGGCTTTCCAGGGCTTAGTTATGTATGTTCTCTTCAGTTCAAGTCTTCACCATATTTTAGCATGAAAAAAAAATGATTATAGAAGCAATTGTCAAATCATTGCTACATTTAGACATGGCACTATTACCTGGGTCTAAACTAGGGAATTGATGCATATCAGCAATTGATGTCGATGTACACACCTGGACAAAAACCATTGAACACATAAACCAAACCACCAAGAGAATTTGAGAATTTCCTATTCGATAATTCTTTTGCCATTGATTAGGGTTTGATATCACTTACTTGAGATTTTGCTTTCAAAGGATTTCTATCCAGGTTCTTTATTTAATCATTAGGAAAAAATTATTAGGGTTTAAATTAGCATAATCTCTCAAGATCCTAAATTTGACATTTTCATAATTTTTTACATAATAGTAGGTTCAAAGGATTGGCATTGCTCTTTTAGCTGGCCTGAGTCTGAAAGGAACATCCAAAGTTTCTGCATTGTCTTATTTTATTTCTTTTTACCCCTAAAGCACTGAAAATGGTTGGCTCCAATGTACTCCTAAGGCAACCGCAAGATGAGGCAAAACAGGAACGAGATGAAAACCAAGCTCACCCACATCCTACGTCAATTAGCTATTTTCTTTTTCTTTGTAAACAAGGAGGGGGTGTTATAGCTTTTAGGGTAGATATTTCTCTGTACCACCAGCCCTCCCTAGAGTTCTCTTCTGCCCTCCCACACCCCCTCATCTCCCAACATAAGCTGACAACAGAACCTGTTTTCGCAAACAGTGTTTATTGTTTACTTTCCTGTGACTTCAACTTGAAGGTCATCAGCTCATTGAATTATCTTAGGAGAATCTTCAGAATAGTGTGTGTGTGTTTAGGAAGAATGTGAAGAGGCTTGGGAGTTGGGTCTCTGAATAACATGTTGGAAGAAGAGTAATAAGTAAAGCGGTGTTTAAAGTTGTGCAAAGTACGGTCAGTTGTTGATGGAACTAAAGTGCAAAGAGCTCAGGAGGGACTTTGGTTGTGTCTCTAAGCCCCCCAAAAAGAAAAAGTACAATAAAACTTAGCCGACATTCAGTTTTTTAAGATGTGGGGCTTTTTTTTTAATTAAAAAAGATGTAAAAGCAATATAATAAAAAATAATATACTTTGTTGGACCTGAACACATGAAAATCTATTCACTTATTCATTGAGCACCTGTTCTGTGCTAGGCAGTGTACTAGGGACCATCAAAGATGAATAAGATATGTGTGTGTGTGTGTGTGTGTGTGTGTGTGTGTGTGTGTGCGCGCGCGCATATATATATACACACACACATATATATATATGTGTGTATATATATATATATATATATATATGCTAGAATTCACAGTATAACATATTGAAAGTGGAAATTAAAGAGTGAAAATATATTGTGGCAATAAATATTTGGATCTAGTGGTATCACAGAATAAGAGCATTCCAGCTAAACCTTCAAGTATGAATAGGAATGCGCCACATTAAAAAAGGGATGGGAGAGCTAGAACTTCAGAGAAGAAACACCTGTGCAATAGTGTGGAGTTATGGCGGAACATAGAATATTAGGGAAAGAGAGACAGTTCTAAATGGCTAGGCACACATCCTGGGATGGGAATAAACTGGCAAAGGAAATATCATTGGAACCGAAGTAATTAAATTGTGAATGATTTTAGATATGATAATGTCTATAAGAAATATGGCAACAGGATGGGGCTTCCAAGGACCTAAGCAGAAATGGAATAACTTTGTTGAACACTTACTGTGGGGTAGACACTTGCTAGATTAGTTTACGTACTTCGTCTTGTTTAATTCTCACCACAACCTCATGAGTTAATGTTGATAAAGAATTACAAAAAGGCAGAACTCTTTGAGGATCAAATGAAAAGCATTAAGGAGTGTCTTAAATCTTTGTCTTAAGCAGTGTGCCAAAAATGTGAGGAGCACTTTCAGAAAAAGATCAGGATGAGGGTCAGCTGTTTGCAGTGGTTCTGTTTTCTTATCGAAGTGCCTGTGCAAGTTTTCAAATAAGGAAAAGTTGATTGGCAAGTAAAGAACCGAGGAGGCCTCCCAAAACTATATGGAGAAAAATTGGGAAATCTTATCTCTGGGGGTTGCCCTCAACTACTTTCTAAAAAAAATGAAAGACTTTTTAGAAACCTAACGGGATATACATATCTTTTTTGACCTTTCAGATATGACATATCTTAATACCATTTCATATCTTGGTATTATAGTAATTATAATTTTATCAAACATTCCAAACATGAGACATTGTGGGCAACGACATAGGAGTGCACATTTGAACTCCTGTTTGATTTGCTGTAGACATCATTTGTCTCTATCTCCCTTTTAATCTCACCATCTGGGCCAGCTGGGTCCTTGCTTAATTACACTGTTTTGTTTTGTTTTACCCCTTGCTCGGCCCTTGCTATCCTCCCTCCTGCCTTAGCAACCACGCAGTGGGCTCTACTCATTTCCAACCAGAAGCTTGAATGAGTTACTTTCTGCAGTTGCCCTCTGGAAAAACAGGGCAGTGAGAAAGAAATGGAAGCCCAAATGCAGGGCCCTCCTGTCTGGCACAGGAGCAAGGAGAGCTCGCTTTTTATCCTGTGAAAGAAAAGTCTTCCTTCTCTCTTTATTAGTTGCCTTTATCACTCTCGTGTTCTATCCAGTGGTTCTTTATGCCTCAAATAAAATTTCTTATCTCTGGTAATTGAATTAGGAAATTTGGTGGCCATCCTCTTCTGGCTCCTTGGAGACAGAGATTAAGATGAGCTGTTTATAGTGACTCTGTTTCTTGACCCTCTGGCTGAACTTTTAGCTTCGGGAAATATTTCTTCTATATTTAAATTCCAATTTTAATTATTGGTTAGTGTTTTCTATCTTGTTTCATTTTGCCTATTTGGGGAATTTAGAATTTGGGCCTTTGCCTATGGAACTGACTTATTTCTGGTCAAGTCAATTCAGGAAATAAATATTTAATTGAGCACCTACTGCAGTGATAACAAGAAAGTGTTTGCCTTAAATGGGTGCTAAATCTAATTGGAAAGGTGACACATATGGATTGTAAATAAAAAGTGGGCTATACTTGGTGCTACAATGGAAATGTAACAAATTATGCTATAGACTAAGGAGGGGTGTTTTGGACTTTGAGATGGGGAAGATTTCCTGGAAGAGGTGACATTTGAGTTAGACCTTCAATGAAAAGTAGTATTTCATAAAATAAAAAAAGGAGAAAGGCATTTCAAGATAAGAAGGCAGTATGTCTAAAGATACAGAGGCACAGAAGTTTGTGTCCTATCTGAGGGATAATAAATAGGTACGGAGCTACAAAAGTCTAGGGTGCACAGGTAGGACATAGAAGAAGTGGGACTAGCTAATCCCAGAAGGATAGATCAGGGCTTTATTGTATAAATCGTGCCTTGGCACACTGAGAAGCCATCGAGTTCATTCTTTTGGCGACTATGAACTATTAGATGTTTCAAAAGATGGATCTAGTGGAAGAACAGAATAAAGATGGAGTCAAAAGATAGAATCTCTTAGATGGGAGACAAGGAAAGGAAAGGAAAGGAAAGGAAAGGAAAGGAAAGGAAAGGAAAGGAAAGGAAAGGAAAGGAAAGGAAAGGAAAAGAAAGGAAAGGAAAGGAAAGGAAAGGAAAAAGAGAAGAGAAGGGAAGAGAAGAGAAGAGAAGAGAAGAGAAGAGAAGAGAAGAGAAAAGAAAAGAAGAAAAGAAAAGAGAAAAGAAAAGAAAAGAAGAAAAGAAAAGAGAAAAGAAAAGAAAAGTAGAAACTTACATGCCTTCTCCATGTCCAATATTCTGTTTATGCTATTTGAAAGATTTAAGAATAAGAAATAAAGTGTTTTATTTGATATTATATTTAAATAGTTTTTAGCTTCCAATTTCTACTAATGTCCCTCTAATAAGACATCTATCCCAAATAGGCGCCATCTCCATGGCAAGTAACAATGAGAAGGGTGGATGGGTTCTAGATAGAAAATTAGCTTCATTTTTAGTTTTAGAATGCCTCTTCCATTGATGTCTACTCTTATTAAGTAGAAATTTCAAAAATGTGCCAAGAAAATTATGTTAATTTGTGTGTATACTGCCTTTCAGGTATTAGGTACCAGATTTTGTACGTGTAGCTCAGTTAAACCTTGCCAAGAGTTTGAAGAATTTCCCTAGGGTCTAGGTCGTCCCTGGAAATTTTGAAATGCTTCTGGAAATATAATTTTCATGATACTTTTTCCATTGAAAAAAACATTTGGTCAACATTTGGAGGAAAAAAATTACTGAAGTAAAGTATATCTCTCCTTAATGTATTCTATTTGGAATTGATGTCTTATTGATAAACTATTAGAGCTTAGTACACAGGAGGTATTGAAATGTTGTGTCAGTACACAAAATTGTGTTCATTATTTCTCATTCTCAACATAAACGAGCTGTAAATATACCTCATAAGGGGGTATATGCATTAGTGCCTCCCACATAAACTTCGCCTCTGCGTGCATAAACATTTTCTTACTATCACAAATAATCAACAGGAGAGTAGCAAATGCAAGTTTAGCTTTTCTCCAAAATGTTTATCATGGTTACTTTAAACTGTTTATAAGAAAGAGAGAACTATAAATGTCCTTCAGGAGGTGGGCAGGACCATATGGCTCAGAAGGCTTTTCTGTGATAAAATGTTTGGTTAAATTTTAGGCAACATATGGTCCTTCCGTAGCAATTATTTGTCATTTCAAACATCATTGTTGATATTCAACTCCTGAAACAAATAACACCAACCTAAAACATTTATAATAACTTAAGAAACAAGGTTCATTCTGAGCTGCTGAGATCCAGCTGCCCCCTGGCAACTCATCCTCCAGTCAGCTGTGGCTGCTGCAGATCAGCAGCTCCATCCCACCCTGTAGCATGTGCTCGAGAGAAACTCACACCGGCCTTCAAAGCACACACTGCATGTAATCCACCTCAACGTTTTCTACATTAGGGCTTTAATTTTCTCTAAGAAAATTGCCTATATACTCAGTGGCTTAGGTAAAGGTTTAATTTTTGATGCATAGAGCATGCTGTACCTTGAAAAGTGTCTGGAATATAACCTGGTCATTAACTAGATGTTAATTGAATAGGAAGGCAAGACTTCTCCATAAGTGACTTCAGATTAGTTTAGACACAACGTTTCCTGGTTTGTCTAAATTCAAGAAGTAGTGAATGAAATTGGCAAAAGAAAAGGCAGACCTATTCCCATGGCCTTTGACAGGTTCTGTGACTCTCCTTGTTCATTTACAATGACAAGACTACAGCTCATCTTGTCTTGGTTAAATCTTTAGATTGTCACTGTGGCAAAAACCTAGACAGGTCCTCCTTAGAGCCTTTTTGAATATGCATTTATTTATATACATTATGTTGGCAGTATCATTTTTTAAGAATCATTCAATTTCAACTTTTCCCCCAAAGATTCTTGAGTGGAACAAAAAGAAAAATAGTTTGTAGTTTTCCCTTAACTTAAAAGGGTTAGCTATTTTGGTCCCCTCCTGTTCTATCTCAGTCAAAAAGAACACCATCACCACCACCTCCACACACAGACACAAAAAGGCATGCTTGTCTTTCTTTTTTATGTTTCTACATTTATTGGCAGGTGTTATAAAATGGTTAAAGAACTGACAGTTTTTAATTTGTTCAAAATACAAGAGGAGAGACAGTAATTTCAACAAAGAATTGTGACATACCCAGTGTGATACATTTTATACTACAGGTGCTGGAAAAAATATCATGGAAATACAAAGGAAAGATGAATTCTGAATGTGGTGATCAGAATGAAGACTTCATGAAAAGGTGGCATTTGAGTAGTCTTTAAGGATGAGTTTGGTTTTAAGAGGTAAATAAAAAGGACATAATGCTCAGAGAAATTATAAAATAAAACAAAAGAATACCTTGTTCTTGGACATCTCCTTCCCTCCCTTCCTCCCTCCCTTCCTCCCTTCCTTCCATCCTTCTACCCATTCTTTTTACCTCCCTTTCTACACACACACACACACACACACAGCCAAAAGTTGAAGGTATTATTTTTCCTTTGGGGTTTCATTCTTTTCTGTGAATTTTCTGTGATACTTTATTTACAGTTAATTTTATCAGAAAGGTAGAAGAATCTTTTATAAACATCATAAAAGAAACATTAAAAATAAAATTTTGGAAATGGCCAAGATAGAAGTCAATAAAATTTGTATGGTCAAATTTGTGTTTGCGTTTATTTGTAGTATTATGAAATTGAAATTATAAATGCCCCATTAATAGATTTTAATTGACCCAGTCTTCATAGTTGTAGTGCAGAATGGTTTACTAACTTTAGTACTATAACTATAACTGGTACTTATAAAATGGCTTACAGTTTACAGCAATTTCTGGGTTTATTTTGTCAACAAGTGTTGGAGGACTACTGGCATCAAAGGGTGCAGGGTGGGCGAGATAGCTGCTTCACAATAAAGGGTCATCCTTCATCCCAGCCAATGCTTAGTGTACGACAGATAATTATGTAGGTGAAAACCTTACTTATAATCATTCATGTCAAGTGTCAACTCTGTTTCATATATAATTTTTATATATAATACATTTTTATATGTTCTGAATTTAGTATCCTCTGAATTTTTAGGCATGCAATTATTATATAAATCAAATGAAAAATATGTTTTGCTTTGCTTAGAAATTTGCTATATTTTTTACCATTTCAGAGAATCATATCACCCCAATAGTTTATGTTTTTAAGTCACCAATTCAATGTAAGAATATCTGTCTTCTAAGTAAAGGTGCAAATATCTGACTATGTCTCTATGGCTTCCATAGTAATCATGCCTGAGTATAGTATGGTAGCAAAAGCATGGATGCTGCAGACTGCCCACGTTCTTTCACCATCCACTCCTTCTCCACGCCAGCTCTGTGACCTTAGGCAAGTTACTTAACCTCTCTGTATCTCAATTTTCATATCTGTAAAATGGGAATAATACTACCTCAAAATTTTAAAAATAATAATTAAAAAATAATATATACCTCAAAGATATTAAAAAGGAATGAGAGATAAGAAAGATGACAGGCATATAGTAAGCATAATAGAAGTATTAGTAATTATAACAGGTTCATCATTTTTCTCTGAAATTCTTAAGACTTGATGTGTTCTAGAATTCAGTATATTTTTTAAAAGTAATCTGATGCATACATTGTGTCTATTATGTAATATTATTAGTTAAAACTGGGACAGCACCTATAATCATAAACATTAATTTTTCTGCAGAAAAGCGTCTGGCCATTCACATTAATGGGTAAAAATAAAAACAGCAGTTACAAAATGTTTTTGAATTTCTGAGCCATTTGGATTGTAGAATTGTGGAAGAATTATGGATCTGCACTTTATTATTTATTACAAATTACTTTCCTCTATTTCTCTTTTATGTGACAGGCATTATTTTGATTACTTAAAAAGGTATCTTTGCAAATAAAGAATAGCATCTATAAATTTTATTTTGAGATAGTAAAGGTGCTTTATAAACTATTTAATAAATGAGATATTAGGTCTGATAGGATTGAGAATGTATGGCCTTTTAAAAATATATGCATTATTTCATTTGATCTTCACCATAGCCCTATGAGATAGTTTTTTATTTTAAAGAGAAGAAAACTAAATACAAGGTTTGAGATTAAAACATGTCAAATCATCTCAATCTCAGTATGGGAAAGAATTAGCATTGATCCAGATCTTGATCTCTGAGTCCTGATCTCTCCCTCTCATTCTTCTCCAGATACATCAACCACAGAGGAGGCCTATGCATGCTATGTGCTCAGCCTGTGATTCACAAGTGACTGTTTGGGGTTAAAATTATAGGAGGAAACAGAATGAACAGTAATGAGCCTCTTTCCATCAAAAGGTTAATTTAAAAATTTTTTTATTTTATTATTAATTTCAAGTATACAGTACATTGGTTAGACATTTACATAGTTTGTGAAATGAGCCCACTCATTGCTCTGTCTCTCCTCTGGCTCTCCACTTAACCATTACATTACTGCTGACTGCATTCCCTATGCATTGTCCCCATCCCCATGACCATCTATCAACTACTAATTTGTACTTTCTTAACCCTTCACCCCATTCTCCCAACCTCCTAACCACCCTACCCTCTGGCCATCACCAGATTGTCCTCTATATTTGTGAGTCTATTTTGACTAGTTTGTTCTTTTTGTTCCTTAGATTCCACATATAAGTTAAATCATATGGTGTTTATCTTTCTCTGACTTATTTCACTCAGCATAATAACCTCTAGGTCCACCCATGTCATTGCAGATGATAGAATTTCATTTTTCAATGGCTGAGTAATATTCCATTATATATATGAACCATAACTTCTTTATCCAATCGACTGTGATGGGAATTTAGGTTGCTTCCATTTCTTGGCAATGGTAAATTGTGTTGTGATGAACACAAGGGTGCATAGATCTTTACAGATTATTGTTTTGTTTTGTTGTGGGGGATAAATACCCAGATATGCAATTGCCAGGTCAAAAGGTATATCTATTTTTAACTTTTTAAGAAATCTACAGACTTTTCCATATGGCTATACCAATTTGCATTCCCACTGACAGTGAATGAAGGTTCCTTTTTCTCTGCATCCTCGCCAACACTTGTTCTTTTATTTATTGATGATAGCCATATGACAGGTGTGAGGTGATATTTCATTGTGGTTTTAACTTGCATTTCTCTGATGATTAGTGACCTTGGGCATCTTTTCATCTGTATATTTTATTGTTATTTAACAAAGCTTCACCTACTTCGTTAGCTAAAAATTATTTAATACCTCTGTCTACTTTTCCCTCCTTTATTCTGAAAATATTTCCATAAAAAAAAAAGTTTCACCTTTTTAAGATTTTCTTGATCTGAACTTCTTTTAAAAAAATACCCATGACCTTAACTAGGTTTCCATTTGAGAAAGAATGCAATTGGCAGTGCTCAGTAGTGGAAAGAACATTGTATTAGAAAGGAGAAAAAATGAAATTAGGCCCTGATTTAGCTTATCTAGACAGCATGATTAACTTGACCCTAGGCAAATCACTTACCTTTATGAATCTCAGTTTCTTCATTTGATTTACTGTCAGAATAAAATAAGGTGCCATAGATAATACAGCCAGAATAAAGTCTGTCAAATAAGTTCACATTTAATACTAAACCACTGTTTTTATACCTATAAAATAAAGGATTTGTGCTATATCAAGAGGCTATCTCTGAAATTTGATTATAATAGAATAATTCCAAATTATCCTTCAATGAGTCAAATTCCTGATCCATTGATCTTCTGAGTTTTCATTTCATCATGGCCTATTTTGGTCCATAAATAATAATATACTGCTAATTTCAATGGTTTTATTAATAAATTATATTTCTAAGTTAAATCAAAACAACAGTATAATAGGCACTGCTAAAGACACAGGATAAATGTAAGATATCACCTTAACAAGTCAAAATATTTTTTTAAAAAATCAAGAAGCAATCACTGAATAGCTTTCCTTGATTTAGATAGCAATTAGGTTAATAATCAAATGAGACTGATAATCACAGCTGAGGAACCTAATCAGCAAGATTGCTACACATTTCTTTAAACCTCTTGAAACATAGCATCGCAGATGAATAGGTGAATCTACTTATGACTGATGTCCCCCTTGATCTTGTCTACTGGTTTCATTGGATATCAGTGCTCAGAGGAAAAATCGTTTCAAACAATTTTTTTTTTCTGTAAAACTACATTATTTAACTTTGGAAGTATTTTCCGTGTGTGCTCAATAAAATTTTCTTCTCCTAATAAGAAAACAAATTTTATAAATGAAAAACAGAAAATTTGTGCACCTTTCTGTTTCACACAGTATCCAGCAATGTATTCTGACCATTAGCCTTTATTATTTGCACTCATTTGCTCACATTTCCTTACTTTCATAAAATAAAATTGTCTTTATTTTTTAAAAGCACCTAAAGAGTACACATCCTTATTGTTACTTGCTGCTGAAAGAAAATAGAACTCTTCTTAGAGAAGCTGTCTCCTCAACTGCATTATATCCCTACAAAGTGGTAGAATATTCTTTTATTCCTGAGCTACTTCTAGAGCATCTACTCTTTGTCAGACACTGTTACACATACCATAATAAGCAAAAACACAGCTGCTGCCCACATGAAGTACAGAGTCTAGTCTTGTACAGCCCCCAACTCCTCCCTGCAAAGTGTGTTTGGATTTGTCAGTGGTTCCTTTCCTGGAGTGCTCCAATTTTTGCATCTTTGTAGAAAGTAAATTATTTCACCCCATTACTGATTTTTTTCTCTGACCCAAACACTAGAAACTAGAATAGAAGAATTCCTAAAACTTTAAAAGAAAATAGAAATCTCTATTCAGATATCCTTTCACTAACTTCATTTTATTTATTTTTATTTATTTTTTTTTAATTAATTAATTTATTTTTTATGGTGACATTTGTTAACGAAATCCGATGTTTTAGCTGTACATTTTAATAATAAGGCAAATATACATTGTGTGTTTACCTCCCATAGTTAGATTTCTTTCTGTCACCACTTATTTGACCCCTTTGTCTTGTCTACCTCTCACCTTTCTCCTCCCCAATACCCTCTGGTAACCACTAGTCTACTGTCCATCTCCATAAGTCTCTGTTTGTTTGTCCTATTCATTTGTTGTTTTTAGGTTTGTATCCCACATATAAGTGATATCATGATTTTCAGCGTTTTCTCTCTGGCTTATTTCACTTAGCGTGATTATCTTGAGGTCACTAACTTCATTTTAAAAATTAATATAATTTCCTCTTAGGTTAAAGAATAAGTAATGACTAACATATAGAAAATGTTCTTACTTTTATCTTTTCCTTTGACTTGCAGTGTTCATTTAATCATTTGCATGATAATTGACAAAAACCACTATAACCATGGCATAGTTTAGAGATTAAGGGGCTTCATTAAATTCAGGAAGATTTTTTTTTTGAAAGGTGTTTGTTTTGTCCTGTTTTGTCTCAACAGAACAAGGCATAGAGACCAAGAGAGGATTACCTAGTTAATGTATAGTACATATACAGAGGGAATCTATGTCTATGTGCTCATGATTACCTAATGTGGTGAATGCAGATTATGTAAATACTTATTCTTCATAGCTACTGAAGGTGTGGCCTTCAGCATATAGAGAATTTTAAAGATGCATTGGATCTATGTTCAGAAAATTTTTCTCTGAACTTGTAGTTTTAGCTTTTCATTCTCATAACATGGATCAAAAGCTAAAAGAATAAAGTAACAAGAGACTTTATTCCAGTTGTTTCACATTTCAAAAGCCAGTACTTGATTAGTTAAAGGCTGAGAGAAGGGAATTGAAGTCTCCCACTCCTAACATATTCTTGTCTATTTTTCTTTTATTTCCTGTATGTTTTTGCTTTATGAGTTTTGAAGAGATGTTTTTATCATCTGTGGATATCCATATTTCTTATATCTTTGTTGCAGATGAAGTCATTTCCCAATACCATTGCTTCTTGCCACTCTTCCATAAGTCATCCATCAGAAAGGAATAAATAATATTATTTGTGAGGTTAAGCTAATTGAGATAATTAGCATTAACAAGAAACTTACATTTACTCTGAACTTTGTGTTTGCTCCTCCCCACCATCCTCCCACCTCCACCACCCTAAGCAGGCATAAGAAAAGAGGGAAGTATCAGCCAGATCTTCCACTAGGCAAAAATATGTTTGTTTGCTTGTTTTTAAGAAAATCTCTCTCCTGGTTTTTTATTTCACTGACTTCTCATCTCAGTGCCCCTCAGTCCTTCTCCTTTACTGATAATAAATAGATCTAGTTCCTGTCTCTCAGAACTCCAGACTCCTGAGTCCATCAGGCATCTCCAGTTTAACACTGTCAAAACACAGCTCTTCCTCAGCTAGCTCTTTTGCTGTTTTGGTATATCTCAGTAAATAGCACTGCTATCTACCCAATTATTCAAGTCAGATATCTGGGAGTCCCTCACTATCTTCCCACCCCCATATCTAATCCATCAACATATCCTTTAACTTCTAATTCCAAATAGTCCAGAATTCTTCCAGTTTTCTCTATCTTTAGTTCTTCTCCTTTGCCCAAGACATAATCAATCTCTCACCTACTTTAGAAATAGCTGTCAAATTCATCTTTTTGATCCTACATTTGCCAGTTTCCTTTGAATCCTCCATAAAACAGTTAAAATGATCTCTTTAAAACATTAATTAGATTATGTTACACTCTTATTTAAAGTCTGCAATCAATTTTTACTACAGAATAAAATCTAAACTCTTTCTTCAAGCCCCTTTTCATCTTATTCCCTATCACTTACTCACTAGTCTTCTATACTCCGAAGTCAGTAGCCTTTATTTAATGCTGTTCTTCTAATTTGCCAAACTTATTCAGGCCTTAGGGCCTTGTACTTACTATTTTCTATTACTAGAACACTTTTCCCTTGGATCTGCAGAAGGCTGATGTCTACCATTTAGATCTCAGATTAAATATCATGCCTTCAGAAAGGCCCTCTCTGACCTCAGTCTAGTGTTGCTACCAGTCATTGAACTACAGAGCACCTTTAGATAATTTTATTCAGTGTTTATCACAGTCTGCTGTTTTACTGATTTGTCCTTTGCTCATCTTCTGTCACCTCCTATTTTAAACTCTGTGAGAGAAAGACTTTATTGGCTTGTTCATAGCTGTAATTCCAGCCTTTGGGAGAATGCTTGACCCATGGATGGTACTCAACATATAGAGTGAATGAATCAGAATCACTAGAAAACATGATTGAAAATGAGGCAGACAATATATTTGGCTTCTTGTGCATGCTAATTAATAACACTCTGGAAACTGTTTATCTGTATACAGCTGTCTCATTTCTTACAAAGCTGATGGAAAACCTGGTTGTGTCTTCACAGATGAAAGTAATAAACATTTAACTTGAATTCAGCTGTGTAAAGGTCTAGGCTGTAAGTCTTAGGACTAACTGCAGACGACCTGTTGAAACACTTTTAGGATGGACTTTTAAGAACCTGTCAAAGTTTACAAGTTGAGAGCAAATGTATGTGTACTGAACCTAAATACCTTTCAACTTGGAGCATTTGATGTTTGAAAATTACCTCTATTTTACTTTTTGCTAGCTGGATCTACTCATCTTTTAGTTTCAGGGCCTGATTCATCAGTTTCTATGGATCCATTTATAAACTCAGTCAGCACTTTGGTCTGCCAGCCTAGAATAAAAGGAAGGGGGGGTTACTGCAGGCTTGGGGGGCCAAAAAACGTTTTCATTGATTCTGCTTTCAAATGATTTTCAAGACACAATAAAAAGTTTCTTATTCTCAGTTCTTCATTTGAATACTGAATATATCCTACTTTTCTCCTCCTCTTTTTTTGTCTTTTGTCTCCATTTTAAGACTTATCCAAGAAATAAAGTAAAGCTCATCATTCTATCCATATAGGCAAAATATACCCCAGCAGGAAGCCTTCGATGTTAAAAAACAGTATATCCTATCAGACTGTAAATTTTCCTAGCTCAAAAAAAAAAAAAAAAAGATAAGTATAATAACAAGTGATGTAAGAACTGCTGAACTTTTAAATATAGGGCTCTGTCATTAACCTTTATGAGCTCAATGACCCTTTTTTCATTTTTTCCTTTCCTGGTAAAGTAGAAGAATATTATGGATGACTCTGTGAGGCTCCTACCCTTCAAGTAGAGTATGACTTGACTCAGCTAGTCTTGTGATTTAATAGTGCTTAAGAAAAAGAAAAACCTTTTCTAAGAAAATTCCTTTTAAAAGAAAGTTTATATCTAAACAAGAAATTTTCATTTTATAGAACAGTAGTTTGGAAAAGACATGTCTTCTGATCTAATTTCAATCACAGTCTACATAGAGAAAACAAATGTCTTCTAAAACTGTCTATTATACAAATATAGTCATTGGCTCTAAAGAAATAACTTTTTGCATGTTGTATTTAATAGAAGAGCTTAGAGATTCTATAACCTCAAATATAAACTATTTATGTTTTTTCTATTTAGCTTTAAGTAGTGATCACCTCAAAAACCTCCTTTGCCCTTGCAACATTTAGTAATCTAACCAACTATTTTAAAGTTATCTAATCTCTTAGACTATAGGATAGGTTAAATAACAGAGACTAGGGTAAAATTGTGCCTACCCTACTGGTTTTCCTTGTTTCTGTTTCTATTTGCTGCTTAATTTCAAGATGAACATGGAGAATTGATTGTCAGGTGGCTAGCTTCCTGGATGAAATATTGTGTGTATTATTTTCTGCATTTCATATGCTGATTATTCACTTGTTTCTGGTTTTATACATTGTCTATATGAGACTCAAGACTAAAATAACTTTGCATAGTATTGAGTTCTTCCCTACAGAAAACTTTAAGCTTTGATTCTTGTTGCCATGCTACTTGATTTTAAAAAGATTCCCTGCCACTCCACTTGGAAGATTGTGTTATCCCCTTTCATTTGTGTGCTTATTCTCATTTTTTATTGTTTCATGTTTTAATAGTGAAGAATTGCTATTCTACTGAAACTATTCATACTGATAAGTAAAAGCTTAATATACTACAAAAATAGTTGAATTATGTATTAAGTAATTTTTGGAAGAAAATTGTAATCCATATAACTTACAGACTTGAAACACAAGTGTACATAACACAAGAAATAATGCTTAGTTCCTGCTCGTAACCATGGAGTTGGATTTTTTTTTAAGGGGAGATAGATACTTAAAGACCATGATAAACCTTAGGCTGAATGAAAGACTTTCAGGATAAAAATTTATTCTAAAATGAAATATTTACAGAGATTATAGAGGCCCCTCTTACAGAGATCTTTACTGAGTTTTGATTTTTTTTTAATTTAACATCTTCATATGCTTTTGAATCATACCATTTGAATGAATTTTGGAAAGCCAAGAGCTTCAAGACCATGACAAAAAACCTACTAGCTTTCATCTTCTTCCTCTCCATTCCCACCTTCCCCAGTACTATTCAAGAAGTCTCTCATTATGAACTTTATTGGGAAATCCCAAGATCAGAGCTAACTAGCCAACCTGTTGTTGATCATCCACAATTTATTTATATCATCTATATGGAGTTGACCAAAGCACACAGAAACACTTCAATATTTTTTCTTTTTTTGTTTACTTTCCTCAAATTTTTTTATCACAGTTTGTTTTTTTTAAGGTAATATTGTTCAAATTATAGCACTATAGTTTTTCAATTGTTTCCTATTACTTTTGTATAAAATCAGGAGTGAAATTTAGAATGCCAAAAGACCTGATTGATATGCTGTGGAAGCTGCAATTCCCACAAACAGCCTGAGAAGATCACATTCAGTGAGAGTGCTGGCTAGTCCCCATTGGTAGCCTTGAAGGAACTAACAGGCACCTGTGATTTATGCACTATGATGCTAGTGCCACTACCAATGTATTGCCATACACTGGAGTGTGGACCTGCACTGGGCAGGGAATATGCAAAGGTAGCATGTATGAATGGTCACAGGAGAGCTCGCAGGCATCCTGTATAGGTACCTTCCAGACTGCAATCATGGGTGGCTACTCAACTATGAGTGGCTTAGAACATTAAGCATTTTATTATTTCAACAATTATATGAGCATACCAATGTATATCATCTGACTATCATCTGTGTGTATGGCCACACATATCTTGTATAATTACCCCTTTTCATGCCAAATCTGCTACTTACTGATGGTATTCATGATTTATACGATTTTTTTGGTGAAGAAGGAACAAACTAATAATATCAGTCCAAAGTCAATCTGTTGCAAATGAATCAATAAAGTATTAGAACTTTAATGCTACTAGAGATAAAAGTTAAGCTGTATCATTTCACATTTTATTTTAATAAATAGACAAATAATGAATCAAATTTGAGAGATAGTGAGCTAGCTCTTCACCTAGATATTTCAGTACAGGCCCTGTATTTCATATTATTCTACCAGTTAGAAAAACTTTTAGTATTGTACTAATAAAGATAGCAAGGATAAAAATACATAATATTTCTTGTTTTATTGAAAAAGATTTTGAACATATTTTTAACTACTATTAATTAAGAAAACTTGATTTTAAAAGATGCCAAGTCTGAATAAATAGTTTATCCAATAAAATTGCAACAGAAACAGGGGACATCAAATAATATTTTCTTAAAAATTAATGTCACTTTAGAGAATACTTATTGACAATTATGTGACTTCATTTATTTATTTGTTTATTCAATGAATTTTGAGTTCATACTGGGTAAAAGGAGAAAACAATAAGATTAGAAAATTTGTACAAGAGAGCTATCCACGCTGGACTGTAAGATGAGAGAGAGGAGAAGGTTAGACAAAGAAAGTTTCCAATAGAAGTTATCTTGCAATCAAAATCTGAGCTATCCAGGCAAATGAGGAGGAAAAGAATATCCCAGAGACAAAGGTTTATGCAATTAAAGGGAGGGAAGTATGTGGCACCTGAGACAGGAAAGCTGGAAAGAACCAGATTATAAAGATCTTTGAAAGCCATACCAAGGAACGTGAGTTACATTCTGAGTCATCAGTTCTCTTTACCTCTCATTTGTCTCACTACGAAGGGAATCAGGGAGTCTTATAATCAAATGTGTGATTTAAGAAAGCTCTTTGGAAGGCTGGCTGGAATTATTCAGAAAGGTCAGAAGACTACTGCAATAGTTTGGAGACTGACTGTAAAGCAAGGTGACATACTGGCTGAACACCTGAACACTTCTATGCTTATATGTGTAAGCTCCTGTGGGTAATTTAATAAAATCTGTAATAAATACATAAATAAATTAATTAATAATTAAAATAGTTACAGACTTCTAACAACTAAGTAAAATCACATAATCTTTCTAGGATTCAGTCTCTTCACTATAAAATAAATGGCTTGCACTTGAAATTTTTTAAATGCTAAATTCCCAAGAATTTAATAGAGGAAGTATAACTGTTGGTACCTTGCTTTCCTTAACGAGGATTTTTAACATTTCTTTCACTTAGTTCTTTACTTGGGAAAACCCAGTTTTCAATTGTGTTTCATCATTAAATTCCGAAGCCAGGATTCTGAAGTTTGGAAATATATTCATGAAAATTAAATTCCACTATGACTTCTACATAGGATGCTACAATGTGAAGTTAATATAACTTTAAATTGACCTGCCCTGAGGTCATATTACAAATGGGGAAAATAACATTAACAGTTAGAATTCCTTATATTCAAATAATGTTTTCAAATTATTTTCATGTACATTCTAAATTTAAACTTATTTTGACTTTATGATATAGCCAGGACAGGACTGTTTTATAAATTAGGAAACTGAGAAGAATTTATATATCTAGCTCATACATTGGAGCTTCATTCAGGTTTCAAAATCCCAGTTCATTGTGTTTTTGCATAGTCCCAGAATTACCCGCAGCTCTAAACATTCTCTAAAGTGATGATACAAAATAAAAGTAATGTTCTTGTCAGAAAAGCATTTGTGAACACAGAGATGTTAATGGTACTGTGACCCATGCTTCATATAGAACATGGGAGATGATTTCATTTTTCATTCAGACAACATATGGGATATTCTATCTAAAGAGAGATTCTGTCACTAACTAGTTACATTACTTAAACAAGCCATTAAATATGTCCAGGCCTTGGTTTTTATTAAATATTATCATTGAACCAGAAGTCACTGATATCTATGGCATCTTTAGCTATAAAATTCTAGAATCCTGATGTTCTTAAATATTTATTGCTTGTTTTATTACTTTTTTTTTTAATCAAATCACCTCACCCCAGATAAAATGGGGACCTAAATAAATGAAGTCTTCCATAACTCGCAGAGTAAGGAAATTCACCTGGTCTACTAACATGTCTCTGTAATTTATGATATATTATTACAGGACCGTCCTTGCCATCATACCTGCCATCTTACCTTAAACCTGTTTTACTTTTCTTTTCTCTTCTTTTCTCTTCTTTTCTTTTTTCTTTTCTTTTTTTCTCTTTTCTTTTTTTCCCTTTTTTTTCTTTTTTTCCTCTTTGAGAGAGAAAAATAAATAAATAATAAAAATACATAAGCAACCCCTCAGGATTTCATCTCCATGTCCTTCAAATTCCATCCTCTTCACTGATTTTTAACTCAACACATTTTTAACCTTGTCTCACATAAAGACACAAATCTTTCACAATTCACAAAGGCGTGCTATATCTTTTTAGAATGAATCCAACATAAATATAAAAGAGAGTTGAAGAGAAGCTTGAGTACTAACCATACCCATGAGAAGTGAATATGGCCATAATTCTGTTTAGTTTGTTTGTTTGTTTGTTTTGCTTGGAATTTCAATAATAATTTGACAAGTTGATTAGGAAGAAAACATTTTCCATTTGACAACCTCTTCTTAGTCCTAGAACTCAGATGCAGTGTTCTCATGACAAAGGGCATTTGCTCTGAATCTACTACTATACAGCCTTAAAGGCTTGTCCTTGACTGCATCCTATAACAGATGCTGAGCAAAAGCCAATGCATATTCAGTCTAACACACAGTTGCTGCATAAGACAGTTGTCTCATGCATGAGAAAATTTTCCAAGAGCTCAATTCATAGAAATCACTTATTCAAAAAAATATTTACTAAGTTTCTAGTAGGGGCTATGTGCTAAAGTGGCCACAAAAATAAGACAGAGCTAGATCCTTTCTTTAAAGAGCATACAATGTAGAGGATATCTGCATGCTCTGCATAAATAATGATAATACAAAGTCACAAGTGAGTAAGGGCCACAAGAGAGAGAGAGAATTAGAAGGCTATGGAAGCTGTAAATGGTGTTTTGCGAAAGGTCAATGGCATTAAAAAGGGCCTCTGAAATTTTATGGTCTGGCTCCCTCCACTCCAGCTCTTTGTAGAGTCAAGGACTGCTGATTGTCTCCCTTCTCTGCATGAAATTGTCTAGTACCTCTTAGGTACTTTGAAAGTCCCAATGATAAATAGCTGGCCCCAATACAGAAGCATCCAAGAAGGTGTCTTTTCATCAGCTACTTACAAGTAGGCAATAAACACAATATATTAAATAGTATTGGATGCTCTGGGGATTGCAGTCATCCTGCCTCTGAATCCCTCAATCCTTTTCCTCTTTATTAATTAGTCAGGAGCATCACACTTAGCCAGCCATTAGAGAGCAAAATAAATTATTTTTTTTGCAAGCGGGCTAGGTGGAGGGGGCACTGGAGATATTTACTTCTAGGGATAGAAAGTTACAGGGACATAAGATAATTACAGAGTCCAGCTTTCTCTCTCTTTAAGGGATAAATCTTTTTCTTCCTAGCTTTTGTGTGTTTGTAACCCGAGGTCAACTGAAGTTAATTCTTTCAGTGAATTGTTGAGAAAAGCCTTTCAGTTTACATTTCCAGGCACAAATCTTGACTACAATTAAAAAAAAAAAAGCCCTCCAAACAATTAGTACTTGAACTCCCTTAACTTATACCTGCATTCTCAATGTTTTCATAACACAGGAATCATTCTCTCCAAAATTTTGCCCTAGGTTTCTGGTGATCTTAACTTTTTACAGTTGCTGTTAGCATTATTCCAAATAACTTGAAAGTCTCTATTTCTTTAAAAAAAGTAAGAATATATATTTTTTTCTTTGTACTTTCTAACCACTTTCAGTTACATCAGAAAACAACTTTTCTGTTTTCCACCTATTGTTCTATTCACCTTACTCTCTCTGAACTAGAGCTATCACTAAGTAATATTTACATATATACAGATTTGAGCATTCACCATACATTGAGAACTTGGGAAAGGGGGTACTATTCTCACACAATCAATATTTATTTTTATTCATTTCTATTTTGAAAGGTTTTTTTCCCAAAAAAATTACATGGAAAACTAGGTGGAAGGAAAGAATATGAACAAGGTGTTGAAGCCACAGACAAAGTCTCATTTTTTTCTATTCATTCAACAGATACCTTCTGAGCACTGTGCTAGGACCTAAAGACAGTGGTGAAGGCAAAGTAGATTCCTACTCTAGCACAACAGTCATAGCTCATAGGAACTGAGATTGTCTTCTTCAGATAATTAACCAGGCAATTGATAGAGGTGATGTAGAAGTCTGAACTAGTGCAGGAAGGACCCAGTCAACCTCCTTCTTTGAGAAATTTACATAGGTTTATGTAGTTGAGAAATGATGTAACAGAAATGCGATATCATGAGGAGAATACATATTCCATGACAAAGACATAGTAAGACAGTTAATATATCTGTAACAAAAGTAGTGTATTTACAATGCAGTGGAAGGAGAAATAGAGAGAAGGGTAGAACAGATATGGCAAAGAGAAAACCATAAAAATAAGCACTCTGTGACCACAGTGCTCATCTCTGCCATGCAAGTTAAGCAAAGTTTTTGGATCAGAGAAAATGGAAACTTATGCTATTCTTGTTGGTAATCATGAGCAGGCTGGAGGAGTGGTGTTATTAACCTTTTGGGCCCCGAAGTTTAACAGAAAGGGCTCTAATCACTACACTATCACCTACCAGCTATGCGTGGTAGACAAGGCATCTAACTCCTCTAAACCTCAGCATCCTAATGTGTAAAATAGAAGTAATAACTGTACCAATTTTTCTTCATTTTAGTGAGGATTAAATATGATTGTTTCAGTAAAGTGTTTAGCAGAGTGACTGATAACATAGTAAATATCAGTAAAAGTTAGCAGAGATTATATATTGGCAGGGAAAGGAATGAGACCCTGAAAATGGTAATCTTCAAGGGATTGAGGATGCTCAGCAAAGAAGCAAAGACACAAGGCACAAGAGACTTAGAGAATCATAGAGACAAATGAAATAAGGATTAAGAACAAAGAGTATTCAGGAAATGTTTAATCCACTCGAAATGGAAAGTGGACTCTTTTTAACCTCTTATCCATATCTAATCTGAGTTTTAACTTTTTTCTTCTATTGTCCCTCCAATAGAATGTAAAAACCAGTATTACTTTGGAATGAGAGTCAGAGGGAGGAAGTTACTCACCTTACTGGATAACTCAACTGTCCCTTGTCAAATAAAATCCTCTTTTTCATTTGGGAAATCAACAACTGTGACACTTAGCTTTTCATACTGGTTTATTCACTTCACATGCCAGGGATTCCTAATTAATTAAATAATTTACAATTTCATTGATAAAATTCTTCTCTCTACTTAGCTCCATCACACAAAACAGAGAATTGTCTCCTTTTGCACATGGTCTTTAAGGTGTTAAAATTCTGCTTTTTAAAAAATATCTACTTCAGAGTTTAGTTATTTGCTTTAATATTTTTTCTTTAAAAATAATTCTTTTCACCCTGAAAAGATATATTCGCCATGGTAACTAGGAGTGGGTTTCTTGAGTTTTAATAAGCAGGATCATAGAGTGATGAAGAAAATATAGTTTTACTTATTTTAGAATTCTTGCTGTGTCACTCAACATTTTATTTAACTATTTATCACATTGCTACTAATCTTTCAGAAACTTTTGCAAACTGTCTCCCTGCTCTCATGGGATTTCCTTTGTAGAAGTCACCAACACTTTTAGCCGTTTATGCCTATAGACGTACAGACGTACAGACGTAATTCCTTTCATGACTTGTCAATTTCCACTGCAAGCACTAATTCTCTCAGTTTGATTTAGATCAATGGACTTATATTTGCTTGTATTCAGTTATCTTTTTCAGCAACAATAGGATTCTTTATCTATATGGCTTAGTGGATGGAGGGCACACTAGTCTGAACTGCTGCTCTTTTTATTTCAGAAAATCCATTTCTAATCACTTTTCTTTTGACTCAAGTGGGTCTGTTTTTTCCCCTACATTTTGTAATTTTTCACATTTACATTTTTGGTGGATTTTTTGAAATCAACTTTCCTGATAAGAGGGTTGTGGTTATAGATCAATCACTGTCCATAAAGGTACCAAGCAAATGAGAAGTACACTTTCTAGATTACATTTAGGAGAAATGCTTATTTTACATACAATAAATCATTCAAGAAGAATTTACTTGAGTTTAATAAGAAACAATAGACATTGGAATTAAGACATATTTAACAACAACAACAACAACAACAACAACAACAAAAATGAAAGTCCCTGTAAGACAGAGTCTGTATTTAGAAACTACAACTGTTAAATTCTTAATATTTAATAGTATAATATTTAAATATCAAAAGGGAAAGGAATGATTTTGTTCTTCAAGTCTTCTTTTGAGTCAACCTACTTAGCTTCAAAACCCCAAATAAAATTAAAAGGCTGATTTAAATTACAATTCTAAGCTCTAGACAGTTATCTGACTCTTTTCTAGCTAACTTTATAGGTAAATGCTCAAGACAGTTGGAGGCTAGATATGAAAAGAAAGCTAGCAATGAGAATGGAGAAAATCAGTAGTAAGTGTCCATGACTGCCTATTGACCATCTGAACTCTGTATTTAAACAGCAGGAGCGGTGCTGACTACTCACTCTCTTCCCTCATAAATACATGACTAAACTTGCCCAGGCAGTATCCCATCAGATATCTCCACTGCTTTAAAAAGCCACCAGTAATTTCCACATGGCTTATCAAGGGGTAAATTGTGGTATAGAGAAAAAGAAAATGTAGTTATTTCCAAAGATCCTGATCTTGATGTCCGTCCTTATCTTTTATTTCTCTTCATACCAATCAATGAAAAATAGTTGGTACACGTTTGACTTTTTAAAATGCACAGATTTCTTTGTTGCTAAAACAGTGTAATGGATACCAGAAAGTTGGAAGACCATGTTCTTTGAAGTCTTACTTTTGTAGACTTCAGCAAGTCTTGACTTTTCTAATTCTTGGTTTCTTCACCTGTAAGATGGGGTAATAACACCTACTCTGCAGACTCAAATGGAATACCTGTGAGAGTGTTTTTTACTTTGAAGTATGCATCTTAGTAGTGTTCCTGTTTGTTTTGTTTTTGCTTTCTCCACCCCCCCCCCCCATAACACTGTAAAGAAAGGCTGATACTGAGTGGGAAAGAGTGAGAGCCATCTGGTGAGGATCGAAGGCCAAGTCCTCATTTATTTAATAAATTTCTCCTTATAATTCTGTAGCTGTTCAATTTCTCCTTGGATTTCTGATAGTATTCCTTCTCTGTGTTTTGACCTGCTATTTGGAAGACACAAGTTTATAAGGACAAAAAGGATGGAAGAATTTAGGCTGCAGAGCAGAGTAGAAAGAATGAAGTCTTTGAAAATGAGTTGGAATCCACTTTGACCTTAAACAATGACTGAGCTTCTTTTATCAAATTGAGTTGTTAAATAGATAACATATGTACATATGAACACTAGAATAGAGAGGGGACTGGATAAATGGGTGCTACTATCCACCTGATTATTACTATTAGTATTTAAAGAAAAAAAAAAGTATTTTCTGCATGCAGGAAACTCACTGAATTCAATTTACCTGAGTACACAATGATGGGATTTTAGAACTGGAATGGACTGAGAGATAATCTAGTAAGTGATATCTAATCTAGGTCTGTCCTCTTATAGGTAAGAAAACAAAAGCCCTGGGAGCATCCTCTTCCTTTAAAACATGCTAAGTATTTAGACTCCAAAATTCTAATCAGGGCTCTTTCCACTATAGCATACTATTTAGCATAATGCTCAGTCTTTCATTTCTGATTCCCTCCTGGATTCTAGACCCAACCAAATCCACTAATTATCCCCCTAACTCCCAAGTACCTGATCAGTGAGAAACCTGGTCCATTTGTTATGGACTCAGACTTATAACACCCTGGCCTCCCATTCTCAAGTGTTCTCTCTCAGCATCCTGATCCATGGACAAAACCCATTGAGATGCTTTTCTATTTAATATTTTTTGTACAAATTTTTTTTTATCGTATATTTTCATTTGGGACAGAGGATAGCACTCATATCATTTAATGAACACAGATATGCTTGTTGATAACGAATATGAAAGTAAAATAAAAATTCTGTTTAGAATCATTTTCTTGAGTATCACACACTTATTCTAACAATATTGCTCATCCCTCAAAATATTCTGGAAATTCCTTGAAATCTCTGGATTGAGGAATGACTATGGTAAGAAAAGTTTTTTGGGGGGGAGTTGAGAAGACTGATTATAGTAGAAGGCAGATTCTAGGAGTCTCAACTTCACACTCTCTCCCATCAGGTCTCTACTTTATAGGCATGTAGATACTCTCAAAATTGTTTCCCCTCCCTACAGGGTGCTAATGATCCCACTTCTAGTTTTGCCCAAGAACTGCTCTCTCAGTGCTATTCCTGTTTCTATGACTGCAATTTTACATTATGGAACAGGGATGTTATGACAGAGATGATGTTAGGTGCTCTACTGGTGTAGTCTCATTTGGTTTTTGAGAGGATTACTGTTTTATTTATGCAAAGCATATAGAATTGCACTCTACTACTACAGAGTATTAGTGTTGAGAAGACTTATAAATAATAAGGTTTCCTCCCTTATAAATACATCATCTTTAAGATTATAGCAATAATTTTCCCTGACTGCTTCTTGGACCTTGTTTATCATCTTGTCAAAAAAGCCCCAAGAATCAGCAGCTGATTCCCTTACCTCCTGCCATTTTTCCAAAGGTCCCTGTTTGACCCCTTCTTTAGAAATTTCCTCTAATACTCTTCCTTTATCTTTTCATTTTTATATCACTCCTGTCTTAAGAATACACTTCTAAATTAAGAAGGGGAAAATATGAGACTTAATTCATTAAATGAATCTAGATTCAAATCTTGGCAATCAGTCACAAGTAACCTAACCTTGGGCATGTTATTTGACAATAATTATCATTAATATTATAAAACATGTATTGATCTTTATAGATCAGGCATAGTTAGGTGCTTTAAGTGGGTTATCTTAATTCAGCACTCTGATTTTTTAATTTCTATTTTAAAAATGCAGATAAATATGTTTGTTTCATTTGGGGAATAGTAAAAATTAAACAGGTAGCATCAGGATCCTGCAGGGTAGAAAATGTGTCTATATTTGTGGATGTGAAAGATACACAAGTAGATTAAAAAAATTTAAACTGATTTAAAAATATATGACAGGAATTGTGAAAAAAAAAAAATTCCATCGGAGAAATTATCTATATCCGTGTCATCAAAGACAAATAGAGAAAAAAAAGAACTGAGTACAGGAAAAATAATAGCAAGGTATGTACAGAATTCTAGTGTTGGAACTAAGAGAATCAGCAGAAGGTCATATGTGAAAGCAACAATTCATTCTTCAGGGGGTTTTCTCTCCTGATACTATCTCCTTCCAGGAGCTATCAGTTTATTTATTTTGCTTCTTTGTGTGCTCACAGACATTAAGAGTACAATTGATCCAATATAATTATAGAAAAGATTCATTCCAGGAGGCCAAAGAGGACATTTTTTTTTCTTACGTATAATGAGTCAACAATGATGACTGTGGAGAAAAATGGGTATGAGTACAACCTTTTACGGGTAGCCACCATACAATTTCTTTTCTCGAGGCTCAAGATATTTTCCATGTTCAATTTCATTCAAGAAACTGTATTTTCTGTACGACTGACTCTTTTTTGAGAACACATGAGAAATACCAATGGTTATAGCATTTGCTGCTCTTGGTAGCAACTCTGCTCACTTCCTTCAGTCTTTATATATGACCTACTATAAATATTGACAGTTATGCTGCTGGAAAGAATAACAGAGGCTGTCTTTTCTTAAGCTCCAAACTGAATTTTGTGGTTAATTGATTGGCCAGCTGGCCCTGCCGTCTCTTGACCTCTACAAGAGCCAGCAAGATTGATGGTTTCAACAGCCTTTCATGGTGCACTGAAGCATTCAGATCTATCTTTTGTTATTTGGGCAACACTAAGTTCTTATGTAGCACATTATTTAGATGGACTCAGGAGCTGATGAGTTGGGAGGCAGGCAAATGGAAGACAATGTCTGTAGATCAAAGGAGCTGAAGAGACAGAGAGTTCATAAAATGTGAATACAATTCCAGGGGAGGATTGATGATTATGGAAGCAGAAAACCAATCAGGTTAAATATTCATTCTAGCAACAAGTCAGATGATCTTACTGGGACCCATCTCTCTACGAAGCTTCCTCAGCTTTTCAAGTTCTACTCAAGGAAAGAACAAAGCTGTCAAGGATGCTCTCATTCTGGAAAGCCGGCTGCAAGATGGCATGAATCAGAAGGTCAGCAACTACCACTGAGAGTTCATCACATTCGACCCCATGAAGAATAGGGCTCAGACTGAGGTTCTGCAGTAGTAGTTTAGTGTCATCAACACCAATGAGCCCTAATAAATGTGACAATTTAGAATTACTGGGTCATTTCTTCAGACACTTTTTCTCCTCAGGAATGAAACAGAACTGAAACTCATGTCTTATATGTTCTGTTTAGATTTTCATATACTAATTTAACGAATCAGATGATATAAGGGCATATTAACAAATAAAACTTTGGGATATAGTTTCTTGTTTCAAGAGCATAACCGTGATGTGGTTACAAAACATTAAATATGTATATTTTTTAAATGACCATTGACCTACTTTTGCCACCTGTGTCTCTCAATTGCCAGTTCAAAGTCGTAACTTTTATTGACTTTTTGGAGTAAGTGAGATGGGATAGTGGTAGAGGAAGAAAGGATAAAAAAAAATCTAATTCCAAAAAGTAAGGCTGAATGGTAATTATAAATTTAGTGCCTCTTCACATAAATAATTGCATTTGTTCTTTAGTTTCTTACAATATGCGGTTTAATTCTTCATATAGTTTAGTGAGTAAACTGCCTCACTTTGGTTCAAATCTTATAAAATATTCTAAAACAGCTAACTCTGTTCCTTTTTGCTTGGTTTGCTGGGCCGTCTTTACCGATGGCTTAGTTGATGTGCAATAGACTACATTGGAGATTTGGGGGAAAAATCACAACATTTAATAAGTCTGTATATAATTTTCACTATCAGAAACAGGTGAGAAGCTGAAATTGCTTGATCTTTTCAGCAGAATGTTGCCACTTTGACCCGGGCAAATGAGAAATAAAACAACAATACCAACCAGCAGTTTCAAGCATCCTTCTGCTGCATAATAACTCAGCAGTAGGCTTTGCTAATGGTGTTTATGAGCTGCCAGACTGGGATTGGCCCTTAGGCTAGGAGGCATTTGCCCAGTGGGCTTCTTCTGTGTGGGGGGGCCTTTTTGCGGCCTGGGGGCCCTTTTAGGTGATTCTCAGCAGGAGTGGTCTCTGCAGTGGCAGCCTTTTGCAGTAAATTGATTGAGTTCAATTATTGCTTTAAAGTCCAGGCTACATTCAAAATGTCTTAGGACACCAATATAATACCATAAAAACTACTATGTAGGACACACCTATGCTAAGAAGTTGTGACTGCTGTTTTTTTAGCTTTTATTTATTTGATGCCGTTCATAGAAAGTGAACAAATCAAAACAAATATTTTCTAAAAGTTTAAACAAAGTCATTGTTTCCTAAAATCAAATGGCACTATAAAGTGCAGTGAATTTCAGTGTAACAGTCATCAACCATAGGCCATAACAGGAATGTGGAAGTTGATTATATAGAAAAGAAGACAAACTAGAAACCACATGGTGATGTTTAAATACAAGCAAAGGAGAAGAAAATTGAGAGCCAAAGGTTGGACTGTCCAAGTTGATCTTTGGTCTTAAAATGATCCAAAATGTTCATGAGTTCAAGTTAAAGAAAGAAATCAGTGATACTCAATGTACTTTAGGTTTCATTTGACGCCCACAGCTGAAACTACTTCTTTGGGGTGTGTGTATTTACCTCAGCAAATAATATAATTGAATTTGGAAGTTATCTCCAGTGCTACCTGTTCAGACCTGTTATTTCAGCTCCCTGAAAACATTTGTATTGAGTTCCACTGGGGAGAGTTCTCAGGATGGCATCTATTTACCAAGAAGGGGCTGTGCCCACATGCTCTAGACTACTAAAATAAATGGTAAATCTATACTTAATTCATATGAAACATAATTTCCAGAAAAAAAAAAAAAACAACTTCAGATACAGGTACTGGCAGGATGCCAGGGAATCTCAGTCAGGTTCCCTGTCCTTGTCACTCATGAGAGAAATGAATTCTTTAAACTGAACAAACTGAACCCAATTTATTTGTCATAGTTCAAAGGAAAGGAGAAAGTAGAGGAAGGGGGCTTGATGCACATGAGTGGAAGCACACTCAAAGTTCTAGAGGGCTGTTACCTTGGCAATTCTTTACGTATTTTATTTTATTTTGTCATAAGAAAATCCAACTTTATCTATTATCTTCTTTATGGTCAGTCAAGGATACATTAAGATATTTCCCACATATGTTCAATATTCTGGTAAGCTTAGGTAGGAGATCGAAAGGATGAGAAGGAATTTAAGGAGGTCATTATCTGAATCATTAAACAAATGCTCATTGGGCACCCAATGTGTGGAAGATACATATAGAGGAAGCAAAACGCAAAGTCCAAGTCTTAAGGTGACAAAGTGAGATGGTAGAAACAATTAGAATGCAAGGCAATGCAGCTAGAGCTGCCATTAAATAGCATATGTCAAAAACAGTAATCAAGAAAACAAGAATGAAGTCAGAAAAGTAAGCCATTATTGTGGTCCTTAGACAGTGCACTCTGAGCCCTGGCTCTCAATGAGGTGGTATCACACTGTGGTTAAGTTTACAGAACCTGGTGTTAGACTGCATGCATTCAGATGTCTGCTTTACCACTAACAGCTACATGACCTCAAATAAGTTACATAACCTCTCTCTGTTTTAATTTGTCATCTCTGATATAGAGCTGATAGCAGTCTGGAATAGTTGCTATAAGGATTAAATAAGTTAATAGATATGATATAAAGTGTTTTGAACAATTTCTGAGGAAGCTAGACCTTCTGGTTGCCTTGCAGAATGAGTTAAATTAAAATAGGGAAGGTGAAGACTTCACACTCATCAAGTAACAGGTGTCAGTCTAAGTAAGAATTCAGGGAAGGAGAAATGGCTTATCTGGGGAGTAGTAAGAAGACCTCTAACTGGGCTTGAACCTTCTATTGAGAGTGAGATGCACTGGAGTCAAAGTTATAAGAGCTCTGAATACTAAGATAAGAAGTTTGTTTTTTATTTTATGAGATAGTTTTCCACCTCTCTCTTTTTTTAAGACAACAAATAATGGTGCTAAGTGAGTAACAGGAGACACCTATATATAACTGTGAACAGAATTAAGCACCTATAATCAAATAATACGACAAAATTAGTTTACCACATTAGTGATAGGTATAATCAGTGGTGTGCTGGTAACCAGCTCTCTGGGGAAAAAATAATCTGATTTATATAAATACTTTCATAATGGACAGTTGAAACTATCAAAATGATGTCACTGAACAGTGAGTTGGGAAAAGATATGTACGAATGTCCATTTCACCATTGCGTTGTACTGAGTGTCCACAGGTACAGAATGAGATCCTTGAAAGCAGAAACTAACTATGCCTTATCCTCCTTTATATTCCCCACACTGAGCACCTAATATGTAATAGATGGATAGGTGGATAGCTAGGTAGATAACAAATCATGTATACATATATATGTAGGTATGCATAAATGGACCTGAAAATGATCATAATTGTCATTGCCTTGATAGAGATAACCTAAATTTTGGGGTTGCTTTCTTTCTGATTGTTCTCTAATATCTTTAAATAGTATTAATATTTGCGTTCCCCCTGTTTATTCTTTGCACATCATCAATACATGCTAAAAATCAAAAGCTCCCAGTGTTCTCCTGAACAGATCCTGGCTAAGACCACCATGCCCTGAGGGCTCTACTTCTCTGAAACAGCCTGATCTGACCTCCTTCCATTGTTCTGCTGTGATTAAGCCAGGACTGCTTCAGTGTTGTGAGTTGGCTCTGTGCGATAAGTCCAGTCCCTCCCTCTTCCTTACCTGAGAAGCAGGAGCAGAGAACTGACCCCAAAAAATTATGCAGCGGAGCTTAAAGTCCCAAGTTTCTTTGGAGTGCTGAATCAGGAGCATAGGAACTGTGTAAGAGAGAGAACAGTGTGTTGGAATAATGTACAGACAGCTGGGCCGAACTAAAGCCCCAAGACACTTCCCTTCTCAATCAGAATTTATCTAAACCATGCTGGTGTTAGGGAAAAGCCTGGGCTTTAAATCTCCTTTACACCAAAGTGCAAATGACTAGTTTGAAAGAAGTCTTTGATCTATGGGGAGATGTTGTTAGGCATGAGACTTAATCTGTCCTGATGTCTTCCCACAATCTCCTGCCTGGCCCATGGTACACATTCCGTTTATGTCTAGATGACACTGAGGTAGCATGATCCAAGCGAGTCTAACTGTGTGTGTGTGTGTGTGTGTGTGTGTGTGTGTGTGTGTGTGTGTGTGTGTTGAGTAGTTTGGAGAGAGAGCATTTCCTTGCAGGTCACTATCTTGTTACTCTTCTACAACAATAGCTAAATTTTACATTTTCCAAGGTATAGCCTGGCTTGAGGTGCCTTTTATTCATGAGGTACCAGTCTATTCTCTAAGATATGGAAGATATTTCAGGAAGACTCTCAGTAATACTTCACTCTCCTTGCCTTAGAAGAAACACTCACATAATAAATGAACAGAATCATAGTGCTAGAAAAGATTTCAAGTAATCTGACCTCTGTTCCTGTCTCCAGTCTGTTTTCTCACTATAGAAGCTATGTTTCCAGTCTCCTCTTGTTTATTTCTCTGGACTTAGAGCAAAGTGACTATTTCTACTTCTCACATTCAGTACGCATCACAGTCGCTTATGTCTGAGACCCCCACCTTCTCTCTCATAATCCTTTTCTAGTATCCCATCTCTCCATCTCCAACCTCATTATGATCTTGTTAAGCTCTTGGCAAACAGGGGCGGGGATTCTGATGAGACTTTTTGTATTCCCCACTTTAGTGTGGAATGTTTGGAGAACTAAATGTTTGGTCCCTGTCTCTCAGGTGGGTCTTTACTGCTGTCACGCCTATTTCTTTCACCGCTGAAAAGGGGAGAAACTGATGAGAAGTGACCTCCAGAAACAATTTCTTCCCTTTCATTACTGTCTCATTACTGTCTCAGATGTCCACTGACCATAAGAAAGTTGGTCAGAACCACAGAGATTCAGGAGAAGCCATTTAAGGATTTGAATCAGATGGCAAAGAGAATAAAAAACAGTGTACCAACGAGACTGTCTGGTTTCTGTGCGCTACACAGTGTGGATGAGAGAGAGTAAAGTGAAGAAATCCTGTTAGGCACTAAGGTGCCCAGGTAGAAAATATTGAACATCTGGTATTATTGCTGTCAGTGGGCAGGAGAAGAAATACACAATGATGAAATATATTTGAAATACTGTGATTAAGGGACAGACTTATATAGAGAAAACATGAGAAAAGGGAGTCAACATTGTCAGAGGTTCAAGAGCAGATCGCTGATGAAATGTGGTAATATTAATGAAAATAGAGAAGTTAATTTAGAATGAGTAAAAACATGATGAATTCAGTTTAAGCATATTAAATCAAGGTAACTATTTGAAATCCAAGTTATGCTGTTCAACACAGTGTGAGATAGAATCTATGCCTCATGTATATTTCTTATCTTAGCCTTATGTTGTTGATCCTTGTCCTGCTGGAGACTTAGGAACTGCCTTTTGCTTTTTTTCTGGGATGCTAAATTATGATGGGAAAAAATTCTAATTTTTCTATTTTTCAGAAATTATTCACTTTTACTCTTTGCTGCATTTACCTTTTAGTCTCAAAAAAATGTATAAGTAGTTTTTTTAGGGTACCAAAATTTCTGCAAAAGGCTACAGAATTGCCAAAATTTCATGCTGATTCTATAAGCTCTTTCCTTTATCTAGATCTAGTAGATAGCAGGTGCCTGAGACACATTAATGAAGTGCCTATGAAAAATCTAGAAGAAATTAAAAAGTTATATTTTTTTTAAATTAAAAACATAGGAAGTACATTTTTGTCATATAAACATAATTGGCAAAGAAAAAATTGATCTTTTCAATTTCTAAGTTTCCATTGTCGCCAATAATAACCCGTAGAACAGTGTGTGTATGTCGCCTGCCAGTTACTGGAACAACATTTTTTTTTCAAATTTGAGGGAAAAAAAGAGTCTAAATCAGTTTTTACTGAAAGTTGTGATACTGTGTCAAAACTGCTGCTGAATGCTTAAATGAGGTTAGGCTGAAGGTGCAACTTTAACCCAGCCTGTGGCTCAATTTCCACCCCACCAGGGTATGGAAGCAAGGGGTACAGAATGCAACTTGACCTCTTTTGTCTTGCTCAGAGAGAAGTTGATGTGAAAAAGATATTTATGGAGACCAGTTTTAGTTGTGTTTTTTATTATTGTACTTGCCGTAAGGCAGGACTTGATTTCTTTGCGTCCCTTTCAGTTCCCTAATTTTGCTTCCCACAGAACTTTTTGATTGCAGGAGGGTTGCTTAATGTACTTGTGCTCTTCCTTTCCAAAGATAAGAGCCAAATGAGATTTTAGAAATCCCAGAACAAATGAATTGTGCACCATTTTATCCTTGAATTCCTCAAGACTGCCTATATTTCTGTCCCCTGGAGTACAGATTCTCTTGGGTGCCACTGAACCCTGAAGAGCCAGGCATGCAGCATCTGTTGAAGAACACAGTCTGGTTTCTGTGGATCAGAAGCATTTCTCTAATCATTAGAGTCTAAAGGATTCTTAAAGAGAGGGAGTCTGCTCAAGGAACTCATTATGAGTCCCTTTCAACCAGTCACAACTAAGAACACTTGGCAGATGGTTGTGGAGTGAGGTAAATTGCATGCAACCTTCAGTCATTAGTGACAGATCTATTTTAAAGGCATGAGGTTGTGTAATAGGGGACAAAGGCAGCTCAGGGTTCTAATTGTTGGGCGCCATTAGAAGGGAGCTTTCTGGAGACCCATGGCTTCTTACAGCACCACAGTCTACCCTCAAATGAAAAGCATCCTGCTGGTTAATTAACTTGCAGCACTTTCTTCTCTATTGTATCCTGATTTTTTTGTTTGTTTGTTTTTAATCTCAGACCCTGTTTCTAGTAGGACCTATGGAGTCTTTTATTATTTCACCCAAGTATATTATGATAAACAGTTTCAATCAACCACTCTGATTTCATCGCTTTATCTTACTTTTCATTATTATAAATTGCAATCAAGAAAAGATTTTTAAAATTCAAGCTTACTTGTCTCATTTTTCAACATCATGAAACTCTGTGATCCTTGGAAGATAGGTTTTACCCTATTGTTTTAAGTCACATGTAAGAACAGAACATACAGTGTGATTAACTTAGTTTTTATTTATTTCAACACCTCATATGAACATTATTAAATGATAAAGAACTCAATTTCATGACAAAATATGCAGCAGTGGCTGTCACCTAGAAGGTCTACGTGAGCAAGTGCATTGCCAAAACAATACCATAAGAATTCATGGAAGACTGGGAATGTTAAAGTCATCTTGATCTTGGAATTGTAATCATAACATATGAACATGTAGGTGCAAATAAGGCCATTAAAAAAGAGAGATCACTTTGCCTCTGACCATTTGGGAAGCACCCCGAGGAAAAGGCTGAAAGTTCCCATGAATTGTTCGATAATGCTCTTAGCTGTATAATCTGTAGAATAAAGATGCAGAAATGAAAGACAATAGGTGGAGGGGAGGGTGGCCCAGAAAAATCTGTAGCACCTGGGAGAGAATGACTCTTCAAAGATGAAAGTAATGGCAGGCACTTGGTTGAGGGTTGGAATTAAAGGTAGACTTTTTTTTTTTTTTTGACTTCCAGGCTTTCTGGTGGAGGACCGGGACTATGTGATCCTAGGGCCGCAGATAGTCAAAGATATTAAGTAATGAAAGGTAAATATTTATATTAGTAACTCATTATAGTTCTCCAAATGTCTGTACAAGCTTTCATTTAGCATTAGTTGGCAAATATTATGTCAGTGGAAAATACAGCCAATCTTTAGCTCATCCAAAATGTTGTCATCACCACAATTTTAATATTTAGGTGATTAATGTTTCAGGACTCTTCCAAAATATTGTATTTGGGCCTGATTGAAAGACTTCTCTGCCTTCATTACTTCCTTCTGCCTTCATCATTACTCTTTGTTCATTTCTGTCTTTGGATGTCCTAAATACATTTAAATTACATGTGCCTCTGAGAAGTAGTTCTCAAAGTGTGTCCCTGGACCAGCACTATCAGCATCATCTGGGAACTTGTTAAAAATGCAAATTCTTTGGCCCCACCCCAGACCTACTGAATCAGAAGCTGGAGGTGTGAACCAGCTTGTGTTTGAAACTCTTGTGATTGTGATGTAAGCTCATGTTTTAGAATTGCTGCTCCATGAGAATGAACAGGCTCTAGGGCATGATGACTTGAAGGACTATTCTTGAGGCAGCCTGTCTGGATACTGAAATAGGTAATAGTTGATAAACATTCTTTCAGTACCTGCTAGATGTGAAGCATTATATTTGTATCATTTGTTTTAAATATAGAGCAGAATATATCTTCTCTGACTCATGGTTACATGGAGAAAAATTAGCCCCAACATTTCTGAAACCAAAAACTTTTTTATCTTGAGAAATTTTAACATCTCTTGCTTCCAAGTTTTGTTTAGTTTTATCATTTCTTCATTAAAATTGTCTGCTCATCTCCTTGTTTTATTTTCCACATCTAAAAAGAGAAGCCAGGTTTGGAAAGAGAGCCTGTCACCTACTCTGCCCTCAGGGAGGAGTGCTTGTCTGTCTCATTCAGAGCTCCACATGCAATCACAATATGACACCTATTATGACTTTACTATATGGTCTCCAATCTTTCATTTTATATCCTTGGTGCTTATGCTTGTGTCAGTGGTATCAATATCAAAAGAATACACAGCTAACAAGGGTCAGCATTTATAAATATTCTGAGGGGACTAATTTTTTTTCTTCCAAATTCTCAGAATCTCTGCTCAATCTTAATTCCCAAGTAATCTCTATAATGAGGGTAACAACACTTACATAAAGAAATGAGATGAAAAAAATCTCTAAAAGGCCTATCATAGTGTCTGAGCCATATAAATGACCAGTTATTTGATGTCAACAAAATTATTTTGGTCACTTCTCTTTGATTATCTCAGACTGGTATGTTACCTTTGGAAGTGATCATAAGAAACTAATTCACAAGAAAATAATTCTTATTTTCATATAGCATGAAGAAGATATGATATATGCAATGGGGTATAAATTTGAATCTATTATAGTTTTACACTTGTACAAAATATTACTATTTAAATAAATTTTCTACCATGTAGCAGATGCTTTCCTCCTTAATTATTATAATAGGAGACTAGGGAAGAAGCAGATTAGCTTGGTTTTGAGGCCAGGAGGATGGGGGCAGAATGTTCTCTTGTGCAAACAAAATAGAAGCTTCTCTTCCCTTCAGTTCAAGTAACCCCATATTATTGGATACATATCATGTGCTAGAGATCCGCTCTCCAGGTGGTCTGGCTTAGGATGGATCCCCAGGCCCTGGACATCTGCACAGCTGTTAGAGGAAAAGACTGTCTCAATTGACTGCAAGAATGTTTTAGAAAATTATATAATATTCACGGAAATGAGTGCAGAGTGCTGACTAGCACAATGGAAGATCTACTATAACATACCTGGGTCTATGGATAGCACCTTCCTGAAATTGACCCACTTCCTCTTTGGGGTTTATGTGTCCAGAGGGGTACACATGGGTCTGCTTTTGTTTTTGACTGTGTAGAAATGGAGTAAGGTGCCATTCTCCTTTGTATGCTATAAAACATTTACTACAGCTTGTTTTCCAAAAAGGTAGAAAATTAAAATCTAAATTATAAGTGACAAGTGAAATGTGCTAGTTAACCAAGAAATATCAGTATGTAATATTGTTTATTATGCATAAATCTACATTTTTGTATGAAATCTCTATAATATTTTCACTCGTCAAAGAAATTTATACAGCTGAGACATAAAAACCAGTTAGGACATAAAAAAAAGCAATTTTCTCCCCAAACAGTCATGGGGACCAGATTGTCTCTATGATTCATCGGGGCCTAGCCCAGTGTTGAGCACATACTACAGGTGTCCAACAAATCCTTGTGGAATTGAGCTGTATGGAAGTCAACTACTTGGCCAAGCGCTGGATAGGAGGTTGAGTCCCTGATGGATTCACTTTCAGTTGACCTGCATGAGATTTGGTTTTGCAACCACGTGTTCAATTTTAGCCATCCACGAATACTACTTGTGGTCTGCTCTTACCCTTCCTCTTTTTCTTGTTCTTCACTTTTTTTTTTTGAGAAAGCATGTCTCCACATACAAAATCTGTCAGTACACTCCAAAGCTGAGTCACAACACTTTGCTTAGCCTACGAAACATGCCAAAGGGCTGATTAATATTATACTATGGACAAACATCCTTAAGGAATTTAGAACAAATTCTTTATTTTTCAAAAAAAATTAACTCTAAAATATGAGGTAAAAAGATTGTGCGTGAACTGAAGAAATATGTTAAATGTCTTGTTCTCTGCCCCTGCATTTTATCTGTGTTCACATATTCTCATTTATAGTATAGCTTTATACTCTCAGAAGCCTGCTTTCTTAGAACTGCTGTCCCAATCTAAGCAGCTGTTACCTTAAACAAGTTTTCATGAAACATGTTTTTGAATGTGTGTGTGGAGAGGAAGGGGAGGGGTAAAGGGAGTTTATATTTACTGTGTTTTTAGTTAACAATATTAACAAGAAGTGGTTGAAGTGCTTCTGAAAACATGATAGTAGAATAATAGAAAAAGTAATAATAATGGAGTGGAGACACAGTTTTAATTAAAACAGAGCTTTTCCAACCAAGGTAGACTTTAGAAACCTCTTCCTGATGCTCCATTTGTAAAACAAACTACTACATGTGATTTCCAATGGCAACTTTGCCATTCTACCCAAATGGAGGTAATTAAGAGTCCTTGTGTGTTAAATTAGGTATCTACAGGGGTGGGGAAGCTTCAGATTTTTATTGAGCCAGAGCCTCTTTTCTTGTTAATCATGCTCTCAAAATCTCCTAAGACAGCAGACTAGTAATTTTGAACCCATTAGAACAGCTGAACTAAGAAGCTCAGCGAAATGTTGTGGAGCCCATAGAGAAGTAAAAACAGTGTCTGGATTAGTGCCCAGACCACTCACTGGGCAATCCTCTCTCCCGACTCTCATTTTCTACCTCAGAAAATAACAAATCCCAAGTGACCCACCAAGTCCATATACCTTCTATAGCTGTTGCTGAATTATTTCTTCTTTGCTTCAAATTAAATAATGGAAGTGGTTCTGTGACTTTGGAATGGATTACATCTTCTTTGACACTCGTTGACAAACCAAGTGGCATAGAAAGTTAATGCATTTCAAAGAGACATGTTGCATCCTTGTAAATGCTTCATTTAAAAATTCAGTCTCCCATGTGGTAGTCATCTTTCACACTTTCGTACAGTAGAGAAAATTATTTTTAGAAATAAAACTAAATCTATTATAAGAATCTTAATTCACTACGAGGAAAAAAATTAGTAAATACAAATAGGCCAAGTGATTTTGTCATTAACTTTGCTAAAGTTGTAAAGATTAACTGACTTAAAAGGTAATGATTTTCCCATTGTTGAAGAATTTTGAGTTTTAGTTGGATATTTCCAGACAATGTCGGAATAATCATCTTGAAGGTCTCTTATAATCTGAGTCAACAGTTATAAAATCCACCATTTTATTAAAAGAAATTTTAAAGGTGTCTGCAAGGAAATGATAGCATAAGGAAAGGGGAAATGCAGAGATGATTTTTTAGTTGTTGATAAGCTTTGTAATAATTTTTTAAATTGCTTGTTTGTGGCAAATGCCATGTTGTAATCAAGTGACTTTTATAAGAATAAAACACTTCTCTAATTTAATTACACCATGAAGAAATCAAAGATGAATAGAATTGATTCCTGCCTTTAAGAAGTTTATTTATAAACTTCCTTTGTAAAATTGACTTCTTTTTTTTCTGATGATAAAAATAATAAGTTTATTGTAGAACATTTGGAAGCCACTAAGATGTATAAATAATCATAATTGCCCCATTAGAGATCATCTTAATATTTTGACTATTTTGGTATATTTCTTCTATATGTATTCAAATTCACATCATAGTAATTTTTCATATTACGTATCCTATTTTAATCTTCTCTTTAAACTTCATTATATTATAGTACATCAAAACAGAATTGTGTCTCAAGACAGAGCTAAAGTGACTCATTATATTTAAATATAATATTATGTTAATATTAATATTTTTAAAATCCTACCTGGATGAAATGGACAAAAAGGAGCACATCTCTGTGGGGAATGGGGTCAAAGAGTTATCCTGTTCACTTGATTAAGTAGCAAACAGCCATGATAAAAAACCCAAATTGCCAAATTGACAAAGAAAATTTTATTTATTGCCCTGTATAAAAACTAAATGGAGACAAACAACAAAAACTAATATAAAAATAAAAATTTAAAAATACAACTTTTAAAGTGAAAGTAAGAGCTTAGAAAAAATAGTATCTAGATTTGCACAGGCTGATTTTTACCCTGAGCAATAATTGATTACTTCTTTAGCTCTTCTTTGTGCCTGTACATCAAGCCTCATTGTCCTTAGTGGTGAATTTTGTACACTTTCTGTGTCTTAACCTTCAAATATAATGAGTGCAAAATTGCAAAGTAATTCTGGTCCTGTATATAATGGTTCATAGACATGTTAAATATTCTTTTGAAGCTGTAAACATAGACAAAATTAACCAGAAGAAACAGCACAGAAAAAGAAAAACACAAAATTTCCCATTGCTTCTGTGGTTCTGATTTCCCTTTGGTTCTTTGTTTCAACATTGAAACAGAGTTAGTGGGTAATACTGATAATTGTAGCTGACAGTGACAAGTGGTTCTGTATTTTCACAGCAGCACAGGGAAAAGGGACCTTCCCAGGTCACTCTATCCTGTTCTCAGATTACTTCTTTTGACTTGTCAATTAAGACGTTTTTGATGAATCAAGTCAGTTTATTGCTGAACAGAATCACTGCTCTGTGGTGGTCTGGCTGAATCCAATACATCTACATCAATTTTAAAAAGATTCCTCCAAGGGTTTTATAAAGATATATGATTAAACCAGACACATAATGGTTTGTAGACATGTTAAGTAGTAGGGGAATAAAACCCTCCACTATAGTTGTTTAGCTTTTCCACAAAAGCCCTGAAGATTTTAACAAAAACACAATGTCAGATTTCTCAGGACGTTTCTATTGTTTTAGCTCTTCCCCCAAAACAGTACTTAATGAAGTACTAAATTTTTGAAAAGCAATGGCTTTGTCATTTTTCCTGGGCCGACTTTCATCTGATAGACCCACCACAAAAAGCCCCTGAGCACTTTAGAAATTTCTCAGATTTTCATCTAAAATTAGAAAGAATGGGTCTGTAGCAAGTAGGTTAATCAAGGTTCTTTGGCTCAGGCAGGATTAGTCTACCATTTAAGTTCTTCTCAGTCTTTTTTTATGTCTAGTGCATAGTAGGACCTACATCTATTATTATTATTATTATTATTATTATTATTATTATTATTATTTTAATTCCCAAGTTAAATTTAATAAGCATGGGGAAGTGACAAATCTATCTCCACTCTATACTAAAAACTAAGTTCTATTTAATGCTTGGCTAGTAATACATATATACATCTTATTTGATTCTTACTGTGATTTTGTACTGAGGGAAAAGCAGATACAAATTCTTATTTCTCTTTTACACATGAAGAAATAATTTCAGAGACTTAGTAGGTTGCCCAGAATCACACAGCTAATGATTCAGAATTAAGAATGGATCTTAGTTCCATGTCTTCTTGTTCAAATTCCATGTTTTCACATCTAAATGCCCACATGGAGTTTTTAATTTTTCTAATTGACTTGTGAGTCTTACTGTTAGGAATTTAACAGAAATATGTCAACTCTGTAAAACAACACTAAAGCATCAGAGAATTTAAATTCAGCATAATTATAGTTCCTTAACTTTCAGGCTGTCATAATTCTAGTGCTTTTATGGGTTTTGAGGCCATAAAGAGCAGAGTTCAGGCAGCTTTCAGTACCAAACAGCTGACCTTGCTCTGGTCCAGATCACAATCTATACATGCAGCTGACCAGCAAAATAACAAAGGCACAACATTAATCTGGGGATGGAGGATCATGCAAGGGGGCAGTCAGGAAAGAATAAAGTTTTCCTCTATCCTCTTATGTTCAGTTTTGGGGGCATGGAAATTAGAATAACAAAAGCTAGATTAACAGGAGAAAAGGCATACAATTTTATTAATATTTGTGTTCACAGGAGTTCACAGAAAAAAAGTCAAACTCAAAGTAATAGAGTTGGGGGATTATGTATCCTTCTTAACAAAGGAAAAGAGGTTTAGATTGCAAGGGGTGATAATTGTGGGGAAGTGACTAGGAACATATGGGGGAAACTAACAGAACATAAGGACTATTTTAGTAAAATCAGTTTATGCAAACTCATCTTGGTATTGACTATCTTTGATGATGAGTCACTTTTTCTTCCTGGTGGTGATGGTTGGGGGAGGTTGGCAAGGAGCACCTTCCTCAAAGGGAAATTTATGCCCTACTTTCAGGTAGATAGGGGAGGGCAAAAACTCCTGCATCTGTTGATTCTCATTTGCCATCAGCTCAAAATAATCTTTATGCCATATTTGAATATTTTGGTAATTTGGGGTAACATTTTGTGATTTTTTTTTTATTTCCCCCACTGAAACTCTACAGGAAGTTTAACATATCAAATGCGTAGTTTGTAGCTGTGGAGAAATTATCCCAGTTCATACTTGACAGGTAGGAAGTCTGCAAAGGAGAAAAAAATAGATTAGAATGAGAATAAATAAGCAGAAAGAACAAATCTAAGCGTATTTCTCTATATCCCATTAAACCAGTCTCCCAGTCCTGGGAACAGTTCAGATTCTTTAAACTACGGTGTCTCATTTCAGGAAGCCATGGTGTAGGTAGGAGTAGGGTACTTCCAGGAGTTATGCAGTGTGAGCAATTGGGCATTGAATGAAGTTATTTCTATAGAAGGAAAACAAAGATTAATGTAGATACAGACTATAAACCTGGTTTTTGAGTCAAGAAGATTTTTAGGTGTTGGGCTCAAACATCTTTAAAAGGTAGAGTGAGGATAGTAGTGAGTCTCACAGCCATGCTTATGTCTGGGAGCTCAAAGAACCAGGTTCTGGTAACCTTCCTGAGTGGCCCAAACTGTTAGGTGATAAGTCCCTTGATATGATATTAAGTCATCCAGCTTCAACTTGCAGGACTTCAAGGAAGGGCAGTTTTAGTTCTCAGTGATACCAAGTCAGAAGGGTGGGAGAATTTAAATTAGAATCGTTAATTACAAAATGGCAGGATCCAGTTTACAAACCAGTGGAATAGTTCAATGACAAGGAACATCCACAAAGGTGGGTTATAACTTTCCACCAAAACACAAAATTTTCCTTTACAATTACCCTCATTTGGATCAAAGATAATCAAAGTAAGACTCCTTTAGTTTGAGAAATAAATCTAATCTCATGAAAATTGGCTGATTCTTTACATAAATGCAGCAAGAATAGCAACTGACCATACAGGCCTTTTTAAGTTTGCTTTGCTGGAACTTTTGAAGAGGAATCTTAGATTAGTCTTTTGAAAAGCCTCTCAAGTCTAGGAGCTGAGCCAGGAACTCAACATCAGACTTTGCTTGTAACATCTATAGACTTGGGTGAATTCCTCTCTTCTCAAGGTCCCCTAAATATGCTTAGTTTTCTGCTATGGAGTGATCCTACCTACCTATGAGGCCGAGAACCCTATGAGATACCATGCCAGTTTTTCCAAGATGGCTTTGTTAGCATCGACTCTATAAAATCAACCTTAAATCCTTCAACCCATCTTGTCATACCTAATTTCTTTGTGCATCATTCTCAAATTTGACATTCCCATTAAAGCCTTAGTAATATAATTAACATTTCTAATTGTGTCCTGTTATAAGGAGAACAGGTGTTTATAAAACAGGTAAATTACTATGAAAATGAGAATACTCGACAGAGTTTATTTTTTTTTAATTTTTTAGGGATCATATGGGGATAAGATAAATGTTTCATTTTGTTTACAATGGAATAATCTATTAAATTGTTGTGAATTATAGATAGTTTGAGAATAAAGAGCAGACCTTATATCTATAAAATAGAATATTAAAGAATCAAAAAGTTTTCAAACAAAAAGGCCATAAAATTTTTAATTTTTTCATCATTTCATTTAGGATCATGTAATTAATTCTTGTTCTATTTGATCTTGGGTTGGAACTGCTGTAAACCCATAAGCTTCTCTATTAGTTCCAGAAATTCTAACTTGGTCCAGTGGTATAATCTTAAAGTTATTTAAGCAATGTCATCAGAAGTGTGTACTCTAAATGACTGTCATTATCCTTTCTACCAGTCTCTGAAATTGTCCGTTGTTGAAGATGAAGCATTGCAGTGGATTGCAATAGCTTTCAGGAAAACATCAGAACAAAGCGATAACTGAATGACAAAAGACTTAAAATAGTTGTGGTTAAAATCTGATGAAGGTTTATTATAAAATAATTGACAAAAAAATTTGGTTGTTTCTGTAGCATAGATGATTATTGTAATTATTACTGACAATATTATATCAGGACATACCATGGGCAATAAGAACATTGACAAATTACTAGCAATTTTATACAATTTCCGAAACTATATCATTTTCCCCATACAAATAACCTAGAGAAAATAAAGCATTGTCACTTCTTATTTGACAATGCTTTCCCTGCAATTTAACATATCAAAAAAAAAATTAATTAGTTTACCATCTCTCTTTTTGAAAAGAAAACAAATCCTTTGAGATTTTCAGGGACCCTCTAGGAAAAACCGAAGTCAGTTCGAGGTTAAGAAGATTTCATTTAGAATTTAATTTTGGAAAGTTATGCAAAATGTCGAAACATTTAAACATTTGTTTAAATAGGATCCCAGATCACTGTGAAAGGATACCTTGTTACCTATTTAACCAAAGTGAAAATAAAAGATTTTAAAGATAAATATAGATGATAACATGATTATAAAAAAAAATCTTAACTTTTCATATTGAGATTTGGTTTTCTTAAATAATCAAAGAGATGAAAAGGACAACATGAAGCACACAGTATTTTCGTTTTCTAGGTAGATTATTCAAGACCTAAAGAAAACCTTTCACAATCTTTTATTTAGAATAAATAGACCAATAATACTGCACAATTTTGTAATTTTGACAGAGAAAGAAAACCAAACTCTAGTTTTACAGTGTTGTACAAGTACCATATTGGGCTCATGATGAAGAATAAATAAATCTATTTAATCTTAGCCAGCTTGACCTCACAAGAAAAACTGCTTCCCCTCACCCAACCCCCATAGCTCTCTCTCACAGATTCTTTACAGCTTTTTGTATCTATTCAGATTTTATCCTTCATTTTCCTCTTTCTCATTCTGGAACAACCTTTAAATGACCTTCAACTACTTTAGAACAAAATTACTCTCCTTTTTTCTTAAGAAAAAGCATTTCTTACTTTCCTTCTGTACCTTGAATAGAGTTTTTTCTTCATTTTTATTTTTCTAGTAGTTCATTTACATATATTGATTAGAACTCTTAACACTCAGTAACCTTTAGTTTCCAGAAAAAACTAGAAAATAGATAATCGGGAACTGTCTGTCATATTTTAGCATTCTGTGATAGATGAGCAAATTTATGAATATACCATTTCATAATTTCTAAAGCCATATGTTTCCACGTAGTATAATTTTTCAATGTGGCAAAAAAATATGTTTATTAACATACTCAAATATCTTTAGTCTCTCTATAAAATTAAAAAGCCAAAGTCAATAAATTTAAACTTAGGGTTAGTAATTATTGTTTTAGTATTTTATCTTATTTGGTAATGATCCAGATATTCAGTGAATATCTATAATTATTTTAGCTTAGTATAACTTTAAAGTTCCAAGTTACCAAAAAGATTTTAGTAACTATTTTTAAATTGACATATTATAAAACACAATTATTGTTGAAATAAACTTTGTCAGAGCAATGGATAAATTTAATTAAAATAAAATTTATGTTTTATAATCTCAAACATTTACAGTTATAATATTAGTTTATTTGATTAGTAAACCCAAGTAAAATAAGTTGTCTTATGTTTAATGTTGACAACTCTGAAGACATACCTCTTTTATTAAATCAGTAGTGTTGAATTAGTTTTATTTACCCAAGATTATGCCACCTCAAATAAACATTTGGCTTAGTTCCTGTATTTCTGAGAGTTTTAGAAATACTTAACTTATAAATGCTTATTTTTTTAAGACAATTTAGAATAGAGCTTTAATTTGATAAATAAATTTTTAATACTATCTGGAAGAAAATATAATACATGTACACACATATAAACATATAGAAAGACATAATTAAAGATTTAATGGTTTCACTTTAAGATTTTTATCAGTAGATCAGGTATAAATACAGAAACACAGAATTCACTAATTTATATGAGTTGATTCTCATTTTTATTTTTTTATCCTAATTTTATTTCTGGTAGATGGTACAAGTTGAAATTACTCAATATAAAAGCTAAAACTATTTACTAATATTTGTGGAGGAGACGTAATTTTTTTCCTGACATACAATCTTATGTAGACCGTGGCCTTCATCCCAGATAGTTGTTTTAGTCTACTAAGAAGTTAAAAGCAAGGTGCTCTTTAAGCTGGAAGCCAAAGTTGTTTCCTTGGAGGTATACTTATCAAGATTCCTCAAATGTTTTTGAGAATATAGTTCTAGTAGAAGATTTACATCTTCAAAGGGAAGAGAAAAGATATAAGCTTTTAAAGTAGTTGCTTTAAGAAGGTTAGGGGCATATTTGTCTGTTTCTATTTTTCTTTTTTCTTTTATTCTGGGACAAATAGTAAATTTTCCTGACTGTGTTAAGCTTTCTCAAGCAGAAATTTTCAAAGGTGGAAGGAGATGGTTTATGGTGGACGTGGATCTAAATTTTGTCTAAATCTGATTTCTGCTCTTTAAATTTGTTAAAGAATTCTTCTGGGCCAATTGTGACATTGTTTTTTCTTTCTTTATTTCAATTTGATCTTTCCATAAGTACAAACAGGACATTTATTTAAGGTGAGAGTTCTCTAAAAATTCTTTTAAATATAAACCCTTTTCCAAATCCAAGGATCATCATCAGGCCATTAATGATTTGGAATCTCTAAAGGTACACCTGCTCTAAAATGTGGCTCAAAACCAATAAGTGTTTTATAACTTAACACCAGTAAGACATTTTATGGCTTAACGAAGGATAAGAAGCATCCCGATAGTGCAGAAGTTGATTCAAAGTCATTCTTAAAGACAGCCAGTGAGTAAGAAAGACCCTTGTTGCCACAGGTGGAAAGAATGGTGTTTGTGAAAACTTATGTCTCCAGTCTCCCTCAAAAGCAAAACACCATCAATCACAGACTTGCTAACCTGTAACACTAGGCAGCCTAGACTGAAACAGGACATTTCCAGAACTAACAAGACAAGAAAAAAAGAGATGACAAGGACCCTGTAAGGGCTAAGATCCTTTGTTTATGCGAACTCCTCCAAGAGCTGGAACAGGCAAAAGGAAAGTGTCACTTGTGCACCTGTTGCTTCTGGTTCCTCGCCTTATAGTGAACTACCTCCAGATCTAGGCCCAGCAACCTGTGCTTCTGGCAGGTAGAAAACCAGAGAGAGAATGTTCTTACTAGATCCAAACCAACCTATTGGGACACAAAATAAGACAGGAGAATCTCATCATTTTTTTTCTTTAATTGGTGACCTATAGCAAAGTTTATCCAAATAGATTCTATGGTTCTTCGAGTAAGAACCATAAACTCACTGGTCTGTGAGGCCAGCTCAAATAACCGGCTTACAGGGCCTACACCTGTGTCATATCCAAATTCTTCTCCTTAGGACAAGCAACACAAAAAAAGACACAATGGGAAAACAATGGCTATCTCCACGAGAGAAAGGATCAATATCAAAAGTATGCAAACCAAATGTACTAGTTCTTACAAATGTGTTCTCCTGGCAATCTATATTTGGAAAGGAAAAGACGAGAAGAGGCTGTTAGAGCTCTCACTCCACTGGACTCTGAACAAATATTCAGGAGGCTGATTTAATAACAATTTTTACCTTGGCCAGCTTTGTTGGAGGTTTGGAGACTTTGGCTACAGGCTTCTGAGAAAGCAGGGAGTCTCAACCCATCCCATCTTTTATTGCAAAATTATCAAGGAGGAGAAACTTGTCCTGTACTACCCTTCACAGATTAACAGGAGAGCCAAACAAAAGGGTCATACTTGTCCAAACCATCAAGGGCTACCACACCCTGAGGACCTTGCCGGGCAGCTGGGCCTCTTCTCAGCAATCAGTGGGGATGGATGACTCTAGCACCAATGTCTAGCCTGGCTTTCCTCAGCTCTACTTCTGTCCCATCAACCCAACATCCTGGAAAAAAAAAAAAACTCTGGGAGAAGATTCTAAAAAGAACGAAGTTAATATTCTCACCAGTCTCAAGGATTAAAAGTTTGAAATTAACTTTGAGAAAACAGGGTATGTTTTTTAAATATTTGAATTATGAACTGAAATTTTTACCTGCTAAACCAGATAAGGTTGAAACTGTTCCAATTTACAGAGCAAGCAGACGTACATGTTTAAACAATTATAAAAAACATATGACAGATTTTTATCAGCAAATATATCAGTAAGCAGACTTATCTGACCCTTCCATTCTTGTATCTCCTCACTACACACACACACACACACACACACACACACACACAAACACACACATGATTCTGTGGTGCATAGAGACTCCTTAAAAACATGTATGTTATGAGTGGATTAGAGCTCTACAGTTCCCTAAAAACCTCTTCTTTCTTTAACATTATGAAAGATTACACTTTTTCTCATTATTTTCTTAGATCATCACAGACACTTCTGATCAGTTTCAGAACCTTGATTATGCAAGGTGTTTCATACTTAAAGTAAAAGGAGAAACAGTATTTAGATTATTTTAAGCCTCTGAGATTGGCTAGGTTTGAGAACTTTTTCAAAGTGGGTCCAAACTAGGCTTTGTCAGTTGACTTGCAAGGTCCTTTGTTTGAGTAAAACATAGTCACTGATAAAAACAGTAAATACTTTCATACGAGGCAAGATTCTACCAACATTAAATATGCTATATAAAGGCAAAGATGTACTTTAAAGGAGATCTCAGAACGTATAAGAAGTAGATGAGTGGCCATCATGTTAAGAGTGTGTAACTGTGACCCTGAACACACAGAGTATAGCCCGAGGATGCTGTGATATTATGGCTGCTAGGAAGCTAGATTTAATGGACAGAGCCAGGATCGGTATGGTGGGACTTTGATAGGAGTCTTGTGCTGGAATATGTGTTGGTTTCTTTGCTGCCCGGCAAATTCTAAGTGAAAAGCTCCATGTGATCAGAGGTTATTCTATGCTACAGGTTCTTAGGTCCTTAAGCTGACCTTCTTCTTAATTCAGGAACAAGAGAAGAAAGAAGTAGGGGAAAGGGTACTGTACTACAGAGGAGTGTGAGGAGTGGAGAAGTGTCTAGAGGAATTGGAATTTCAATGGACAGATAATTCTGCTTGATAGTATAAACATACATATTGAGAATAAATTTTATGTTTAATTACTTCAACAATTATGTCAATTTTTCAAAAGGTTTTGATGTAGGCTAGTTAGCAATACTAATTATAATTTATTTAACCAAATTTCACATTGAGATAATAGGGTGATAAAATTAAAAACTTATAGCTTTATGATCTAAGAATTTCCTTGTTATTTTTATAGCTTTTTGTTGTTGTTTTTTCTAGTTTTATTGAGATTATGATTGCTATATATTACATTGTATGAGTTTTAGGTGTACAGTATCACAATTTGACATACATATGTGGCAAAATGATTACCACAATAATTTTAGTTAGCATCTATCACCCCATGCACTTACATATTTTTTCTTGTGTTTTATAGCTTTTTATTACTTTTTAACTCATACATTTGTTTGCATTTTATAAGAACCTGATAATAATAGTTAACATTATTGAGCATTTATTTATGACAGATATTCTTCTTAGTGCCTTTATTTCATTTATCCCACACAACAACCTTATATGGTAGATACTTTTATTAGTGTCTATTATTAGTGATGTGAATGAAACACAGAAAAGTTAAGTAACTTGTTCAAGACCACACAGCTAGTAAGTGGCAGACCAGTATTTAAAGCCAGGCAGACCTGTGTTGATGGATGCTTCTGGAAGAGAGATTAATAGAATGTATTAGACTGAGGAATTTTCATTTTTTTCTTTTTATACTCATATGTTGTTTGAATTTATTTACAATGAGCATTTGTTCTATAACTTGGAAGCAATAAACAAAAAAGACTTAAAACCCCTCATTCTTTAAAAATAGTATTGGGGTATTTCAGTAGTGTCATATCAGACTGGCTTTTTTGTTCTTTTATTTGTTTTGGTTTTTAAAATATCCAAACGAATATAGATGTAGGTGAAAACTTGGGACAGTAAAATTTTGACCTTTCTATAATAACAGAGGTATGTATAAGGCCATTTTAATGAAATTAGGATGGCATGACCAACTATTATATATAATAGATTATTTTAGGTAATTCTTAGCATTGGTTGGTTTGCTGAATCTGATATGTGTATTTACATATAAGATGTATATTTAAATCACTTCAGCAGTTCCTTTTTTATTTCTGCTCCTCAACGTGTTTAAGCAAGTAATATCTTTCCATATAAAAGGCAAAAGAATTTTGGACTGTGAAGCAGGCTGACAAAGAGGAAACATATCCTGTCTGAGCAAGCAAGAAAAGGAGAATAAAAATTCTTGCAACATTTAGTTCTTCAGAAAAAAAAAAGCCATCATTTTCCCAAAAGGAGTTGATTTGTCACTTTAAACAAAAAGCCTAGAAACAAAGCTATCCAGAAGTGCCTCCCTGAGGCTCAGTATCTGTCAAATGGGTGTAATGGGTCAGTGGAATTGATTACATGAGCTATAAACTGCCTACTGGTTCTACCATCCTCTAAATCTCTGGGTCTGGTCCATGGATACACATGTCCAACCAGAAGAATCATTGAATACAAAAAGGTTTGTATCGTTTTTTGAGGATAAAATAAACAGCTTTTTCATGCTTATCAGTAAAAATATGGGTCAGAAAGCACAACTTTGGGATTGAGGAAATAGTCTAGTTGATCAGTACAAAATGTGGTATGCTGAATAAAATTATATATTTAGATAGAGTGGGGAACTATTGGTCGTGCCATTTTACTATTTCAATTCAAATAATACTTTCTCATAGAAATGAGACTATTTAAATGGGAATGGGAAGAGCTAAATAGTGTATAAAATGCTCTAGAAGTATTTTAATGCTCCTCGAGGCCAAATTATGACCTGAAGATGTTGTTGTACTGATTAGCAATACTAATTGAAAAATTTTCTAACAAGTCCATAACCCACATGCATTTTCCAGCTGTATACTGTAGCTCTTAGGGATTGGCAAGGCTGAATCAGAGTATCTTTTTGCCAAGACTTGTCTGCAAATTCTTAACCTTTTTTTGTTTGGCAAGAACAAAGAAAAATTGTTGTAAACTTAGCTGCTGCTATAACATATGAGCAGTCTTTTCCGAAAATGCAAATTAGACAAGAATCATTACATCATTTGCAGCATACAGTTACATTCGGTCTCTGCTATTGTATGTATATATTGCTTTCATACCTTATTTGAAATATTTTATAGTATTTACCATTTTCAAAGCACTTGCATATGTGAATATCATTTGATCTTTTCTGAGATCCAATGTTTCTAATATACTTCATGTTTAAAATAACTTGATGCTTAAATTTATATGGTGTATACATCATACAAAAAATGTTTGATTATTGTTGTATGGACAATTTTTATTATACCCAAAAATATAGGTTATGCACATTTGGCGAAGTAAGCCATTGTCAATTTTTATTGCCACATAAATTGGATTTTAAAATACTAACAAGTGAATCTAAGTATTTTTTAAATTCAAAAAACACCATTTATTAGATAGTTGTTTATGCCAACATGTGGGAAATAACCAAGAATTTTGGATCATGTGGATTACTACTGAGGATCTGATTTGACACAGTGAAAAGTTCATTGTTAATGTACAGGTGGCTAATAAACCCATAGTTTCACATAAAACTTAATTTTAGTTGTCCATGATTTATTATTGTTTTAGAAGATAAGAACTATCAGTTATCGTTAGTTGCGAATAGAGATTTATCAAGAAAAGTAATCCATGGTTTTGTATGCTGAGCAACTACTGCACCCCAGTGATGGACGATGTATTCTCTTGGTGATTGGAAAGAGACTTCAAAGGAAGGAAAAGACTATATTGAAGATCTGTGGCAATAGGAATATATTTCAATAATTCCATGAGTAAAAATGGGTAATTTCAAGTCAGAATAAGATAATGAACTCTGGCTGAAACCTGAATTGCTCCCGCATTTGCCTGCTTCCCCTATTTGAGGGTAGGCCTGGTCTGCCTGTGTTGTTACCCTGAACAACAAGGTATGGCTGGATTCTAAAGTGAGTTTATTGTTCTTCAGCCATATTGCCTTCTTTTATTTTCCTTGAATACACTAAATCCCTTGCAGTTTTCCTTGCTTGTAGTATTTTTTCCCATACTCTTTACTTATAAGGTACTACTTATCTTTTACGTCTCCATTTAAGTTCACCTCCTTGAAAAACTCTTCCTTTGTGATAAACACTGAGTTTATTTCTCTTATTAAACACTTTTCTGGCATTTAGGATATAACTTCCCAGTTACGAACATGGAGGCTAGAAAAGGGAGCTTTTGTGTTAGGTATCACATTTGAGAAGAAGGGGGACTAAGTGTAAGCAGCTTCATCAAGAGAATACAATATATGTGTCTCAAAGTCCTTTCTTTTATTTTATTTTTATTGTGAAAATTGTATTAACAAGTTTTGTGTTTCTAGTTTTGTGTGTATATTAATATACCTACTTCTGTGAAATATACAAGAAGGTTAAGGATATGGCCTTTGTAAAGCTGAAGATTTATTTGGGGAGAACTGCAGAGATATGTTCTATCTAGGCTCATATTGGGTATAATAATGAAGTGTTAGATCATATGGCATATATAGGGCTGGCCTATGGTGTCACTGGAGAGCTAAAGTAAGATTTCTTTAAACCATAGTAATTTCCCACAATATTCATATAGTTAATACATTAAATTAACTAAATTGTCATAAGAAACATATTAACATATTACCATATAAACACAAATTGGTTTAAATACTCTCTAGCAAAGATCAAATTCAGGACAGAGAAATAGGAGAAGAAAACAGGAAATATCTGGAAATAGAACTTGGGGCAGGGGAATGTGTAGCACAGAAGGCTTGGATGTCAGAGTACAAGAAAAAGATGAAAAGGGAATAGAAGGAGACTGTTAGTACTATATACGGATATGTATTTTCATATTTCACAGTTTTGTCCTAGGCCAGTGAAAGATTTTCAGATCCTTTTTTGAGGACTTATTCTTCACATCCTTTTCATGCTCTTTATTTTGATTCTTTTATCCTTACTGTTCAAAGAGCATATAGAGGCAGAATGAAATGACCATATTGTCACTTATTGCTAGGATTTTTGTTATCTCCATCTCCAGAACCTGTGTAGGAGACTTCCCGGAATCTCAGAGACATGAAGCAGCATGTCTCTGAATGTCCAGTGCCTAGACCAAATAGAGAAAATTTTACTCTGAAATCCAAAAAGGATCTAATAATTCCTTGAAATATGAAGTCCCAATTGTGTGGTGACAAACTGACCTATGAAAAAATTAGGAGTGTGGATAGGAATGAGAGAAACTCAGAGGTTTCCCTTTCTTGTTGCTTTAACTCTCATGTAATGTAACTTGCACAAAATGACATTTGAAGCTCTGAGGCAGGGGACTAGAGAAGGCCTCCTGAGCCACACAAGGAGGAAGGCACTTCATCACCATCAAAATCTGCTAAGGACTGAGTTTCCCAGTGGCTATTACCACAAAGATGCAGGGAGAAAAAAAAAATCACAGGTAGAAGGTTTCACTGGAAAGCCAGAGTGGGGCAGGGAGGGAAAGTGTCTCTATTTGTTAAAAGAACAGGATCTGATTTGGTGTATAAGTAAAATTTTACAGGATAAAGAAGAAAAAAAGAAAAGGTCAACTTTAAAAATGTGAATTAGATTCAATCACCACAGCAATTTTGTTCATAATCAAAAATCTGGTTTATTTCACTGAAGTCAATTTTAATTATTTTTAGGAGTATTAAGGAGTAGATTACTGAATATAATCTACATTATTAAGTAAGTCATAAATAAGTTTCTTATATGAACCTTTCTAATAGTGTGATATTTTAACTAATAAATAGTATCTTAAAATTATAGTACCTGTGTGTTGTTTTTTTCCTTTGATAAGAATTTTTTAGACTGAAAATTTTTTCCAGATATGAGATAGACCTACACTTAAAGACCCTTGAATGTTGCCATATAATGTGGCTATGATTTTAGGGTTAATTAAAGTTAATTTAGTTTTGAGAATTACTAAGCTCCTTGACAACTGGGGTACATCAAAATCTTGTAAAAGAAAGCAGAAGCTGTTTCTTTAAAAAACGGTGTAGCTTTGTAATTAGGACTAGTTTGCGCAATCAGTATTTTTACTTTAAGCATTAAAAACTCATTACCGTTTGAAATGTATATAGTTGATGGCTGGCTTTTGCTACAAATTAAGGGTTGATATTTTATTAAGCTAAGAATATCATTTGTATATGATTTTTTTTTGGAAGAAGGAAGAGGAAGGCATTACCTTGTAGAGCAAATGGCTTAAGATAATATCTATGAAAGTAATCATAATAATGGATTTCATGTGAGATTTGAAACATTTTCAGACTTGGATAGAGATTTATACAAACCAGATTTCCACTAGGGGATCCTAAGATAAATTAACAATAATATCATGCACATGTTGAATTATTTTATTTAGTAAGTTCTAAATTAAAATATATGATCTGGTGATATAATGGACACCTAGAGCATTCTATCAGATAACTTCTAAGATTGAATCAAAACCAAGCCAAGTTGAATAGTTCCATTAAAAGAAAGACATTTAAAATATATACTACATAAGACTGAATTTTTGTGACATTATTTGATCAAAGTAACTTTGTCAGATGTTCCCCCAAAATCTGTATTTCCTTCTTTGTGATACTTGGACGTCTAGTATGTTGGAGACACCTAAGCAAAATACAAATGGGGTAGGTTTTTTCACCTATATTTTTCACATTTACACAAGTGTTCTGTTCTTATTCGGTGTTTTCAGTGCACACATAGATACCACATGCACATACACAACTCTTCAATCTTCAACAGTTATAATCTAAAAAATAAAAGTGATGTAATAGAATGTATAATAGAGCCCTATTTTGCTAAACAATGCTTTTTGCAAATTTGGATAACTTACTTAGCTCAGGTTCTTTATCTGTAAAATGGGGATGAGAATACTTATAATGTTGTTTGAAAAATAAAATGCAATAAGGTATGTAAAGCTCTGACCACAGTGCCAGCAATATAACAAGGAACAACAAATGGTATTTATTCTCGTTACTCTTTTTATATAATATTAAGTCATATGGAAATATCATGAAAATATTATTATAGGCTATACCAGTATGACAGTAAAGGCAAATAGATATAGGATATCTTTTAGGTTTATTCATCTATAAAACCCTATTACCCTATTTTTTTCATTAAGAAAATCGAAATGATTGTTTGATTTTAGATATATTTATAATTGATTTTAAGTAGATTTATTATATTCTGTGTTTTATTTTAGTAGTTTCCCAATATTAAATTTTGTAAATGCAGAAGTTAAAGCACTGAGATTGAAAATATTATTCACAGTCATGGAACAAGCCCATGATAAAATAATAATAGAGTGTTAATCAAATCGAGTTGAATATTTCTTCATTGCCCCTATGGAAAACAATTAATACAAAAGGTACCTTAAAGCATTTATCTAAGAAAATAAATTGGAAAAATAAAAATCAAAGACAGAGAAGGTATATTAATATTTATTTTTATGAGAGAAATAATCAAATATTAAGCTTAAATTTAAAAAATATTATGAATTAATGATCTCAAATAGAATCAGGTGTTAAAGAGAAAGATGATAGAGTTAAAATTTTTAATTGAGTGGAAGCGTTTCAGTAGAAAAAGAGTTTTAACTATTCTTAAAGAAAAAGGAAAATAAATGGATTCGAGTATAGCTTTTTAAAGAAAGTCTGGAATGAAATGGCTTTTTCGATGCCCTCAGTTAAAAGTGATACTGGATGTGCCTAATTTAAGTTAGGAAAAAACTCCTTTAGTTCACCTTTATCTTCTTCCTTCTTTTAGTTGATTTTCTGTGTAAACACGAGAGCTGTTTATAAATACCCAACAGACAGTTGGAAAGAGATTTCCTGAAATAATTACCAGTTGAATATAGTGTTTGCTTGAATTATTTTCAGAAGGTAATGATGTTGATTTTCTACAAGATTCACTTTTTTAATGACAAAGCCAAAGATCCATTTCCACAATGAATATTCTCTTGCAACGTGGGCTGACTCCATTTCAGAGAGAGAATCAGCCCCTTGTGAGTCTGTGCAATGACCCCAATGCAGCAGAAGTGTCCCTTTTGCCAGAGCTCAGACAAACTTGAGCCACTAACACAGATCGTTAGAGAGCCATGCTATCTTACCCAGTGTCCTCCACTGAGAGCCCTTATTTAAAAAAATGTTTCATAGGCACCCATTATGAGCTAAGCACTGTGCTGCATGTCTCCACATATGCTGCTCATGTAATCATTATTCAAATTATTCTCTTTATAGCTTTTCACAGCTGTGTTTCCTTAAGTCTCCAATATGGCTCCTACATTACTCACTTTCAACAAATGACTGTATCTCATTCTTCACCGAAAAGACTGAAGGTGCCTCACCATTCCTCAGTTTGTTCTCACTGCCTTGGATTTCCTCTGAATACCCACTTATCCTTGCTCATGCTTCTGTATCATGAGGAAAATTTAGCATTCCTTCCTTAAAGACAAAACTTTCCACCTTGCTCTTCATCCTTTTATGTATGCTCTTTGTTGGGACCTTGATTCAATGTTTATCTCTTCTGCATCTTCAAATTCTCTTGTTTTCTTATCTTCCATTGGACTTACAAACATCCCTAGGTTTTCTTATTACTTAAATACAAACAAATGAACTCAGAAGCCATCCCAAACCTAATCTTTCCTTGAATTGCCACCCAATTTGTCTATTTTCAGTGTTAAATTTCCCCCAAAAAGTTACCCCACCTAAGATTTCTCAATGTGTGGTTTGAGGACTTCTAGGTCGTGAGACTCTTTAGGAAGTCCCTTTTGCAGCTAGCCATCTGTTCAATGCCAGATTGTCTACATATTCTTCAACCAAAACAACATTTGGCAACAGATTGAATGCAGAAGCAGATATGGGAATCAGGCTGTCTTCTATTAAGCCACATTAAAAGAGATTTACAAAAACGTGAACCAATGCTCTCTTCTCACTATTTTTGTTTGTTTGGGAAAATACAGTTATTTTTCATAAAACTATGTTATTTGTGTTAACATATTGTGGAGTTAGTATTATTATTTTTAAATAAGTTAGTAAATTAAAAAATGTCTTACTTCTTTAGTTTTAATTTCTAGTAGGCTAACTGCTGGTAGAAATGGCCCATAAAATCAAAAGCTCTCTGGGGGTCCTGAATAATTTTAAAAGTGAAGGGAGTTTTGAGATAAAAAGGTTTAAAAAGAGTTGATCTACATTCAAGTTTCCTTTTTCTCATCATTGTCCTCTCATTCTTTTATCTCTAATCATAGAATTGGCCCCACCAGTATCCTACATCAGATTTCTCAAAGTTATTTCGGTATTAAAAAATTTCTCCTAGTCTTTTATTCTCCCTGATTTCTCAGCAAAGTTTAGCAGTGCTTTTCCTTCTGCAACAGCAAACTGCTCTGATTTTCTCTCTGCCTTTCTAATTACCTCTCTTTCTCTCTCTTGGTTCCTATTCCCTGGGATTTTTTCCTCTCAGTTGTCTCCACGTGGTTTTCTTTAAAGATATCTCTTACCCACGATTTTTTTTGAGATCTAAAATTTTTCCCATGATGTCAAATAAAAAGCATTCCACATTCCAGTTTAATATCCTGTATCTCAGTGTCAATTGATCTAAAGCCAAATTTAATAGCGTTTTCTCCAATAGCTCTTCTGATTAATTTGATGACTACTTCTGGAAGCTCCATTTTCTTAATTACTTAATTTTAAAACTCCTAGGTAGATTTTTACTCTTCCCACCACATCACATGCATGTGTTCCATTTGTTCTCCTATGTTTCTCCTGCCTGTCCCCAGACAATGCATGATTGAAAGCTTACCGTCACAAACCTAGGCTATTTCAATAATCACTTATTAGCTGTCTTCCACTTCCATCTCCATAGACTTTAGCCCAATTATTCCAACAGATTTGCCATTGAAGTCATTGGTTTTTGACTTCTTTTAAACAAGAAAGCTTTTACTTCAAAATTAACCCCAATATTTAGTTAGCTGGGCCGTACTGGTAGATTTACACTGAAAACTTGAGTGCAGAAGTGTTTGAAGCTTCTTCTAGGTTCTATTTGTCCCAATAGAGAAAGTGAATCACTGAGGTGGGTTCTAGAGAGTTATTTTTTCTAGTTCTTTCCTTCTCCTATTCCTCTGTCACAAACCAGTCAATTTTTTTATTTTATTTTATTTTTTATTATTATTATTTTTTTAGACAGGACCACTGTTAGCTTAAGCCTGGGAAATGTGTGTGTGTGTGTGTGTGTGTGTGTGTGTGTGTGTGTGTGTGTGTGTAAGCCTGATTGACAGCTTTCTGAGAACTGGGAAGAGTCAGGAAGTTAGATGTCATCATCATTCAAATTAGGTTTTCACTTAATTTCCCCATTTTCAGTCTGAGACCAACATTTACACTCACTCATCTTGTCTCAAAATCTCTGTTTCAATTTCTTCAGAGAATAAACCTCCTGTCCCCTGGGGGGAGGCTTAGTCATCTGCTTTTCAAAGTGTTGAACAGATCTGTTTACCTAAATGCTTCCCAGTGATACATTCATGCCTGCAGTCCTTGTTTTCAGCACTCCATCCCCTTTCACTGTAGCTTTCTATGTAGCTGGTGCTTCCGATTCTTGAACTTTCTATCAACTTTCTTCTTGTCAGTCTCCTCTTTTATAGGAACATCAGCTTTTATGACTTTACTAAATTAGTAACTACAAATCCATCAGCTTCCCATCTCACAAAATTTGAATATATCTTATCTACTGTTGTTTTCTTTTCTAACTTTCCTTTCCTTATCTTGTGGGTTAATACCCAGTTTTCCTTTCCTTACTCTCAATTTAGTGATATTTCAAAAAGTGTATTAGTAATCTCTTACTTTGTAACACATTAGCACAAACTTGGCTGATTAAAACAGCACATATTAATTATCTCAGATTTACTGTGTGTCAAGAGTCTAGGCATGTCTCGCTGGGTGCTTTACTTCAGGGTCTCTCACAAGGCCACAATTAAGGTGCTTGCCAGCGGTCTGATATAAAGGTTCAGAGGAAGAAACATCTACTTTCATGCCAGTGTAATAATTGGAAGTTTCAGTTCCTTATGAGCCGTTGAACTGAGAACATCACTTTCTTAGTGACTATTGGCCAGAAGTCACCCTTAGTCCTTTGCCACATGGCATCATATTTTATCAGAACCAGCAACGAAGAAAGTCAGCTAGCAAGGTGGAAGTCACTATTTTATGTAACCTAATCATAGAAGTGACATCTTATTACTTTTGCCACATTCTATCCGTAGAAGCACATATTCAAGGTAAGGGCATTATACAAAGGTGTAAATACCAGGAGGTAGATTGGGAGCTATCTTAGAGTCAGCCTGACATAGGATGCATAGGTGATAAACACATGTGTTCAACTGGAAGTTTCCCATATTTAACTGGAAGTCCCCATTCTCTCTCACTTTCAGCAAGTTTACACCCCCATATGCCAATAAAACTGCTCTGGTCAAGGAAAACAGTGACTTCCATCTTGCAAAATCCGATGAACTATTACAAGACTTCATTATCCTCAAATAACTGGCATCAATTCAGCTACTTGCTTCTTAAACATTTTATTTCCTTGGGTTTTGGGATACCTCACTGCTCTATTTTTTTCCTCCATCCCTTGCCTCTTTGTCTTAGTTCCTTTGCTTGTTCTATCTTTTCTTCCTGACCTATAAATGTTGGAGGGCTGCAAGGCTCCATCTTTAGTGATCTGCTCTTTTGTAATTATATACTCTACCTAAGACGTCATCTCATAACTTTATATTTTATATATCTGAGATATAAATTTCAGATATATATATATATATGAAATAGATCTCTAGCTCCAAATGTTCCCCTGAGCTCCAGATAGTACCCAATTGACATCTGTACTCGGACTCACATCTTGAATTTAACAATTAATCCAAAATTCTTGATTACTTATCTCCCGCCTCCCAGAAAGACCCCACTCTGCTCCAACTGGTCCCATTTTAATAAATGTCACTACTTTTTACACAATTGCTCAGGTGAAAATCTACTAGTTTTTGTTTTAATTCTTTTCTTTATGCTCCACATACAATTCTCACTGAGCATGTATTGCTAACTCCACCTTCAGAATATCTCCACAGTTCAAACACTTTTCCAGAATTCTGCTATCATTTAGTCTTGGCCATAACTGTCTCTCAAGTAGATGATTATAATTTATTTGTAACTAGTCTTCCTGTTTTCACTCTTTCTCTCTACAATTTGTTCTTCATATAGTACTCAGAGTGGTGTTTAAAAATATAAATCAGATCATGTCACTGTCCTTCACAAAATCCTCAATGACTTCACACATACTTAGAATTCAATTTAAAATTTTACCATGTCCTCCCTGCTTTTCTCTCTTCTCTGTCCTTACCTTACACTATCATCCCTTCTCACACCACTTCAGCCTCACTGGCCCATTTGCTGTTACTCTGTTGCATCAAGCTTATTCCTGCCTCAGGGCCTTTATATCTGCTGTGCTTTCTTCTTGGGATTCTTAGGACTTCTGACCTCAAAGCGACTCTCATTTATGTCATTGATGTCTCTCCTTAAACATTACCTCTTTAGAGAAGCCTTCCCTGACCACTTTGTGTACAATAGCCAATTCTCCATTATCCTCTATTTTCTTTCACTGTTCAATTTTGATAATATTGCTTGGGGTTTTGCTTTTAGTTTGTTTTCATTGCCCGAGTGTAAGCTTTATGAGTGTAATTCTCTGTTTCATTTACTACTGTGTCCAGAATGAAACATGGCGCACAGTAGGCATGCAGTTAAGTGTTGAATATGTAAACAAATTATTAGATAGGATTGACTTGTGAGATCAGCTTTCTCAAGAAAACTTGAAGGCAAGAATCTAATTTATTGTATAGTACAACTATACAACTATATATGTGTATGTATACATAGAAATTGATTTAAAATATGTGTATATATAACGTATGTTATATATCAGGATATGCATATGTTTATATGTAATATAGAAGTTGATTTTTTAATCTAAATTAGTAATAGCAATTCTATTCATAAGTTGTCGTGTAGTTCTTTTCATCTTTGTTCCTTTTCAGAGTAATTCTCCCTCTCCCAACCATTGAAGAGGTGATAGAGTAGCTGTAATATGTCACGGCTTTAATTCTCCACATGACTGGTCTCTGTATAACTTCATCTAGAATTATGTGGCTTATTCTAATCCTGTCCTCCATTTACAATTTGAATAAGAACATGGGAGGCAAACTAGTCTGCTAAATAATTGACTGAGGCTCAAGTGTGACAACTATAGCTTTATAGAATAGTTTAGAGCATATATTTCCAAACACCATTTTCAATAATAAATTAAGATGTTTAATTTATAGACTGAAAATGACTTTGATAATCATATAGTTAGATTTAAATATGTCTCCCAGGTCTCTAAATTAGAATTACTTATATTTCCATCCTTTCTCTTTCTCTTTATTTCCATCATTCCATATATGAAGTTTTTTGGTAACCAGATCCACAAATAATACTTGTATAAAGTTGTTTTAGTAAAAGTTAAGCATTTTATTTTAGTGAGTAGTTATTTTCACACTCCCCAAATAAACTACCTGTTAATAGCAATTGAGTTTTGGGGGATTATAAATTGTATTTGAGAGACGCTATCTATTATTTAGTGGATATTAGAAAACCGAAAAGTACTGACCATGATATTCTAGTGAACATTCTAAAATGCAAATTTAGGAAGAAGGAGAGAAAGAGAGAAAGAAAGAAATTGAGAACACCCTTTAATATGCTGTTTTCCAAATTATGGGAGATATAACCACAGTCATTTCTAAGTACTTCCAAGAAAACCACTGTATTCTGCCCATTTGTATGTTTTTCTGCCTTTTTTTCCCCCTTAAAGTTAAACATTAATTACTTTCAGAGAAGAGATTGCTCAAATAATGTAGTCGAGAAAAAGCGAAGTTCCTTGCTTTTTTATTGTCAAACATTTTCGGTCAAAGTTAATTAAAAAGAAGCTAAAAAAGAGAAAATATGCAAGTTGAATAAAAATCCATTTTCAGATATTATTGTGACAGTATAAAATGTTACTGTGTGTTCAAATAGCTAAAAACTTTTGAAACTTGAATGGTTTTAGTACTACTTAGAGTGTTATACAGACACAGTCTTAAGTAACTTTTTAATAGAATTTTGAAATTCTCAACGTGAATATATACATGTATGAAGTGATAAAGTGAAAAATAATCCTTATCTCATAGAGTTATTGTGAAGATTAAATGACAGAATGACATATGAAACACTTAGCATACAAGTCAATGCTAAATAAGTGACAGCCAAAATGAAGAAAATTTCCCTAACAAAAATATAACTAGAATGACTATAATTTATGGACAAATATAAGTATGTCTGAGAGAGAACAGCGGTGCTTGTAATTACATCTGGACCACAGGTCCTGGGCAAACTTAAATGAGCGTTTCTTTATCAATACTTGATTGTAGCAAGCAGCAAACATTCTCTTTTTTGGAGAGCACTTGTACACAAGGCAAGCAGAGCCTTTACTCAACACTATACTAGAAACTCACCCAAATTTTCAAGAAGTAATACTTACTAGGTTTATGGCATGTTCAGAGCTTGTGTTTACCAAAGAAAAGATCACCAAAGGTTCTTCACATATATCTAAAGCTAACTTGCCTTGTATCCATTTTTCTTACAAATTAGAAAATTTCCCAAGTTTTTACTCTCTGCTTAATTGAAGCTAATACACATTCCAAATTTTTTTTTATAAAGAATTTCTCTTATAGAAACATTTGCGTTAAGATACATTATTTGGAAATTATAAATGACATTGTAGATAATGCTATTTTTATTTTTAATTTATTTTCAGTCAACTTATTTCTTTAGAGAACCTTTATATTTATAACTCATTGCAGGCTCATTTGGTTATGCATTAATAGAAATTTTACAGAGGACATTATTTTAAAGACTTGTATGTGAAAAGTTTCCCCCCAAAAATTCCATTTCATGGCTAGATATGATTTCTTTATGATTATGCTAACTTTTTAATTTTTTAAATGTCTTAAGAAAGAAATAATTTTTACATAAATTTAAATTTGTTCCCAAAAGACAAAAATTGTAGATAATTTTCATAATCTAGAAAAAACATTTTTATAAGTTATTAATTTTTTTGAATTTTCATTAGTACGTTTTGACATTTTATATACACAACTTATAACTTAGTTTACTAAATGTTGATATGACTTGATGATAACTTTCTAAAACTTAAAAAAAGTCTGCTTTCATTTACACATTTAATGTTTTTTTCTTGATCTTTCAGTTTCAGTTCACAACGTTGAGAGAAATACCAAATGTTTTCTTGTGTATATATAAATGCACATATACAAACAATAGAAGAAACGCGCAATTACCAATGAAAATAACATTTGAAGACGTCATTACCAGCAACAGCAACAACAAAAACATACTGCTCTGAAGAGCTTGACCTTGAAAATATGATCTTAAACTCCTATTTGGAAACAGCACGTAAACAGCATGTAATATGTAAAACTCTAGAAATTTAAGGTTAAAAGTGACTTAGATTAGATGTGTAGTTAGAAAAGTTCTCTATATCTTAATTTTAGACTAGGTCTGCATTGAGCAAGTAGATAAATGTCACTGGATTAATTGATTTTAGTTAGTTTAACTTGAATAATTAAGTAAACTATGTTATTTTCATCCTTTAAAATAATCATAGAACAGACTGAGAATTATGTAAAAGCTGAGATACTCTCTTTTGAATTAATATTTTTTATTACTATTAAAATTCTTATTTAACTCTATCCTAAAATAAATGTCTTAAAAATTATATATATTTAGCGATTTTAAAGAGAAAAATATTAGAATGTATCAGAATTGAAGACTATTAATTAGCTAAATGCCTTAGAAAATGGACTCATTTATTATCCATCAAATATCTAATTTATTATTCATCAACATACCTAACAGACAGAAAATACTCTTTTTAGTACCACGTGAGATATACAATTCCAATAACAGAATTCACCTTCAAAGAATTTATAACTTCTTTATGTGTAAATTGATATGCATTCATCATCAAGAAGACAGAGCTTTGATCACTGACATAAGAACAATCTAATCAAGCATGATCCTTATCTAGGATTAGCAATATAAAGAAAAAAGATTAGGCCAAAAAGTAATATTAAAAATATATTAATAATTTTTGTACTCTGGACCATTTTAATAAGAAATGTATGCAAGCAGATCTGTATTTTTGGTAGTACTAATCACAGTGTCAATGAGCAAACAGATATCATACTCTTAACCACAGAAAGAGAGCATTCTCTCTACTAGTCATATGCCCCTTACCCAGAAGCAATTGGAGAAGCTTTACAAACCTGTGTGCTCTAAGCATGATAATTAAGGGAGCTCTCTGAAGTGAGAATGGGAGGATGATCTAATTATTCATAGTTGATAATGCAAAAACCATGACTTAAAAAGTTACAAAAATAAACTATTTAGTCAAATGTCAATATACCAACCCCTAACTGTTAAATGTTTCTGCAATTTTCCTATATACTTATAGTCTCAAAATATATTTATAGCCTCCTTCAAACAAAAGTAAATTTTGGTAGTTTTTTTTTTTTTAATAGAAAATTACTAATGTAAAATTAGTTACAAGACTTGAAAGGTACTCCTCTAAGTGTGGAGCTCTAAAATTTATTGGTTTCACTATAATTACAAATAAGTTCATAGATGATTTCAAAACATGTTAAGTGTGTAATTGAAGACATAGAAGTCTAATTAAGCGATAGTTCTGTCATCATAGAACGACTATGTTAAAACATTTAGGGATAGTTTATGAGTAGCTTTTATCGATGATCTGAGGCTCTGTCTATAGAAACATTGATATTTGTACAATTTCATCAATGTATAGACCAATCTGGATAGTTCAGACCGCAGTTCCAACATTTCTTTTAGAATTGGGACTCAATTTGTCAAAATCAGGCTCACTAATTCTTGTATTGTCCATTTTCCTTTGCCTATATAGGTAGTCTGTGGGCTGAGATAAAATGTGTTATAGTAGCATTCTGAGATTGTTTGAGGATTTGAAAATTTTAGATTACTTTGTTATTTATTTATTTATTTTTTTTGCAAATAGTTCATTTATACCACAACTTTCTTTGCAAAAACATATTTGAGCCAAAGTGGCTTTAGGAGGGTATTTTATATTTTAATGAGTTTTGGAAAAGGAGATAAATTTTTCTGGTCATGGTAACATAGCAAATTTTGTTGAGAACATTTTCCTAAATGGCATAGCTATAATTTCATTCCAGCTGATTTTGTGGACTTGAAACAGTTTACTCTGCTTTTCTGTTTCCTAAAAAACTTTCCACTTGTGTATTTATACAGATCCACAGATACTCAGGTACTAGAACAAAAACAGTATAAACACATTTTTATCCAAACCCCAAATTTTGCTGCTTACAGATGATTCTTAGGAACATATACACATTTTCCTAATAAATCTTTAGGACTATGACAAATTTTGGAGTTAAATTGTTATTATTTATAAAAACATTTTTTTTTGTTTTTTTTTTTTTTTTTTTTTTTTTTGTCCATCATGAAAGCACATCAAAGTTTATATAGCATTCATCTCCATGGCAGGTACTTTATCTTACTGATTATTTTGGCAGAAAACATATGCCAAAAATATCTCTTGAGAAATAAAAATAAACTTCCACTTTTCAAAAAATAGAAAAAAAAAGCCTAAATTCTTTAGGTTCTCCATGGACCTGGGGACAAGGCCCATAAACCTCCCTGGAGCCTATTTGATGTTGTGAGTCTGACTGAAGCTCAGAGAAAGGGTAGGAGATAGGATGGTCTGCAAATAGAAGAGCTAGGATTACTGACTTGGGTTTGATCTGCTATCTGTGAAATTTTCCATGTTACCTCCCTATGTGCCTTATTTTATTCTTTCAAAAAATAAGTTTTATAACCTAATGATGTAAAATATAAAGTAAAAGGACTTTTACAGCTTGCAAAGTGCCTTGGAGGCATCTTGTCCAATTTTAGCTTTTCATTTTACAGATGAGGAAAGTAAAGGATGGGAAAGTTAGGTGACTCCCTAGAGCTAAAAAATCCATAGAGCTAGAAAATGTCAGAGTTGGGAGAGTCAATGCAGATTTGAAAATTTCTTCCTATCTTTCATTGCCCCACTCCTCAATACTTTGTTGCTTGAAGCACTGTATAAATTAAAATGTTTTTATAAATGCATTAGTTTATACTTGTTGTATAATTAATTATCTCAATCCAAAAACAACACTCATTAGTTCCCAGCTCTGTCAGAAGTCTGGGATAGTGTAACTGGGTTCTCTGCTTACAGTCTGAACTGGCACAATGTGAGGAAGCTAAAATCAAAGAGTTAACTGGGCTATGTTCTAATCTGAAACTCAGGTCCTCTTCCAGGTTCACTCAGGTTGTTAATAGGATTCAGTTCCTTCTAGTTGTAGGACTGAGACCCCTGTTCTCTTGCTGGCTGTCAGCCAAGAGTTGCACTAAGCTCCTACAGGACCTTCTCACTACATGGCAGCTATTTTTCTCAAAGCTAGTAGGATGATTTCTCACTTCAGGAAAAACCCAGCCCTCTTTTTAAGGACTCCCCTGATTAGGTCAGACATCCCCAGCATAAACTTTCTCTGGATTAGCTCAAAGTCAACTGATTGATAATCTAGTCACAGAGGTAGGATATCATGCTATCAGTAAGTCCCAACCATACTCAAGGGGAAGGGATCATATAGGTCCTGAACACCAGGGACAGGAATCTTTTGGTTAGAATTGTAATTCTTTTTACCAGATTGGTGATGGTCCACTCATCCATGTATTAGTTTTGTTTTTCCTCCTTTTCTTTTCCGCTTCCTCACATTAGGCCAGTTCAGAGTCATCTGAATTTGGAGAAGTATGGTAAAAACTTCAATTTCATGAAAATATGTGATCGTTTATTGGTTTTATGTATTATTTGTAGCCTTGTGTGCCAATGGTCTGAAATGATTCAGAATTACCTATTCAGTAATTATTGAATGTTCTAAAACATTACTTATTCTTTTGGCATGAAGCTCCCTTTGGTAAAGTTAGCCTGAATTTAGAGATGTTTGGGGAAACTTGGGCTGGATTGATTAGGAGAAGTAGCAACTAGAAGTCAGGGTACAGTGGCAAGCAAAAGAAGAACCATTTTCCTAGTGCCTACTCACATGAACTTATTTAATACTCACAACAGTGACCTGTTACAATAGATATTATAAATCCTCACTTTATAGATGAGAAGACAGTTGTGAAGTGGCAGAGTCAGAATTCAATGCTTTGTCTGAACCATTGGTGCTTCTTTGAGGACAAATTCCCTTTATCAGACTTCCATCTAGGCCCATGGCATAGACTGTGACCTTCAGAGGCTCTTAGGATATATAGACAGAGATTGGGGCATGGCAAATGGGGCTGCTGAGTGATAAGCCTCCTCTGAGGGGGAGGCTATCTTAAGTAATCAAAAAATTATCAATTATATAAAGGCACTCTATTTCTCCCTTGCAGAGTTATAATCAAATTTTCAGAAATCAAAAGGAAGTTTACAATAAGGGATTAGTTGCAGTTTATAATACCTCATTATGATGGTTAATAACAATTATTGATATTATCATACCAGTTTTTTTAATGTAGAGAAATAAGACATAGAGTAGGTAAACAAGGGGCTAAAGTGGATTTTAGTGTATAAAAATGTGACTGAAACCAGCGAGGCTTGTTCTTAAATCCTGCTAACTGTAACTTTGGTTGAACAAATCAATTAAGATGTAGCTCAAACAGCTGCAGAGCTTGGAAAAGTTGCAGTTACTTCGTGAAAGTCCAGTTTGTGTTGGAATAAAAGTATAATTTGGAAAGATTTCTAAACCCTTCAACTGCTGCTCAATCACTCTGAAGTTGAATTAAAAGTAAATTGTGAATTATTTGAATACACTTTATTTATTTTAATATACACATGTTGAATGTGTACTTTAAAGAGATATAGGATGATTCCTGAGGTGTAGTTCCTGCATAGTGAAGAGGAAGACTTGAAAACAAATAATTATAATCATTTACATGGTAAATTGAAGATACATCTAAGGAAGATATATATGCAGCAGTAATTGGTTCTGTTTGGGAGCATCAGGGAAAAAATAGACAAAAGAGGTGAATTTTGAGTTGCGCCTGGATGGAAGAGTAGAAGTCTACAATGATAGGAGAAAGAAATTGTAGGTAGGGGGGTAAACAGAGTTAAAAGCATAGAACTAAGAAAAAAATATAGTTCAGTGTGACCAGAGTACAATGAATGGACAGGAGAAGATAGAAAAGAGGTTGAGACTATTTCTGCAGCACTTAGATTGAGAAGGACTTGGCTTTCCTCTAAAGAGAAGTTTCAACTTAATAGCAACAGGAATCCAAAAGAGATATGATGTAAAGAATAACAAGGTAAGAGCTGTATTTTAGAGGATTAACTCTGGTAGCAGGAAGGAAAATGCCTGCATATGAAAACTGAAAATGAAGTAGTGATACTAGAACTTAAAAAAAAGTCAAAGAATGACAGAAGACCCAGACTGGGGAGAAACAAAGGAGATAGGTGATGAGTATAAAAGCTCCTTCAGAGATGAATGCACTGTAATTGGGGGCATCGAATGGCTAAAATCAGAGGAGGAAAGGAAGATATGAGGAGAAAAATAAAGGATGATACCTCTGATCTTGAGCTATGTCTTTTTTCTTTTCTTTTCTTTTTCTTTTTTATTCTTTAGGAGAGAGATAGGGATTAATTAACTGTGTTTTAGACATGTTCAGTTTGGGTTGAAAATAAAGACTGTAGTTCAGAAAAATATACACATACATTTGTGAATTAACATTTGAGACAGTGGCAGTAAATATTTTTATAGGATTATCATGTAGTTAAGAAGAAAATAGTTTTAAATATTGGGCCATTAGCCAGCATTTGATAGGTAGAAAAAAAGAAAAAGAAAAAGAAAATTCTGCCACTAAGACATTACTATGAGTCCCAACAATAAGTTTCAGGATGATATGTGTATTGGCGTACCCTATGCATAGAGACTAAAACAAGCACACTTCACATAACAAGTAGTATGGCATTGGTGAATTTTGAGCAGTTTCATTAGATTGGTCATTAGTTGAGGAAGGAGATTGATTTCTTGAGCTAATAAATGAAAAAAGAACTGAGAGTATTTGTAAAAAGTAAAGGAGGGTTAAAAGAAAGGTTTCTGTCGTGACTTCTTTATTAGTATGAGGAAAGATAATGTTCATGGGGAAAAGTGGGTAATTGGGGTAATCTGGCATTAGAGATTGACTGGGCAGGTACAGTAGTAGACAAGGGAAGGCAGGAATTGATACTACTTTAATGAAAGTTTATGTAGGAATAAAAAAAGAAAATTTTAAAAGAAAAAAATCAGTTGAGAAAAATATATATTAAGCTCTTTACATTTTCCTTTTGAATTAGACCTATAGCTTTTATTACCCATACTAAACACACCTGATATAAATCCTAGCACATTGCTTGCACTCAGGAGTCTACTTATTACAATGAAAATAAAAGTGATAGTGGTTTCAGCCTAATTTTGTCAGATTGTCTTTTGGAAGTAACAACAACAACAGAAAAAAAGATCCTGCAATTCCAAAGCAAGATAAATGACAGCCAAGTACAAGTCACTTTCTCTTCCTATCTATAGAACCGCGGTTGGTTTGGGTCACTCTCAAAGGCATGAGTCTCAACTAGACTAATACAGTTTTTATTTATTTTTTGTCCCTGAATATATCTGCTTTATAGGATCTCAGAAATTTCAGTCCACTCTAGAATCAAACAAAAATCACTACTCACAAGTGCTAATCCAAACATATTCTTGAATATTCAGTTAGATAGCTAGGGTCCAGGATCATCCCCAGAATTTTTCTAGGCCCCAAACAATCCTACATGCTAGATAAGACCCTACACAAGACCAGAACTCCTTACACCGTTTGAATTAGGTGGTTTCCATCTTGCACCTATGGGAAGGAGTTGGAATAAACCCAATATTTATGATTAAGCAGAAAAGACAACATTTTCCATAAGAATGTAATCTTCTGCATGGTTGGTCATCAGCTATTTTTTAGACAGTCATTCGATTTCTGTCAAGATAGCTAATTGTTCTGCTAAATCATCTTTAAAAGATGACTTGCCTTCTTGAGTTGTTAATACTTGTGAAATTCTTTTCCCAAATGAATGAGAATTGAAAGATATACATATATATTTTAAAACACACATACACAAAAATTCCCAAACATATAGTGTGTTGAAGATTGGTCTGCTGCAAATTAACTTGAATTCTAGGCCTGGATCCAGGGACTGAGATGGCTGTAACATTTACTGAGAACTTAACTCTTAGCTTTTAACTGAAAACTAAAATTCTCTATTCCAGTCAGAAATACACTAAGTATTGGGCTCTAACATGAGGAAGAACTAAAAAAAGCAGGGGTGGGGGTATTCATGAAGATTTAATAAGGAAGTTAGAAGGAATTATGTGGGCAGGAAGGAAAAATAATAATTGTGTTATTACATGCCTGGGCCAGATACAGAATATCATGGGTCAGTGTTTAATTCTATACAACTCAGTTATCATGATGACATAAAGTAATTTTCTATAATCTGTTTTGGAAATGCTTTCTGCCAGGTGTCTCTTATGGGACATACCAAAGAAGAGTTGATATGTTAAATTACTCTTACTGTTCAAATATTTGAAGTACTAATTCATCACTCATGACATTAAATTTATATTTTAACATCGTTATAAATTTAACAGGGGTGAATCTTTTCACAATAATGAATAAAGTGCCTCTTGAAAGGAAAGATGTTAACCTTGGGGAAGGTCTTGTGGGATGACTTTTAAAAGACATGGAAGCATCTGAATCTCTCTCTTGACTGTGTATTAGGTGTTCACAGACTGAATCCCAAGAATTGCATGGAGCAATCCCTTTGCATTTGCTGCATGGATATGAATAATGGGAAGGGAACAAAATGTTAGAGAAATTAAAGCTGAATTCAGTGCTAGTTTTAAGGTAGTTACTGAGTGCAACTTGTTAAGATGACTACATGTGAACTTAATTACTAGTCTGTAAACATAAAAATAATCTAATGGGGAGAAGAAACATATAATGCCCAGGCTAGAAAAAGGTTTTTAACTCTCCATTAACAATGGTGTGTTTGCAGGTTTTCATCCATTATAATTTTGTTAGACATCTTTTCTAAAAAACAGTTGTTTTATGGGTCTCTCTGACATGTCACAAGAACCCAAAAGAAACAATGGAGCCAGTAAATGTAATCGGCAGCTGAAACTTGCAGAGGCTATTTAGGAGAAAAAAAAAGTAATTATCCTTCTTGAAATTTTATCATTTCAAAAAAGTTATCACCTCACCTCTTAAAGTTTTGAAAGATAATACAGATTAGCCAAAAATTTTATTTTATATATTTGTTCTTAGAAAAGCTTATTTCAACCAAAGTTGTCCTAAGGTGTCATAATCATCAATATCATATTTAATTTTGACCAAATAAATATAAGCATACATACATATATATGTATAGTCTTGTGTACATTTGAAAGTAATTCTATTTATCCTCATTCACCAAATAACAAAACGTATGTTTTTGGCTATGATGAGATAGGCACAGTGTTAGAGATATCACATAGAACATGAAATAATCAGTTTTTGCTTTCAAAGAGATTAATGCCCTGTGGGAACATAACTTTGTTAACAAAAATATCACAAAAACAATTATGTAATGGCAAATTAAAAGAAATATTATGAAGAAAATGCAAACGTATAATAGGGGATTAAAACAGTTTTTAAAGGTAATGGAAAGCATTCCTATATAACTGAAATCCAGTTGGATCTTGAACAATCAGTAGAAGTAGGCAAAGAAGAGTAGCTGTGGAAAAATTCAGTCAGAGGATAGAGCAAGTACAAAGGCACTGAGGCTGGAATGACTTTAGAGGCATGTTGCAAAGAGGCCTGTGAGAATGAGTGCAGAATGAGGGATGAAGCATAGTGAGACATGGCTGAAGTTAGGCACAGTTTAGCCCTTCGAGAGCATTAGATATGGTTCCGGGAAACAAAGGCTGCCTGGGTTAGATTTGCATTCTAAAAAAGACTCCTTTGATTGCTGTATGTGGCAAAATCATTGGAGGGAGCAAGAGTCCAGGTAGAAAACTTTACTATGGTCAAATCAAAGAAAGGATAAAGGCTTGGAGTTGGATGGTACTTAATGAAGATTGATAAAAGAAGCCGAATGATAGGACCTGGGGATGGGCTGCATGCAAATAAGGTAGGTGTCAAAGATTACTGCCAGAATAATTGACAGATAGAAAATGGTAATATTAGAACCAGGCTTTCAATATTCATTCTATTCTATTTAAATTTATTCTATGCAAAACTATTTAGTGCTTACTAGATGCAAAGTGTGGTGCTGGGAATTTTAATGGTGAACAGTATGAAAGAGGTGAAGAATAGGATACATAATCTCTGCCTCACAGGAGCACATTCAAATACAGACAATGTGTCTCATTTCCAGTAGAGGAAAGAGAAACAATAACTACACATCCATAAACATATATGTACACACATAAACACACATGCAAGCCTGTGTATGTGCATTATATATTTATATTTAAATTTGATGTATTTTTGCATCATATACATATCTCTATTATGTATGTGTTGCAAGGAGATTGAGGGAGATAAATAATTACTGTGAGGGCGAGGAAGAAAAATGGAAAAGTTATGAGAGACTGTTTTCTTCTTAAAATAAAAGGTTTCAAAAACTATTAGGTCATATCTTCACCATATTACAGCAGAGATTTATGATATTGGCTCTATTTCTCAAATAGAGTCAATAAAAGGAAATTGGGTGCTAGTATTCAGCTATCTAATCCATTTTTAATGTATGATGTATTCCTATAATCATGAGAGTAATCTTATTAATAATAATAAATAACAATCACCGTGTAGTAACTTTTAAAAATCACAAAGCAGAAAAACAGACTTCATTTTAGTGTTGTTTGAACGTTACCTTTTTAATATTTATTTTTGGATTCTAAAGTCACAATTTTGTCCTTAAACTGATGCATTTCACAGCACAAAAAATATAGTTAATTAGTAATTCTGTTAAATATTTGCCAAATGTAATGGAAGACACCATTTCCAGTTTTTTCAGGGCATCTTGTTTGTCAGAAGCTCCTTGTTGAACAAATGCAACTTGCATGTTAACTCTAACAATCTAAACATACAGGACAATTGTTAATCTGTGAATTAAGGCTCCTTTCATCTCATTTTCTTCACATGATAGTCTTTGCTTATTTCAGTTTTGTATGTATTTGTTTTGATTGCTTTTTAATGTCTCCCATTTATAGTGATAGTATTATCTAATCTCTAAGATAATATAGAAATGTCCTCTTCCATTACTATAATTGTGCAGATAGTGGAATATGCTTGGAATCGCTTGAGGTGAATTTACCATGAAGCTAAGGAAGCCTACTCTTCAGAGCCTCTCTCCTCTGAGGGTTCCTTGTAACATTCTTAGACTTAACTTTGCATTTTTAATTTTGTGTTCTTTTCCTTTAAAAAGATTCCCTCAATTTTATGAGTTTCAAACCCCAGAAAACTTATCAGGTCCTATTTTTCATTTGTATTATAATAATTAATTTGTTTCAATGCCTTTCTCATACTATTTTAGCTTCATGAGAAGAGGGCGATATTTTTTTTCTGTTTCTCTACTGTCTAGCATTCAGTTCAGTAAACGCTCAGTGAATGAATGAATAAGCCGTGCACATTTAGTGGTTGTTTTGGAGATGCATCTGGCAAGATTTTCTTTGGCATTCATGCATTGTCATTAATGCCAACTTTGTTGCAAAGTTTTTAAAAAAGTAAACTTTTTTTTCACTTTTTAAAATTTTATTTTTAATATGGTGACATTAGTTAATGACATCCAATAAGCTTCATGTGTACAATTCAACAGTAAGGCATATATATTTCATTTCATTGTGTGTTCACCACCTATAGTTAGATTTCTTTCTGTCACCATACATTTGATCCATTTTACCTCATCTACCTACCCTGTCCCCCAGTACCCTCTGGTAACCACTAGTCTATTGTCTATGTCCGAAAAAGTAATTTCATATACATTATCTTATTTTTTTAACAGTTGAAAGTATCTATTTTCAGAATTCTAGGTTAAATTCCCATTACTGTCAATATGCACAATATTTTGCAAAAATGCAGTCTATCTTCATGTCAATGTTCTTTCATTTTATTTTTTTTCTCTAAACATTTTTCTTAAGAATATCTTTCAAATGAGAATTACTGAAAGAAAAGATTTATTTGGTCAACTTTGTAGATTCAAAGGGTACTTCTAAAAATTAAACCTATTAAAAGAAAAATGTTATGGAACATGATTTCATTTATTTAGCTGTTATTTATATAAGCTATCCATTTTGTATTTATTTCTCTTTCCTTATTTATAAATCTCCACTGTTTTTTAGTTGACATATGTTGACAGTTGACATGTTACCTGAGAGCTAATATATCCTCTATGATACACACTCTAAGAGCTAAACAATATACAACAAATTAATACAATTATACTATGATGATAGTCATCCTTCTTAAATTAGACAAGGGAGGTTTATATTTTTATTTTCAAGAAAGAAAAAAACTTATTTTTCTCCTTTATCTCTTGTTCTGATCATTTCCAAGTTTTTTTTTTTTAATTGGATTGCCACTTCTGGACCACAGGAATGAATAATTTAAGGACATCTCAAATTCTTGATAATCTTATAAATATTTTAACTATCAAATAAATAAACTTTTATTTGGTTAATCTTTTAGCGAGTCATAAATAATGTAATTAAATCATCCTCTGAAAAATTAGCATCGGATAACATAAAGGATAAAGACATTTAAACAATGTATTAATAGAAAATTTTTTTGGACTTTGCTCTGAATTTCCTGACAATTCAGCTGCAGTTGACAACTAAAATATGACTCCAGAATCTGAACAAAGACCCAGGAAGCAGCCTTATCATCCAACTGCCACTTCATCTTTCTTTAATGTCCTTTTAACATTTATTATTGCGATTTTTGTGCTCAGTTTTTTCTGTCACAACAAACCAAGGAAAACCAATTATTGAATGCTGGTTTATATCCACCCTCCTCCCTTCATATCCATTCATTCCCTAGGTCTGAACATTTCCATAGGAATCCAGCCATTAGTGGCTGCCATGTTTTATTGTAAAGGTACTGCAGTGTCAGCAATCTTTCCTGTAGGCATTCATGCTTGGTTTGGAAAAACTGTCAACTACTACTACAGATTCGTTCAAATGGAAATTATCACCAATTGTGAGATCTTCCATTATCGTCACTGAAAAATTACTGCAGTAAAGAATTCATCAGCTGTTTTGTGAAATAAAACATCAGCACCAAAACAAATGTGACTGAACTGTATGTAGTATTTCCATAGGGATGGGTTTTACTACTGGCTTCCTGTTTTAATTGAGAAGCTCTGAAACTTTAAAATTCCAAAATACATTTTTACTTTCTATCCTTCAATTCTAAAATAGGGATATATTTGATAACATGTAGCTATTTTATACTAAGCCTTTGTAGGGTTTCATATCCTGGAGATAAAGTAACCTTTTTGAAAGGACTCCCCTTTTCTGAATTTTGCTGTTTCCTGCTTGTTGAGCAGTGGCCTCTCCTGGGAAAGCAGAGTTATTTCAGCCAACATTTGGACTCCATTTTAGATTAGAGTCTGTGGAATATTATATTGCTATTCAGATATATTCATAATCTTTTCTATGATTTTGTTGTTTTTATGGCCCAGTAAAATTTATATTTGTGTTTGGTGAAAGGTCATCAGAAGGTATTTGGGCATCAAACTTTTTCAAAATAAGTAATGATGGCAACACTTCTAAGATATCTCTTACACGCATCCAATAGAGTTTGGTTCTTATTACAGTGCAAATTAAATGAGAATAAAATTATTCTTATCTTAAGACAGTTTTTAAAATGAATGTTTTGCTCCCGCTTCCCACCCAGATTCCACCTTTTTAAAAAAATCGTGGCAATTTGAAAATATACCAAGAAGGCCGCGTGTAGATAAGGAATGGTTCAGTTAGCATGAACGCCAGAGAATGAAAAATCAGGAGCAAGTCACTTTTAAAGAATAAGATTGTTCATACTCACCTCTTCCTGACTACAAGTCTGTCACTGTAAATTAACATTCGAAGTTAGCCACACCTGTGATATGACTATGAGAATGTTTTCTTTGCATGATTCTGGGTCATTCTGTAGTGCAGATGACTCTAAAGGAGCAAAATGGCCTTTAACTTTGGTCTTTGGCAGCCGGGTTCTAACGTTTTCTGGATTTCACTGCTCTTTGGAATTCTCCACCAGAGGGAGGACAAGGGAAGAAGGTTTCACCCGCTGTTCTAAGGGAAGTGTGAACACGAGAAACTGAACAGTACTGAATTGAAGAGCTCCAGTGCCGTCTCCCCACTCTCCCTCTCCCTACTCGCTTTCTCACTCGGCAGAACTGAGTGACGGCCGGCTCTTGCAGTAATTTTATTGATGATCGCGTTTTAACCACGGTCTTATAGTTTCTTTGGAATTAAATTGTAGTGAGAGATAGTCTAGGACACCCCATTTGAAGAGGTCAGGTTATTGTTGATTTTAGTTAGAGCTGAAAATGAGAATTCCGACAGGTACACTGTTAAACCCTCGAAAGCAGAACAGACACACACATTCAAGGAGCACATCTACGAGGATGCTGCGGTCTGACACCACCTCCTCCCCCCAAAGGGTCACTGAGCCTCCCTGTGTACCCAGGACATTCAAAGTCCTTCCACCCAGAGTTCATCTTTGCCCTGTGTGCGTGTGGGATTTTCACTAAAGAAAGGAACGAACCCCAAACTCTCCTGGGGAAACACCAAACGCTTCTCTCCTTTCTGAGTTCCAGAACCTTTATTTGGGGGACAGGTATCGGAGTTAACATCTTTCTCCAACATTTCTCCGCATTAAAGGAAACAGACCAGCCCTTCTGGGCGCTGCCTGGTTTGGGGGCGGGGGGACCGCGGAGAGCCTGCAGCGCGAGCGAGCCCCTGGGGCCCTTCCACGGTCCTCGGATCTCCCGGGCCGCTGCAGCGGTGGCCGAGGCGTCTGTCTGGGCGCGGGTTCCAGCGACCCCTGTCGGGGGTTCCCCGCGCCCGTCCGCCCGCCGGGCCCGGCTGGGGAGTGAAAGGGGCCGCGCCGTGAGCGCCGAGCCCAGGCTCCTCCCGGTGGCGTGTCCGCGCCTCGGGGTGGGGGTGTGGTGGGGGAGAGGGAGGGGGCGAGGGGAGGGGAGGGCGAGGAGGAGGCGCCAGCCTCCAACCTGCGGGCGGGAGGTGGGTGGCTGTGGGGCAATTGAAAAAGAGCCGACGAGGAGTTCCCCAAAACTTGTCGGGACTCTGGGCTCGCACGGAGGGCCGGAGTCGCAGCGGCGGTGGCTCTGCCCGGGTGATGAGCGCGCGGGCAGCACGGTGATCGCCGCTCCCTCCCTCCCGCCTCCCTCTCCGAGCTGCGGGCGCGCCGGACCGAGGGCAGGACAGGAGCGCACGGCGGCGGGACCCAGCGCGGCGGGAACCGAGCACTTCTCGGGGCTAAAGGAGCAGCCCCGAGAGCGAGGGCGACCGCGCGCGACTGAGCGACCGCTCGTCCCAGGGGGCCCGGACCGCACCCCGCGTCCGAGCCGCCCCCGCGCCTCGCGAGCGCCGCAGCGCAGTTTCTGTCCCCCTCGAGGGACAAACTTTTCCCCAAACCCTCGGACCAAACTTGTCGCGCGTCGCCTTCGCCCGGAGCCGTCCGCGCACAGCGTGCGCTTCTCAGGCGAGATGTCCGAGCGCAAAGAAGGCAGAGGCAAGGGGAAAGGCAAGAAGAGGGACCGAGGCTCCGGCAAGAAGTCCGCGCCCGCGGCGGGCGGCCCGAGCCCAGGTGAGTGCGCCGCGCCACCGGGGCGCCCCGTCCTCCCCCCCCACCCCCCGCCGCCAGCGCCGTCGCTCTCCCCTCGCCCGCGCGCGCCCTGCGCCCCGGGCGTCCGCGGAGCCGCGTGGCTCTCGCTCTCCGTGGGGCCGCCCCTCTCACCTGGGCGCGCAGCCTGCCCCGGGCGCCTGCCCCCCGCGTGCAAGGCGAAGGGCGGGAGCCCGGGGCCGCGCCCGCCAAGGTCCGGGGCGCGGCCTTTTCCCGGCGCCTCGACTGAGCCCAGCCCGGGAGCCGGAGCCGGCGTGCGGGAGCGGGGGCCGGTGCGCGCTCGTCCCGCGCCGGGAGGCCTTTGCACGGGCCCCGCCTGCCCTCTAGCGAGAGAAGCGGGAATGGGTCTCCCCTCCGCGTGCCTGGCTCGCCAGAACCGGGCGGTCGAGGAGGAGAGAGAGAGAAAGAGAGAGAGAGGCGGCAGAAGCGGGTGCGCATCGGTGTTTTGGGTAGAGGGGCGGCCGGTGGAGGGTCGCGGTGTGTGCGTTGGTTAAGTTCACTCTGATGCAATCCGCGGTATTGGAACTGTGATCAGCTAAGAGAGGTTCTAATAGGGCAGCAAAACAGATCACATGGAGCCCAATGCCAGGAATCAGGTCTGTTCCAAGTGAGGTCTCAAACTTTCGGCTGAGCAGTTCTATTTTTTAGGAACTTCTTACCAAAAAAGGTTCATTTATGTTTCCAAGAAATACCCCAAAGCAAAAGCTTATCAGAATTCTCCAACCCAGTTGTTTCCCGGTTCTATAATTTAATGAAATGGCAGTTGAAGCTTTTCAGAGACAATTATTGTATTTGATAATCAACAGGGACATGAATGACAGTTTCACCTTAGATTTCTCTAAGAAGAGTTGATTCTTGAGACATTGTCTTGGACGAAGTAGGCGTCACAAAGTTGTGTATAAGTGAGTGAAGAAAATGCTTAAAATACGAGAGGAAGGGGACGAATAAAGGGCTGCTTGTTTTTTTTTTTTTCCTGCCATAAGTCACTTAAAGCATCCCCAACATTTTTTAGACAGCACTTCTGCAGAATTAATTGAATAGCACTTGGTAATACTCTAGTGAAGAGGATAAGCAAAAGTATTTGTCTGTTACTTGAAGGAAGAAAACAAAATTTGTCTAGTCCTCTTACTGGCGTCACTGACAGTATTTTAGAACCTGGCTTGTTGGCAAAGATCTCAAGTACGTTTTGAGCAAAACAGAAATTGAACAGAGGCTAATTGCTTGGCCACTGACTATTCCTGGGCATGCTTCTCTGATAAGATACTACTGATCAAATTCACCTTAATTACCTTTCATTGGCCCTCAATGGGAGTGTACTGAAACTTTCTTTTACTTTATGTTTCGAAGATACGGTATAGCATTTTATTCAACAAAGTACAAAGTGGGGAGCCAAATTTACAACCTCCTTATGTGAATTTCTCTGTTGTCCTTTTGAAGGTCATCATAGTAAATTAAAGAGCCCTTAGACCTAACCAATACTGTAAAGTTGTAAAGAGTTATTTATGGGGCCCAGGCCACATGGGGCCCTCCTGTCCTTCCATGAATATTCTGCCTTCAGAAGTTTCTATGGTACTCTGTAGGTGGTCTGAAGAATTAAGGAGGGGGCACTGGTTTGAAGTAGCATCTCTTTCAGGTAACAGGTTTGCATTTGTCAAGAGTTCACAGCAGCAATACCTTAACACAGACGTTGCAGAAAAGCAGGTAGTTTAATGAGAAAGACGTAAGGCGAGCAGGCATTTCTGTACCTTGAAGATCTTATCTACTTGGTAGGCAGCTGTGTTGTGACTACCTGATGTTCCCTCTTGACACAGGTTTGAGAGCTTTGTTGGTGGCTGTCATTCTGCTTTCCAGTCCCACAACCGTGATTCCGTCTAAACCAGACAGATTGCATTTTCTTTAAGTGACATTCTCTCTACTAACTTCTCGAGAAAAATGGGGCAAACTTGGCTCTAGCTTAGTTTTTAGCATATTCGTCTCTTTTTTCTATGAGGTCGTAATTCTTGGGGAGGAGTCTTTTATCCCGTCCAGGGCACCCTGTATTTGTTAAACCATATCAACCATATAAGAATATTATTCATTTGATTCAAAAAAAAAAAAAAAAAAAGGTCAACTTGAAAGCAGCTTTATATAAAAGCACAGGGCATTAAATGGCATTGTTCTGAAATCAGTGTTTCTCTTGTTATTTTTCTTGTAATGGTAAGCGCCAGTGCACTCTTAGGAGAATGAATATGGATAGCCATAATGGTTTGTGAGAGAAACCCACATCTCTATTTTCAATCTTTTTCACACTTTTTAGTTCTTAGGTATACTCCAAGGAATGGCCTCTAGATGCTATAACTGTAGTTTTGCCACTTGCTGTGCCAGCTCAATTTAGAACTTACCTGGACACCCATCTCCTGAATAGCTCCTGTATTAGTGACCTTTAACCCCAAATTTCACTCCTTTCTTAAAACAGCCATGAAACTTTATGCTTTAGATGATCCACATGCCAGAGCCGAGCTTCTCTTTGGATGTTACGACATTACTTCACATCAAGAGAGAGATAATGCGAGAGAACTTAGCCTCTTAGCCCCACAGTGTGCTGTATTATATGCAGAGGCATAAACATATCTGTTGGAGGGAAATTTTTAGGGGAAAAGGCTTCTTTAAGTTTCATGTGCCATTTGTGACTGATATGTGATACATACATGGCTAAGTTTCATAATATCCACATTTTTATACAATTAACTGAATATTAGATTGCAGACTATTAGGGCTACAGATGTTCAGCAAAATTATCTATTCCATAGTAATGGCTCTAATAAGTCTCAAGCCCTTGGAGTCATTGATTCCTCTTCTTTGCCTAAAATAAGCAACCTCAGCATAATCCTGGGCTTTGTAACACGTGTCCACGTACCAAGGGCTCTGTAACATCCAGGGCTTCCGAGGTAGGTGCTAGACCTCCCAAATTCCAGGCTCTTCATGCTGATTCAGCTCAACAGGCTTCCTAGTGAAGCCTGAATTATAAAACCAGGGATTTTTTTTTTCTGGTGTTTGGCTCTAAGCTTACTTTACAAATCTATGCTAACTGAAGTTTTTCTTTGATTAAATGATGATTTCCCCCCCGCCCCACCCCTTTCTCTTTTAAATGACCTGGAACAAATTCATTATCAAGCCTAGCCTAGTTCTGGAACTATTGGATCTCCGTTCACTCCTGGTAGAGGGGCATGTGAGAATACAAATGGTGGAAAAATTGAGAAACTTGGTATCCCAAACTGGTTGAAGCAAAGACCTGTGCTCCCCTGATGTCATCACCCACCTGTTTCATTAACTAAGTGGCTCCCTGGGCTGAAGTGCTTGTAAACATTCTTGGGTATGAAGTGCCCTGTCTTTAACAGGGCAGCGTGTGTTTACAGAACAGGAGGAATGTCCAGTGATCTGTTTCTACCTGGTTCCTTGTAACCACTTACTTTATGTAATTATTAAAAACATTAAGTAGTGTTTACAGAATGAAATAGCATTTGTTTTGAAGAATTTGAAACAGAAAGAGTGGGAAAAACTTGGGATATTATTCTCCTATCTGCAAAATGATAAAATGATACTGATGGGAAGAATGGAGGGAAAATATATATGTAATCAGAAAATATTGAACCAATGTGAGACCAGTGACCGCCTTACTACATGCCAGACACTATGCTGGACACTTTCATATTTATTAACAAAGGAACTACTATTTATCACATATCTTACTGTGTTTCAGACAGTATTATAGATGCTTTGTGTATTTTTTGAGTTTATGCTTTTTATTATTTTAATTGGAAAATAAAATTTCCTTCTATTTGCTGCATCTTCTTTTGTTATATGAAAAAGGTATCTTTCTCTTCCTCAATTATGTATGTTATCTTGATTCTTTGTTATGATAATATTTTCACATGTATCTTATATTTTTAGTTTAATTATCCTTGGTTTTTATAGATAAAGTAACTGAAATATTACATAACCTTCATAAAAAGGGCTATGGTAAATGCATTTTTTTCAATTATAATTGACATGCTTTGCGTATTTTATCATCTGTCCTAGGAAGGAAAATGCCCCACTGTTAGGTAGTCAGTCAACAGAGGATGCCTAGTACTCAGTTCTACAACCACACTTCCTGGGTTTAAACCCTAGTTCTGCTGCTGTATAGTTACGAGAGAGTTACTTAATCTCTCTCCATGCCCGAGTTTCCTTATTTGTAAAACTGGGATAGTAATATTATCATAAAGTTATTATGGGGCAGAAGTGAGATGATCCATGGAAGCATTCTGAACATTGCCTACCACGTCATAAGTGCCCAATAAATGTTAGCTCTGTTTATAAAATTACTTTAGAAACAAATTGTATCTTTGCAAAGATATTTGATATAGTTTTCAAAATTTACCTTTTATGGTAAAAAAAAATTCAAAGCTGGCCTTAGATTAGAGTGAGTATAAATATTAATATCTACTACCTGTACATATAAAGAAAAGTGGATAAGTATGTCAAATAGCATAACTGCATATATGTGTAATGAAAACAGTCCTGAATTTAGTCTAAATATTGAAAGTAGAGTGAGGTGCAACATAATTTTATCTCTGGCAGAAAAATGTTGAGATCTCAAGCTATGAAAAAATTTTGAAACATGACTCCTTTTCTAGCAAAACCAAAGAGTTGATGCTTAAACCTCACTTTATTATATAGAATTCATAATCTTCTCTTTGGGGAGTAGTACAAATTGCAGCAGTTAAAAAGGAAAGTGTGTATTAATATGCTCTTTGTTATCTTTTTATCAAGTGTAACTCTATATTGCCAGTGAGGTTCATAGAATTGAGTGCAGGTGTTTCTAAATCTAAACAAAATAATGAATATAATAAATCCACATTTCTTACTATTTTCTTTACTCCCCTTCTCACTAGAATAACTATAAATAGTGTTTAAAGTACTTCCCAAATCAGTGTTTTATTAGCATTCTCTAAGTAACGCATTCAATTGTGCCTTAACGGTACTGAGAGTTTATCGTTTTTTGCTGTGACAGAAGAAAATAAACCAAGTGTCAATATTTTGGGTGAGTGATTTTATTTTCTCAAAAGAGCAAACAAATGGACTTCTAATATTTGTTAACTCTAGAGCTCTCCTCTTGACAAGCGAAAATACAAAAAATTAAATCAGATATATTGGCTTAAAAATGGATTTTTCTTATTCAGAGGAGAATAATATGCTATTAGATACATAAAATGAAATTTCCCCAACAGAACAAGTGATGTTTTGGATTCGCCCTAATCCTACCCATCTTCATGTGTGTGTGCATGCGCTTGCCTGAGTTTTAATAGATTAAAAGAAGGAAAGCTACCAAAATGCCAATAGATGTCAGTGTTTGTTGCTTTAAAAAAAGTAAAGTGTAAAAAAGAGACAATTTATTCTTAGTTTTAATAAGCATAAAACTGGCTACTTTAAAAAATTTGACAATAATATCCTGTATAACTCTACTCACTGATATTTTGTTAGTGACTATATTTTGTTTGCACATCCTTTTTCTTTTAAATACTAAAAGATGCCTCTGAATTAAATTCCCCAAAGAATTCAGAATGTAGGTTGAAAATACACTAATCAGTACATTTCTTCTTTTTAATTAAGAAACAATTGTTTGAGAATGTTATTAGATTTACTTTGTATTTTTAAACTATAAATTAATTATGCATGTTTCTTATGTGACTTCGATTAAGATTAAACAGGTGCATTTTTGAGTCCAACTCGAGTGAGATCTGTGGAGATCTGCCTCTGCAGGCCAGAGATGATCAGATTTCTCTTCATCTTTACCAGTGTCACCTTTCTCTGGCCTCCAGAGGGTGCTCCAAGAGCATAGCACTGCTATTCCCCAAAGTGACTTCTTTTCTCTTAAGTTTCTTGATATTCTGGGCAGTCTATAGGAAAGAAGGGGGTCCGGATTTCACGAGTTAGCTGCCTCAACAGGAGTTTGTTTTCTAGCTCGATCAAATAGCCCCAATTCACTCAGAATTCTGAATCAGGACATTATTGAATGTTATGATGTTGGTGATGTGGTTATCAACCTGAAAAGGGACATTCTTGAGATTAACTTTAATGGGCACCTTTCTCCCAGAGAACCGAGCATCTTATAAGCACCTTTCAGTTGCCTCTTACAGCAATTTCTTTTAAACACGTTCAGGCAGCACCTACAAAGAGATTTCGTTACATTTAAGTTCTACTATGGCATTGCAAAGGTATATGTGAAAGCATGAGAATTGAACAAAGGATCTTTACTAACATGTTTGTGTTCAGTTCTTCACACTATATCCTCAACTCAGGCTAAAATGTTTAAGAACCCAAATTTATTGATTCCGTGTTTTTGAAAATGCATTTGAATGATTAATTATTTTGGATCATGAGCTAATATTGTAATACTGTCATGTAGCCTATGTGTTTGCTCATGATTTATTCCACCCTGTGCTTGTCATCTTCATCAGGAATTACTTCCATTATATCACTTCCTTTCTCTTTGGAAAGTGCAATAATGTTCACATTGTTTTGGTCCAGAAAAGGTATTATTGATGGGAAGTAAGTACACTTTGCTCTGCCACAGTGTCCCAAACCTTTTATTTAACAGCTTCAGTAGACAGGCAGCTAGCTCCTTGGGGCAGCTATTGAGTTTCAGTTTCAATGATGTGAGAGTCAGGGAATGTTTTATTAGATTGAACCATATGAAATTGTCAGTTTTTAGGGCATATATTACTGAATATTGTCAATGTCGTCTAGTTTAATCTCATATTTGGACTGTTTAGTACTTTGACTTTATGCTTTATTACATGTTATTTTAAACGATGTAGTAAAGACAATTTTGAAAACATTTTTATAAGTTTTGGTAATTAAACGAGGTTAAAGTAGAATATGAAAGGAATGTGAACTAGGAAATCATTGAGCTGGGACATTTTCTCCAATAAATAGATTAGGTCATAATATATCCAGATAAAATGAATTCAGCATAAAATTAGAGTGCCATGGCAACTAGCATTTTGCCTTGGAGAGAAAAATGTTACATTTGTACCACAACATATAACTTTTATTTTTGTTGGACATAGTACAAACTGTAATCATGCTTTGTCTTACACACCATATTTCTACAGAGATTTGGGTAGGAAATATTGGTAATTGGTAAGTAATCCTAGTTTTATTTTATGGAATAATGTTTTAAAAATCTTTTCTGTTTCACAGTACTATATTCATTCAATTTTCCTAGTAGTATTAATAAGTGTGAATTTTATTATCAAGTGAAAATGCATTTTATTTGAATATTACTTTATATTACTTTATAAAAGGTTACAATTTAGATAAAGTCAGTTTTTTAAAGTGTATATGTTTGTGTGTATGATTGTAACTCATCTGTTTTGCACATAATCGCACAACTGTAGAGACAAATTGCATTTTTAAAGAATATGGCAGTCTCTTTAGCTATTCCATAATGAATCAAAAACCCATCTTTAAAAGAAATGTCAATTTTTTTTTGGAATGATATTTTTTTCAGAGCAAAAACATTTAGAACTACAGTGAAATGTTTTTAAATACTGAATGTTTTATATATAACTGCTTCAAAATTGAAAGTCAGAATTCCTACATATTTTATGATTTAAAAAATATATATGTTTAGCCCTATGTAAAGCAAAATTTCAACATTAATTATGCATAAGAATATAATATAACAGCCCTGAAGTTGTACAACTTAGAATATCAGATCTTAACTGTGTAGTATGTCATTTATTAGGAATTTTATTTGCACTGTAATGATAGGAAATTACCTATACACGTGAGCTGATAAGAAATTATAACATAACAGCCCTGAAGTTTTGCAACTTAGAATTTCAGATCTTAGCTGTGTAGTATGGCATTTATTTGGAATTTTATTTGCACTGTTGTGATAGGAAATCACCTATACATGTGATCTGATAAGAAATGCATCCAGATATCGAAGAAGAAAAAAATGATAGAGATGGTCAACAGGTGTTTAAAAGATAACTAATGCTCATGGCAAGAGAGCTTTCTTTTATACAGATATAAATACATGTGTTGCTATTTAATGTTTAGAAATATATGCTTTGGGAATCTAATGTTCTTTCTATTTTTAAATTTCTCAGGAGTTTAAAAAGTTTCTAGTTGTCCCTGAATGTCTCTTCTTCCCTCTCCCCATCTTAGTCCTTGGACTTTTTCTATGTCGTAGGACAATTAGTGTTGTAACCTGCTCTAATTGTAGTTGATGTAAAGTAGGCTGCAGGATAAGGGAGGCCATTTCGGACATAGCATACTATAGTGCCTACAATGTGTCTACAATGTGAACACTTGAAATATGTTTAACATGAGTTAGCAAATGAAAAAAAAAATTATGGACCTTTGTCTTCTCTTCTGTTCCCAGCCCAAACCTTGGAAAATTTACTTTCCTCTTATGAGTTTATACTATTTTTAGGGTTATGCATGTTTAAATGAAATGACTGTTTTGTGTTCGTTTTATATATTCAAGAAATATATGAGCATATAGTAGGAAGGCTTTTTGGAATGGAGGACAACATCATATCCATTTGTGACCTCAGGGTTGATCTAAGACTGAAATATATACCTGTGTCATCAGCAGTTCAGTGAAACCCAAACGAACATTTTAAATCATTATTCTGATGACTGTAAGTTTGAATGGCATTTATGCTAGGTATTTTTGCTCCTCTCCAAACCTACTGGAGTGAAGGAAGTACAAAGTGTGGATGGCATTTTGAATCTGTATCTACCTATTCCACAAGGGATGGGATGAAACAAAATCCCACAAAAAGGCGCGAGCCCTCCTGGGTGTATCCTCACTCTTGACATCAAACCAGCAATACCCTGACTTTCAGTGGCATTTTAGAACTGAGCAGTATGTTGCTTTCTCCCCAAATCTGTCCTATTCACCTTAAAAATAAAAGTTTATTTTCTGAATGTGGTCACTAAAAAGAAAAATCAGCTCTGTTCTTTCTGAACGAGCAGACCAAACTGAATTATTGTATTTGAATATAGTGCAATTCTTTATCCACGTGAAAAATTTGATTTTGAGCAGCACCAAGTTGAGGTTTTGGGGACACTTGAATGGCGAGCCGGGTTAGTTCCAAAATAGGGAGGTGCTGGTTTCAGTTAACTCAGAGAAATGGTTGAGAGGCGACACTCTGGCTCTGTCCTCTGATTGCACTGTGTGAGCCTTGGCTCTTCCACCTCCTACTAGCATAACTATGATGGTGACAAAGACTTTTTAAGCCTCACTTTCCACATGCATACATTGCAAAAATAATATTTTGCAATTCATGTGGTTGTTCTGAGGATTAGTGTTTTTATTGTGCTGAGTACAAAGCAAGATGAAATGATAGGTTTAATTGGGTTTAAATATTAATAAAAATCTAAGAATATTTTTAGTGTTTGTCATCTAATGATATCTTCACTTTATGTATATCTATATCAGTGTCGTCTGAATTTTAGTTCCTCAGACGATAATTTCATAAATAAATACTGTTCATCTTTTCACCTGGTCTTCTAAACAGGTGACTATCATGTTGCTAATAACCATCAAATATTTATTTAGAATAGATTCTATAGCTTTGGATCATTGGTGACAGTTGGATGCCAAATGCGTAACACATCCATAGAAAGATCAACTGGAGATTTTTAACCTGAGGTTTAGCTTGAACTTTGACCTATAGTAGATAAGATTATTTTTGGAGAATGGAGGAATTCTAGTGGTGATGTTTTAATCGGTTGGCGCAATAACAGGTTATATGCACTTATATTTTAAATAATACAAACATGTACATACACACATAATCTTTTAAAATATATGCCAATTGTTCTTTAGTTGTAACTTTTCCATTCTTTAGCTCCGAGTATCTTGATGGTCAAGGGTAATAAGAATTGTAGTATTTCCTAAATTCTCCACTTTACATTGTTTTTAAATAAATAAAAAAAGGGAGCCTGCCTTGAAGCCCATGAAGAGGTAGATTTTTATAAACAGTTATAATGGCAGTAATATTGAGAATTATTGTCACCTATTTCTGGGGAAAATATTGAAGGATGCTATATTGCTCCCAGAAAGATTAGTTTGAATAAAGAAAATAATTGTGATTATAAAATAATTTGGTTTAGTGAGGTCGCCTTGCTGTGTACTTGGAATCTCCCCTGAGGGGCAAAGGAAGGAACTGAGCATGCATTATCTATTTTGGGAAAGAGTTATACATACACGAGTTATGGAAATGAGCTGGTGGGTTTATCAAGAGAAAAACAATTATTTGAATACCGAGTTGAATGGAAAATGAAATACATGATTTTCCATATATTAAATCGAAGAGAAATGGAAACTTACGTTTTAAGGATTGTTTTTTGTTTTTTTGATTTTTTACATGTTGATTATATTATGTGTTGTCAGTTGCCTTTAACCTGACAGAAAAGAAAAACGTCAACGGAAATAGTTGTTTCATACAGTTCGATATTTAGAAAGCAACATTAGCATTTTAAATGTTGCGTGTATTATTTACACCCCTTCAAAAAGGACTGCGATCCACTTCAGAAAGGCAGATAAGACAGATTATTTATTGTCTATTCCCAGGAATTAACAGAAACTAAGACAGGACAGAGAGTATAGCCCCTGAAACCTCTGCAGATTCATTGTCCTCTGAGATCAAATCTACATGAGACTCCTTCTACCGAGAGAGCCTCTAAACTGGACCATGCACAGGAGGAAAAAATGTCACCATTTACGATATGCTACTGATTACAGAACATATAGTCACATAACTTAAAAAGCTCAGTGAAAGCTCTGCATCTGAGTTTGGGGACTACAGTCGCCCTCTGTACGGTAAAGACATGCTTCAGCTCTCCCTTGCCCCCTCCACTGGAGGGAGGCTTATTTCCTTCTACCTCTTGAAGTCTTGATGAGAAGGCAGGACCCAGCCGTCTTGCTGCTTTGCCCTGAGCGCACCCGTACGGCACTAAAGCTCCCTGTAGCTAGAAGCATAGTGGCAACTGTCTTATGGGGACCGGCTGCTATGTGTGCCTCTTTGGGAAAACATCACGGCTCCTTCGCCTCTGACATCACAAGAGAGACCGCAGCTGTAAAAGATCTGATTACTCTTTTTGTCATTCAGATATGTGATTTTCATAAAGGTACTGCTGACCTTAACGCAGATGCCCTTTGGGGATCTATTTCTGTGAAGCTCGTCAGCGGCCAGACTGCACAGCTCCTGAATAATGCTCTTGCTCTTGAGCAAGATAAGTCACAACTGTATCTAGAGAACAATTTATTCATCCCTCAGCAGAATTACAAGTCTCACATTAACTCACAGATAGAAATAACCCTTTGGAAGATGCACAGTGTTTTGCTAGTATTAATATGTCGACTCATTATAAAATATAAAAAGTATTCCCTACTCGGAACTTTTAAGAATCTTGTTTGTGATTATGAATACAGCAGTGCTTTATTGAAAACTCCCTTGACAAATTAAGCAAATAACGGACATCCTTAGAATTGCCATGTTTCATGGAACATTTGTAACTAAAAGCCTCTTCTTTAAGTAATGACTGATAGTTTCATGGAAAAAGTCACTCTATTTCTGGCCACTTGAGGAAATAAGAAATGGGAAATGATTGCATATTGATATACGTACACAGAGTTCTAAGTATTAAATTTACACATTGCCCGAACATGTGGTTATGTTTTCTTTGGGAGCAGACTTTCCATTTAATTATTTTCAAAAAGTATTAAGAAATAATTATACTTAAAATCGACTAGAGTTACATTTTAAATGCTCAGATAGATTTATTTTTTTATAGAATTGCTTTTGTGATTGCTAGTCTTTTAAATAATATTTAGGGAGATGATATAAATGATGAGCTGTTTAACTGTGAGGACATCAACAAATGTGTCAATAAATAGGTAATGTTTTATATTCTATCATCTTATTTTCTATAATACAGAATATATGCTTTGAATATTTTATTTATCTGAACATCTTATTGCTTTTGATATTTTATTTATTTATTTTAAATTTATCCTTTTTTTTTTTTGTCTGCAGGACAAAGGCCAAAACAATCTCAGTTCTATTTTGAGCACTTTATTGTGTCATTTATCTATCTTAATTTTGTCCTCACCCAGAGGAAGTTTTAAATGAGTGGTTATGGATGAACATTCTAGCTTTTCACATCTTTATACTGTTAACTTCATGAGGCATTGTCTGTCTTGTGGTTATTGTGTCACCAGGGGCCAGCACAGTCCTGGGAGCATAGACTTTGCTCTTATTAAGTGATTGAACGAAGGAACGGGTATTGCTACTTTGCTTAAAATAATGGGTTGTAAGAGTTTCTGGGTGGCAGTTTAGTTATTATGCTACTATCAGTTACTATTTAGTTATTTTGTTACTTCATAATTGCAGTATGAATGCAAATCACCAGTGCCAGCGATTCATGAATGTGTTCCTAAATTTACCATTCATTATTTTTCTGATTTAAATTTGTACAATTTATCTTAAAGCTCTCAGTAAGTAATAATCTACTTCATTATTCAGACTAATGAACAGGAATTATAGGTTTGCTTAATATGCAATTCTTACTAATCCTAAAATGTTTTTGTTACATTTTCTCTTAAGTACATAGAGGCAGTTAAGATACTACCCTGATGAAGTTTAAGGAGTTAATATTTGTAAATACTTAGATCATTGCCTGGAACATATGGTTGCCATGTTAAGAGTATGTTACAAAAATAATAATTGTTCCTGGTAAATAATGAAAATAATCTTAACAATATTAGAGCTGCCTAAAATATTAGAGCTAACTCTTAAATACAACCACATTAGTCCTGGGAAAAATCATAGAATGTTGGAACTGAAAAGGTTATCTTAAAGGTCATGTGCTCAAATCACATCTTTTTAGATGAAGAAAAACACAAGGTCCAGCAAGAGTATTGGTTCAAGCACTAGAGCCCAGGTACCCAGATTTCAGGGTAGAGATTTTAATTACTAGAATGCTACACTTTCAAATCTAAGATTGGCACTCTGTGTGAATTCAAGTTTTATAGTGCTTTGGGTGTTATTATGCTTTCAGGTAAGAGAGATGTATTTCTACTCCATCAAATAGTAGCTTGGCATACATTATTGATGTGGTTTTAATTATTTTGGGAGTTGCAGTACGTTTAAATCAACCAACCTTTTTATATCTATTTGTTTCTTGTTATGGTATCTTGTACCCAAGTGGGGTCAATGAATATTGACTGAGAAGATGACCATTAATGTAAGTAATTCTAATGTTATAACATGAAAGAGGAAGGTAATGTGTGTGTGAGAGAGAGGGCTGGGGTATTCATATATGGTATGGAGTTGAGCTGTCTTGTGCTTTGAAACATTATTAGTACTGACACCTTACTGCAAGAGGCTTCAATAGCAAGAAAGATCCCTGTGGTCTCTCTGAATACTGTTTGCAAAAGAATGATGTGCATACAAAAGAGTCATGAACACTTGTGCCTTGACAGCTGCCATGAGACCACCAAGTCACTCTCTTGCATCTGTGAGCCACTGACCAGTCACTGATCACAGTGACATTTTATCACTAACAACCTGAATTATCTTTGACTCAGAGACCTAAAGATCAAAGGCCTCCTAGTCCATTATTAAATTTCTAGAGTGGTAGTTCAATTTGCGTTAGGAGATTCATTTATACTTATTTCTTTAGCTATTTTTGTGGGGTGGGGGAGGGATGGGAAGGAAGTAGGAAGAATGAGAAATGCAGTTGTTATCCCTACCCCTTATAGGATTATTGTTTAGTTCAGACCTTTATTTGTAGGATTTTGGTAGCATATTAAAAGATAGAAAGGTCCTAACTCTCAACACATTGTGGTTTTTGTCTGGGCCTCACGTGAATTGTCACAAATGTTACCAGGAACCTTTAAACCGGAGCTTCACAGAAGAACCACACTACAAGAAGGAAGTTTGCCTTGAGAAAAAGTCAGATCCTTTGAGGGTGGTAGAAACTTATAAAGTTTGCTGATTCATATTCAACTGGCCCCATTAATGAGGGACTTGGTTACTGGAAAGGGATTGAAGAGTTCATTTGAAACTCATCCAGGTAGCTGGGAGGACAGAGGACTGCTGTCTCCCAGCCAACACGGATCAAAGGCTCTTCCAGGTCCTAGCAGGGAGCGTCCTGAGCCAGAGCTGGGAGAACTGAAGGGTGAGAACCAGGCTTCAAATTGTGTGTGTGTGTGTGTGTGTGTGAAAGAGAGAGAGAGAGAGAGAGAGAGAGAGAGAGAGAGAGAGAGAGAGAGAGAGGAGAGAGATAGGAGAGAGAGGAGAGAAGCAGTCATCTCTTTGGAGGAAGAGGGAAGCAGGAGCCAAGGTGAAGGAGCAGGAATATGCTAGTGTGGGCAGGGCACTGTTCGGGATGGCAGTTGAAAATACTGATAAGATTATGGCCATTTAAAACATCTGGGCTTCCTGGGGGAAACAAAAGTCTGGGCTTTATATCCTTGTCTAATAATTATGAAGATGTATTTAGATGAGATTTTGTTAAGATTTTCAGATATAAAACTGATTCGAAGTCTGTGTTTTATTAGTGGTTTCCATAAGACTCTCCTACAAAACTTTGTGTAACGCTTTCATGGTACATTTTCACTCAGAGGTAGTAGTAGTGAATACCTTTTCAGAAATCCTGAAGTATTTGAAAACTAATAGTCATGTAAATCTAGGTAAATAACAAATTGGTTTTATGTAGGAAACAGTTTATCTTCTATGGAATAATTTTTGATAAAGTAGTAATGAAGTTAAGTTATCTTGGCAAACAACTCGAAGATTTGTTTAAGTATATGAATTATTTAGTGTTTATAAATTACTAGTGCAGGAGGCTTTTATGTGAAATTCCCAATAGAAACTGGGTACTGGATGTGAATTGTGAGCTCTCAGATACCCTTAAATTAGTTATCTCTTAAAAGCATATGAAGCAGTTAGAGTTATGAGGTTTAACCTCTACTGAGGACTAGAAATGTGTGAAACAGTAAAAAATAGAGACTAGACAGAGCCTTTGAGAAATTCTTAATATATATACTTTAAAAATTATAAAATTGTATATAATTTTTTTCAGTGGTTTATGTCTTTTAGATTTAATTTTGGTTTTTCTTCATCCTCAATTTCAAGATAACATATTTCCTTTTATTTTTTTTTGATGTAGGCTCTGTTTATTTTCCAGAAATCTTTTCTCCTGCACTAAAATTTTGAAGTTTTCTAAACCTCTTAATCATCTTAACAGAAGGATCATCATATTACATTAATTTACAATATCATATATTTTTCTCTGTAGTAACTCTAAATTTTCATCAAGCTATTCATTAAAAAGATACCGTTTAAACTGCCCACTACTGAGATTTCTACATTTATTTATTCTCCTTTTGATAAAGCAAGTATATTATTAGAAAAGCAGCAGACTGCTTTTTAGGTGAAGCAAATTAAGCTGCTGTGATTGTTATTGTGTGTAAAGAATTTTTTATTGTGTTTTTAACATCAAAATCACCTGGTCCCACACATAGAAACATAATTTTAAAAAAAAGTTTCACAGTCAAAAATTTAATGATAAGCTATAAAGTACAAATCAAGGATCTGAGCAGAAATGTATGGTAAAAAAAAACTTTATTTCTCAAAAACTTAATTTAAAAGGAAAAAATATTGAGCAAGCATCAGGTGCTTCATTGGTGGCCTAGAGATATATTTAAGGATATCATCTAGAGGTCCATTTATTACCAGGAAAGAATCAGTTCTTCTACTTATCCTTCTCTTTCTCTGTGGCACAGCTCCAGTAAGGTATTTTAATAGATTGGTAGCAAGATTTTAACTCAGACAAAACTTATAAGCCAAGCACTATTATTTCTAGTACAGTGGCTTTACCACATTATTGGGTAATAAAGCTAAAAGCTGCCAAATGTTTCAGAATTATTTTTAGAAATTTACATCCTCTTTGTTCTCATTACCTTGAGAAAGAGTTCAGAGAAAGGGCTTAATCAGCATGCAATTATAGTATTAGATACAATATACAATTGGGCCTATAACCAAGATTCAGCTAGTTGTCAATGCACTTTAATCAGTCAAGAGCTGTTGAGAAATCAGTTGTCATTCTAATTGGCACTCTTTTAAAGCTAATCTGCCTTTCTTCTCTGATGCTTTTAAGATTTTGTCTCCCCTCCCCCTTTCCAGTTTCACTATGATGTATTTAGGTGTGGATTTTTTTTTATATTTATTCACTTAGGACTCATTGGGTTTCTTGAAGTGATATATTTGCTTTATCTGGTAAATTCTCACCCATATCTCATCTATTCCATTTCCTCTATTCCATTCTCTTCTCTCTTTCTGGAACTTAAATTAAAGGTATTTTGGACCTTCTTGCTTTAACTTCTCTTTCAAAGTTCCCATCATTTTTCTGACTCTGCTGCTACATTTCTTCTGACCTATCTTCCAGGTCATTCATTATCTCTTCTGCTGTGTACAGTCTGATGCTAAGACTATCCATTAACTTTTTAAACTTTGTTCCCTTGTTTCAATTTTTAGAAGTTTTATTTGGTCTTTTTCCAAATCTTCTGTGTTGCATTTTATATTTTTGCTGGTCCCTGAAAATATTTTCAAGTTTGTTATTTGTTTCTTTTAGGAACATAGGCATACTTGTTTCATAAATTGTGTATGATGATTTTAGTATTTGCTGGTTGTCATTCAATATCTTGTTTCTTTCCACACTTGGTTATCTCTTACTCTTGCTGGTTGTTCCACAGGAAAAATAATCTGTGGCTTTTCTTAAGGTATATGATGAAAGTGAATGCCTGCCTGTTGAGGAGTCTTGTGTTTGTTCCTGCTGGATACCTGGGAGCCTACCAACTTCATGGCCTGAGGTTCCAAAGCCTATTCTTATTACTCAGCATACCTGGGCATCAAGAGCCTCTTTTTAGCTTCACCTTTTCCTTCCTGCTTCAATCAGGGTCAAGACAATGTCCCCAGTACTCTGGGGTTGGAGGAAGGTTGGTTTTGCTTTGGTTACCAGTGGGTATATCTTTTTGGGAGTTCTATATATGTATAGGCCTTTGGAGTCCCAGCTTAATATGGAGAGGATATACCATCAGAATCCTCACTTCGGACAGACTCTGAGTTTTGATTTCTGCTTTCTTCCTCGGGATGGGCAAATGCCTTTAAAAATGTTATTGTATTGTTCAGGTTTTTACTTATATTTATGGGTTTAAGATTTTCCTCAGAATTTCCCTGTAAGTTTCCTATTTTGTTAAAAAAAATTTAAAGTGATGTTTATTCTGTTTAACTCAGCATTTTAAGTTGTTTGAAACAGAAGGTTATTGTGAAAAATTTACCCTCTATTAGCAGAAGAGGGAGTCATTAACAGTAATAAATTAAAAACTTCAGAGAAATGTTAACACCTCACAAGAGATTTGTAGGCCTGAAGAGTTTTCAAGTTAGGGATTTTCAGAAGGTCACATTTTGAAGATGAATGGATTGGTCTTGTTAACTTCTTTAGGATCTATGCAAGCTTATATCTGGTAAATTTTGAGTAAAGGTTATTATTAAGAAATGCCTCAAGTGGTGGTAGGGATGGATTTTCTCAACCAAAAGACCATTGAGTCAATCTTGAAAATCTCAATGAAATCAGGAGAACATATGGCTCAATATATATAATCAGATGAGGTGTCAATCTCACTGAAAGTAACCGCTGTGGTTATTTTCAAGTTTACAAGAGAAAGAGCAAGACTTAGCCAATGCATCAAGGAATTGGATCTTTAAGAAATCTTTCTGGTATAGTCTAATCCTGTCTTCAAAATAATAGTGATGAATGCTTAGGTGACTTGACCAAAGTCCCACAGTTGGGGCAGCCTGGTAGCCCATCACCTGGTGCCACCATTGATGTCTGCATAGGTGGAACTGGAGCTTCACTTCCTGCCTTGCTTGGGTTCCTCACCTCTTTTTGATAAACTATTGTATTCTATTGCTGTAGCACTCTGAAGTTGCTAATATTTCACTCCAGCAGGGACTGCTTCAGGCCATCACCAATGAAAGTGCTCTATAAAGTTCTTGAGGCATGTGTGTTGCATAGACTACAGTAAGCAAAAGTAAATACAGGCGTCTTTGCTTTTGAGTTTCAGTTGAAGAAATTCTTTCTCAGTGTGTGCTCTCACTGTTGTTTGAGCTCTGGGCAGAGAAGTAGCTGCGATGTTTATGAAGGGATAATAGGGGAAGGAGAACAGCTGCAGGATGTGGGAAAACAAGTGGACTCTGGTAATCATATTTGGCAGGTCAAGGGTGAGATTTAGCTTGACAAGATTTGGACGATGCCCCGGACCAGCAAAGTAGTGTTAAAATCAACTCCAGGTGTTTCCATCATTTGTAGTGCCTAAGTATTATTAAAGCAAAAAATAATAATAATGTGTTTTAGGATATGAAGGGGAGGGAATTACTCACTAACTGATCAAGAATCACTTCATATTTGTAATAGAGCCTGTTCTCTCCTGACAGTTGCTCCTGCATGTTCAGAATATACCATAAATCACCAAGTGCTTGTTTCGATAGTAAAATTTTCTCCAAGTGAGTTGTTGCCACTTTTGTCTTCAAGAGAATGCTAACTTAGTGAACCTCTTTGAGCTCTTTCTGCCTTATTTCTGTGGAATTTGGGCATTACATTGGCATATCCATAAGTTCATAAGTTAAATTTGAGATGGAGAAATTTTAAATTACAATGCTTATTTAAAAACATCTCAAGCGTTACCAAATGATGGATGGTAGAAATATGCTTTAGAAATATGTCCAACCAGTAAATAATAGAAGAGCACCAGGAGACATTTCATATGAGATGCTTCTGATATTTGGAATGATAGTTTGGAACTTTGTACGTCAGGGTGAAAGATGAAGGGTGCTGCTGTTTAAGACAGTGTTTTCCTCATACCTTCTGCTTATTTTAATCCAGTTCTGTAGGATTTCCTGGAATTATTTACCTTTTGTTTTTTGACCTTCAGTGCCTGACAACATTGGCTGAAGCTTAATCTAGGTATGAACTTTGTATGTGTGTAGAAACATTCTTTACCTTACTACTGAGGGAAGACAGGTTGTATCTTTCTTTGACTTGTAATTGCTGTAATTTGGGGGGCCCTGCAAATGCCCTGTGACTGCATTGTCTGCGTCTTTCACATCCCTATCCTCCTTCAATTTCATCCTTACCCCTCATTAAACAGAAAATCAAAGAGTGCACAGTTTGATGAACTTTGCAGTCGTCTCAGGAGAATGCCCTGTGGAGCAGCTTGCAGTCTTTTTGAGAACTTTTCTGAGAATAAGTTTTTCTGTGGGCAAGAACATGGCTAGAAGTTAAAGTGAAATTGTACTATAAATATTTTGCTGACAGAGGGTGTGTCATACAGAGCTTTTCTTCTTTAGAATTATGCCTTGAATATAATTAGAGCTCAGTAAATATCATCGAGAGCAGATCATCAAGTTGAATAGACTAAATGAATAAAGTTAGTCATTAGGAGAATTGAGCTCCAGTCTGTCTTTCTGTGGCTGTCCCACTCCTGACTGTTGACCAGGTCCTTGCCATGGCACCTCAGAAATGCCTTTGAAGATCTGCGCTCTCCACCTGCACCACCTCTGCTTTAGCTCTTGCTTGGCTCATTAAAAATTGGCTAATTTCCTCTAGCATCTCCCTGTACCCATCCCCCACTTCCCATTCTTTCTGTGTGCTGCCATGGGAGTTGCTATCTAAAATTTGAATAGGACCATGACAGCTCTTTGTGTTAAAAGCATACTTAACTCCCTTTACCTACAGATTGAATTTACATTCTTAAGGTTGGCACTGCAAGGCCCCTGAAATCATGATCTGCCCACAGGCATTGTCAGGCTCTTTTTCTGTCATTCTTTCCAACCTCACACTTGTGCTTCAACTGCATGGAGCTTTCTATCCCCTTAATGGCAGTGTGGGTTCATAGTTTTGTTCCTGTGATTATGTGATTGGCTTTGCATAGCTTGCCCTTTTCTCATTTTCTAAGTATCCAGGTTATTTATACATACATATATATATATATATATATATATATATATATATATAGAGAGAGAGAGAGAGAGAGAGAGAGAGAGAGACACTAAATGAATAAAGTTTTATATATATATATATATAAACTGGATACTTAGAAAAAATATATATATATACACACAAACATATATATGCATATATATACATATGTGTATATATTTATTTCAAGATATATATATAAATTATAGATATATATATAAATTTCAGTATCCTAACACAGTATCAGCATACATACAGAGAGCTCGCCATAAAATGTTGAAAGAATGAAAGTATCTAAAAAGTGGTTACTGTGAGAAACTCATGGCTTCTTCCCTAGAAGTTGACCTTGACAATGAATTATGCATGCTGTCCACTGTATTACCATCTATAACCTAATGTTTATATCCTAGTGATATAATGTAATACCCACATAAAGGTCATCTGTAAGTCTTCTCTCATTCTGCAAAATGCAAGAGTTCTCCTGGTAAGTAAATAGGTGTCAGATAAAATTTGAGGTTTGGCTACTTGTGTCCAAGTTTCAGTCAAAGGAATAGCCTTCATATCTGTAGGTGTCATCCTCAGTCCTCTGTTCTATAGTTTTAGGAAATTAAGATTAGCTGCTATCATTCTTTTATCATATATTTATATTTAGCATCATTGACATTTTGCAGGTTGTCATCAGGTCTATGTTTTTTTTTCTGTTTTATTCTTATTCCTCTGAATGTGTAAAGCCCAGTGTGGTCTCTGAACCAGTAGCAGCAGTAGCATCACATGAAATCTTGTTGGCAACACAGATCATCTGGCCTCTCCCAGACCTCCTAAATCAAGAACTTTGGGATGAGGCTCAGCAATTTATGTTTTTAACAAGCCCTTCAGGTGGTCACCAAAGTTTGAGGATTATGCTTGTGAAGAACCCTGTTCCATGTAAAAGTTTGTGTGTCTGTATAGGTCAAAAGAGTTCTTTGAAAATAATATCCATGTCTGAGAAACTGCCATGATTAAATAGTTTCAGCAGATGGGTCCAAACAAATTGTCACATGCAGGCAACATCTTGTTAGTAGAGAGAATTTAAAAAGAAACTGAAAGGTGATAAATATGCACTTGAATAATCTATCCAAGAGTCATGTGACATGCAAGCAGGGATGAGAATCCTTAATGAAGAAAAAAAAAAGCCATTCACAGTATCCTATACAAGTAATACAATTATATTTAAATATCAAGATTGGCAAAGATGTGCTCTGTGTGTGTGTGTGTGTGTATGTGTGCACACACGCTGTTTTTCATGGCTCACTTACTTTAGCCGTATTGTAGTTAAAGGAATACTGAGTTTATCTAGATCAATATTGCTTCAGTAGAAAACTATAATCTATTTTTTTCTATTTTCCTCTTTATAAAAGAAAACATTTTTCAGAAAACTCATCATGTTTGATTTGTCAAAAATGATATGAAAATGGTTATTATTGCAGGTGAAGCACTTTACCCTTCCTTTTCTCATTTATTCTTTTTCTATATGTTGTTATTATAATTCTCAGATTAATTTTCTTATGACTTTTTAAAATTATTCATCAGGAAGACAGAGTTGTGTCAAATTACTGATTTATTACATGATGTTTGTGCATTCAGTTATTCAAGAAATAATTATTAAGCACCCAATATGTTCCTTGCATTGTTCTAGGTACTAGAAATAAACAATGAGTAGGATCAACAAGATTTTTACCCATGAGGAATAATTTATAGTCTGATGATATGGAGTACTTTGTAAAATATTTGTAGTTATATACATAAACTCCAAGAAGAGTAGGCCTTGCCCTTACATTTTTGTGTTATTCACTATTTGAACTTTATTCAGCTCATTAGAAAAAACTTAAATTGCAATTTCTAAATAAATATTTTGCTCTACTTTATTATTATGCTTTTTAGGATGGATAAATCTCAACTGGAGTATTTTCAAATATCACATCATTGCTGTAAATTTCTCAGTTAACTTAAGAATTAGTCAGAAAAGCCTGGGTATCAACTTTTGTTTTGAAAGAAACCTTTCTTTAAGAAAATGTATCGCATATGTAACTGAAGTATCAATGATTTTGGATTTTTCAGTAATTAAAAAGGTAAATTTGCTAATATGAATTATGATTATAGAATATTGGTGAAGTGCAGGAGTGTAGGTGATTGATATCAGTGTTAACTGAGTTTATCACATCCATAAAGTTGATCTTTGAACCAAATCCCCAGAAGGTGCTTTTGTTATTACTTATTATATATGAGAGAAGGATATAGTTTTAAGTGAATATTTGGACAATGCATATATATAGTGGATATATATGTACACGTGTGCTCTGCCTTGCTGGGTGCTGGAAGAACCTACAATGAGAAAGTTAGATCAAGAAGATTGAAGGTAGAAGTGAACTTGTCATAGACTTTATAAATATTTTTATAGATTATAAAATAAAACAATAAAGACAGTGCTATTTAAAGATATGACAATGACATCAGCATTTGTAACTAGTAATAATAGGTGCTGGGGTCTATTATTAATTTCTATTTAGCATCCCTTACTCATTAGAACTATTTTAGGATCTTGGTTCCTTTGCAGTTTCAGATGCCTATAAATTCATTTTACTCTGTTGTAAATAATGTTTATACAAAGAAATTTCAGCACCACCCCCTTCCTTGAGGTGTGGATCTAAATGCTAGCCAGTGCCGTCATGATTTTATAGCATGGGGAAGAGGTGTTGACTTGTGTCTTCTTCCTGCTTGGGTCTTGCCTCAAAGCCTCCCACCTTCTCATTTCAACCTTGATGCTTGAATCTTAGATTCCTTTGCCTTTGCACGAACCAACAGAGTTACTTGAAAGGAATAGGTTGAAATAAATACAGCTAATGGTTAATAAATGATTGCCTATATATTAGGTAATTCCCTACATATTACATATATGTAATAACCATATATGTCTATTTTTTAAACTAAAAATATACATGTGGTCATAAAAATACTGAGCTGGAATTCAGTCTCTGAACTATCTAATTCCAAAACCCATGCTATTTGTATATGCAGTTCATTACTGGCTCTTTGTTCTTTTATGCTCATTTTTATCTTCTAGTTTTCTACATTTTTATGTTGTTTTCATTTTAAAATATGTCTCTCTTCTGATTTCTTACCTAAAGTATTTCATCTCGGTCTACTTTATAATTCTCATTTCCCTGTTTCAAAGAAATAATTGCAACACATTTCAGAAATACAACATGTGACAGACTTCCTAAGTCTTTATAAAATCTATTTTCCTCAACTTCTCAATTTTTGATTTTGAAGTCACTTATTTTCTCCTGATAATCCCCTTTAGAAAAACTCAGCAAAATTTTGTAAACAATGTAAATGATCTCAGAGCCTTCCAGGAACAAATTGAACAAAATGTCATCTATACAGCATAAGCAAAGTAAAGAATTAAGTCTCTAAGATATAGCTTACAGAGTCTCTTAATATTGTTACTGTCCAGATTTGATTTATTAAAGCAAAAATTTTACTTTTTCTAAAATAGTAATTCATTGTCACAGTTAAATTCTTGAGTAGTTTCTGCTTAACTACAATGTATTATTCTAACTTACACTTACATCTTATCCCTGTCATCTTGACTGTCGTTGAAAATCACTGACAGACATTAGGAGCATAATGACATAACCTCTCAAATTTAAATAAATTAGAAGATTTTATGAACTACTAATTATGTAATATCAGAATTTTTCTGTATTGGGTAGATGCAAGTTGTTCAGATTCCAAATGAGTGAGACATTTCATGATTACATCTCTAATTTTACATTCGCAGGCCTCATTTTCTCTCTGTAAAAACTATACTCACTGAGGGGTTTCTGTCAGTATGGGTTTGGATAAATCAGCCCTCTTTTTCTGGGTAGGAAATTATCAAATAAATAAAATAAAATTATATACATCAAGTAAATGTATATCAAATAAAGTTAATTCACAAATTTATAACATTTATTTTCTTACTTTGAGGTTGCTTTCCCTACTATCCTTTTCTAAAAGATGTATTCCACCTCTATTTGAAAGCAGTTTTTTTGTCTGAACTAGATATTGCCAGCATTTATCATAAGTATGTTATAGCCCTGTCTGTTTATCTGGATGAAGAGCTAGTTCCTTTCATATTCACAGGTTATATATTGGACATTCCACTCTGTATACTCTGTAAAGAGCCAATTTTGTAGTTTAGCATGAAAGCAGCCATAGGCAATTCATGACAAATGAATGCAACTGAGTTCTAATAAAACTTTATTTATAAAACAGATGGTAAGCAGAATTTGGCCTGAGGACCATATTTTGCCCACTTCTGTTCTATAATATCCTTTGAAGAGTTATTATCCTAATATTCGGCCATGAAATATGTATCTTTGGTGTTTCTGTAGCAGCCCTTATTCTAATTTTCTTTAATTGGCAATGCTTATGTTTTCCAGCCAGTTCTATCTTTTTCCTAGGAATCTGAGTTGACACGGGGATTTCATCAGGCCTTCAAAAGGCCTTTGATAAATTTAGTCAAAGATAGTTCTAAGAATTTTCAAATTCAGTAGTGAGCCACTGAATAATCTTTATTGTAGACAGTTTATGCTACAAGTCTGCCATCCATCTCTTCGACATTTGTGTAAAGGATTGCTGAACCTTGAATTCTGTTTAGAATGCCAAGTTGTTGTGAGAGAACCAATTATGCTTCAACTTTGAAAGCCAGGAGTTATAGGTTATTAGAGAAAACCATATGACTCAGTAATGAATGAACCTATAAATCCAAAGCCAAATGTAGAATAAAGCTAAATAGAAGATTATAAATCATTTTCCTTACTTTTTGTCTCCAGTACTGGCCTCTAACCCTTCCCCAGGTGTCTCAGTTGACCTTTGTTTTGATGTTTATACTGGTTGGATCTGCCTCACCTGCATGAGCATCATGATGGGCACTGCGTTCCTTCATGAGGACAGTTCTTTCCTGGTTTCTTCCCCCTTTCCAGGATGCACGTTTTACTTCAGTTAGTGTTTAATTGCTCTTGTGGTCGGCCTACTTCTTCTTTCTCCTCTTTCCTACTTTTGTGGTTGCTTTATAGCTGACTAATTTCTAGTTCATTGGCTCTACTCATTGCCTAATTTCTACTTCAGAATTTCCCTTCCAGGAAGGGTGGAGATGGGGATTGGGGTTGGGGGAGTGCTAGTAAAATTGACTAGATTTTGTAGTAGAATGGAAATAAGGAATGAGTAGTTGAGAAAAATAAAATTTTAGATTCGTTCAACTGAATGGATGTTTGTGCCATTTTTTCGAGATAAGCTACACTAACAAAGGTCTAGATGTCAAAGGAGTAATCTCAGCTGTAGATACTAATATCTACACAGGTATTAATACTCATATTTGTCTAGGAGAGAAGTAGAAAGTGGGAAGAATTAAAGAAAATATTCTTGGAAAGATTAAATGTTGACACTAAGGCCTTGACTTGTAATGAAATTTAAACTAGGGTCTGGGGATGAAAAGTTCTGATACCTTTTATAGTTCTTAACTACCATTTCTACTTTTCATCATCCAAATCTGAGACTTATCAACTCATCTTAGAGAAAGCACAAATTTAAAATTGTATGTATTTTTCTCTTACACAGCTTTAAAGATTAGAGAAAAAGTATTTTAAAACAGCCTCCATATCAACTCTCCAAAATAAATGTTTCTGATTAATATAATACACTTTAAATTGGTTGTTTAAATACTATGAAATTACTGTGCCCTTACACAGAGAATAATCAACCTCTCATAATGCATAAAGATGCATTCAGATGTCTAGTCCAAGATAATTTTTTAAAAATATTTTATTCTCTTTCATTTTCTCTCCTTTTTTATTAAATTTTTTTTTTGTTTAACCCAGCACTGGTAACTAAGCAAATACCACAAGTTGTAGTGCTTCTAATAAGAATGTAAAAACTTTCATAATTCACAGTCTCTTTCTATAAGATCCTGAATTTCTCTAGAAATTATCTTTTTTTCCTTAATTTCCCTAAAACAATAAACTTCAAACATTAAAGAAAAAACTCTTTACTGGAAAGATTTAATAGAGTGGCCATTAACTCTTTTGTAAATGCTGAGCAACTTTTGAAGAGAACTGCCTCTCCCCCAAACATTATAATATTTCTGAAAATGTGCTCCAGACCATCTGTATGAGTCAACTGGAAAGCTATTTCAAAGAGTGCATTCTTAGGCTTTTCTATGACTCTAATGAATCAGAGTCTTTTGATGGGGTTTGTAAATATTTCATATTTATTTTGATAAATATACCTAGGTGACATCTATATACAAGGTTTGAGAATCTCTGGACTCAGGAAGGGGTATCTGCAGGACCTCTGGCAATCCCTGTCCTATTTATTTACAGATATTTCTGCTGTAACTCCATGTTTGCATTCCTGGAAAAAACCAAAAATTAAAAAACCACCTCATTTGCAAAATTACACACTGAATATAATGGGGCTTCTGGGAAAAGCAGGGATAGGTAAAGAGAACTCAAAACTTATGGAACTATAACTGGAGCACCAACAAGAATAATGATCCTGATTAGTAACTGTAGCACAGTTACAGCTCCAAAAATATTTGTCCTTAACAACTTAGTTAAATAGTTACTCCCTTCAACCTTGAGACTGGTGCCTATTTTGCAGATTTTGGTCCTTGAGGGCATTCTCTTCTAGCAGAGATCTGTATTAACTTCTTTATCAATTTTTTTAAAAGACTGATAAATACTATCATTATAACACTTTTTACAAAAATGGGGAACTATATTAGCAGCTGCTTTATCTGCACCATCAGCTTTCCAGGTGGTTTAACATAGTGGAAAATTTAGCCATTCTTGAAACCACTAAACCAGACATGTCTTATAATGGAAGTCTGTAGGATATCAGCTTTTTATTTTAATAAGATCTTCATGTATTATTAACACTACCTCTTTAATCAGAAGAAAGCTTGTCCCTCAGTGCTTCGAATCTTTTATGTGCTGATATCATGCTCTTACTTAAGATCTAACTGATTACATTAACTCCACTATAGAAATTTTTCTTCCTCTTGTTTTTATTTTTGTCACCACCATGATAAAATTCTTAAAGTTTGAGTTCTCACAGGTGCTTTGTAATGGTTAAATCAAAAAGGGCCACTGCATTGCTGATGGATTTTTTTTTTTTTTTCTGAAAGTGGTGACACTAAAATTCTTTAGGAATGGCCTTCATGACCTGTCTCTAAGCTTGATCTAAGCTCAGTTCTTAAGTGTCATATTTCTATAGCTTTTAACCTATTTCAGGATGATTTTTTCCCTTTTATTAGTAAATCATTGTTCAACAGATTTTCTGCACACTTTTGGCCTCGTTTTACAATTTCCCCTTGTATTATGTAGGATATTTGTAACATATTTGAGGTATGCCAAAGTTATACAATAATAAATAGCTTTCTTTAGAAACAAATTAAGTCATAGAACTAAGATGTATGATTCCCATGTGATGGATTTCATTAGACATCAACCCAGACGTGAATGTAATGTTAACTTGTCAAGTCTTCTTTCGAGGATTTTGTATACATTTTTATTTACTAAAATTTCTAAGTGATTAATCATGTTTTCCAAAAATCAGGGAAAAAATATACTGCTACTTAAATGGTAAAGTCACTAGAAAAAAAAATTATTTTATTTAGTTACCTAAACCGTCATACTTAAGCACATTTTTACCATTATTTAGGTTTGAGTTCTTGAAAATCTTGGAAAATTTTGTAAAAGTTCTTTTCTTGTTCTCTCTCTCTCTCTCTCTCTCTTTTGTATATTATTGCCATTGGGATGCTAGTATTCATGAATCATGTTTAACTGTAGAAATTTGGTTGGTGACTCTGCTCATGAATTCCAGAGATGCAGTGTACCAAAAAAGAAAAAAAAAAAAAAAGCCAAGGAGTGATCTCTATAACTCACTTTGGAGAGTAACAGCACTGAACGATAACCCGAATGCTTCAGTTGACCAACAGAAACCTGAGGTTAGGGAGGAAAAGTGCTTGTTTGGGCCACAGAGGGTTGGGGTTCCTGAACTCCTAAAGGTTTCCAACCTCTGTTCCTTGAGGTCTGTGATTCCTTCGGTGTGGGGTTTCCTCCTGGACCCTGTGTGGGAGGGATGTGAAGAGTGAAGTGACGCATAGCCAGTGGTTCTACTCATCCTGGTTTATCTATTCTTATACACTAAGGTCTTCTATACCATTTTAGAAGACAGAGTTCCACAGTTCTTAATATCAGAAAATCAACACAACTGATTTATTTCTGGGACCTGTGTTGGTTTTCTATTGGTGCTGTACCTACTTAACATGGATTTAGAGGCCTAAATCAACACACATTTATTATCTTAAGAGTTCTATAGTTTAGAATTCCGAGACAGGTGTCACTGGACTAAAATCACAGTGTTGGCGGACTGCATTGCCTCCTGGAGACTCCAGGAGGGTATCCATTTTCCTGGCTTTTTCAGTTTCAGAGGCTGTCACATTCCTTGGCTCAGGGTCCCCTTCCTCTGACTTCAAAACCGCTGACCATTCTTTGACTGACTGCACCAAAGAAAAATTGACATGATTAGATTGGCTACCCTGGATAGTACAGCGTAATCTTCCTATTTCAAGGTTCTTACCTTAATCCCATTTCCAAAGTCCCTTTTGACATGTGAGGCAACATACGTACAGGTTTTAGGGATTAGGGTTGAGATACCTTTGGGAGTTATTATTCTGCCTACTGCAGGAATGAATGTGCTGTCATTGGTCTCAGCTCTAAGTAGGCGGTTGCTTGAAAAGCTTCATATTAATTTAGAAAGTAAGCTTTATAAACTACTAAAACTTCCAAGGACTTAACGACATGATGAGTATAGCTACCAATGTTTATAGGGTACTTGCACTGTGACACACACTGACTACTAGATGTTTTAAGTGCATAATTTTGTTTACTCCTTTGACTGCCCTATGTGGTAGGTTCTACTAGAACCTCATTTTACATTTTAGGAAACTGAGACCTGAAGAATTTTAATAATTTGCCTAATTATGTTGTACCACTGGTATTCTGGCTTTTCACCTGTGTGTTTCACTAATATTTAGCCCTACAGTGGTAAAAGTGTAACATAATATAATGAGGAATTGGGAATATAATTTAGAGAAAGCTAACTAATATATAGTTGTTTTTAATAAGAAAAAATAATTTGTTACCATGAATAAAAACTTTCAAAATGTCATTTTACTAATTGAGCAAACTTTGACTGATTAATATTAGTTGGTTATATATAGATTTCATGATCAATTTTAAATAGAAAAGACTATACCACATTACTAATTAGAAAGTATATAACTACCTCAACAATTTTTAGTGCTCTTAGATTATAATAATAAAGAGTTTATTTTACAAATTGTATTATAGTCTAATTGGTTAATAGATTCTTCCTCTACTCCTACTCCCACCTCAGGATGTAAGCTCCAGAAGAGTAGAGATCTTGGTTTTTTTCTTTTAGCCATGTCTGTATCTTGAGTATTTAAAACAGTGATATCCATGTAATAGACATAATATTTGTAGAAAGAATGGAAATTGAGAAATAGCTGAGAGAACAAAGTTGGTTGTCTATATGAATGAGCCAGGATCTGGATAATAGCTGGATTCCAGAGGTTTTTTCAACATAGAATATTTTAATGTGTTTGGCAAAGAAAAGACTATGTAATAGTTAATATGAGTAAAAGTAATAACCCTGATAAAGCCAATGTTTTTTTTATATATAAATCTTTTGCATTGGAGAGAAATGAATGACTCATTTCATATGGACTGTTAGAATCACAGACTGACTTTATTTCTTTATCCATTCAGCAAATATTATTGAGCACTGTGCTAGTTACTAGAATAAAAGATGAATTAAAAGAAAAAAGCCCAGACTTAAAGGAGCCCTCTGTCTCCTGGGTGAAACAAACAGCTGTAAAGAAAAAATGCATTGTATTAAATGGAATAGTAATGGTTTTAGAGGGCAAACACAGAAGACGGACAATTGACTTACCATTCAAAATATGTATAAATTGAGCTAGTCATCTTGAGTATATTGGGGTGGAGGGAGTTGCAAAGATAGGAAAGAGTCCCTATGTGCCCTTCATCCAGCTCCTCATTTTCTTGGCATATTGATCAAAACTAAAAATTAATATTGGACAATGCTATTACCTAAACTATAGACTTAGGCAGATTTCACCATCTTGAGTACACCTTTTAGTACTGAAATGAGGTCGTGTATGAAAGTGCTTTGGAAACAGTAGACTCAGTACTAGTAATATAGGAAATGCCATTGGAGTTGGGCCAGAGTAGGTCATTAATGGTAAAGGTGCATTCTCTGAAGGTGGCTTTAGTAATATGACTGTGAGCTCTCTATATTTTAGCTTCCTTGAATAACATACTTAGTTCTATCCATGAATGTTTAATTCCTTATGAATCTCTATTTTTAAAAAGCGGTTATTGATGTATTTATTGTGTGCTTGACAGTGTCCTGTCAAATTCAAAATACATGATGGAGTATCTTAATTCTCTCACTTTGTCCTATATAAGGGTAAACCACCTTGTCGAGGAGGGACTGAGGCTCACATAAGATATGATTGGAATTGGGACCTAGGCCTGACTCACTCCAAAGCCTATCTTTTCCTCCTGTGTGCTGCTTCCTGAGTCATTTTCCTGTACAGCTTCTCTGAATAGCCAATTTCCAAATAATACAAATTATGACTTGGTTTATACTTCAAGGGTTTTCTATGCATTATTCCATGAATCTAACATTTTTTGTGTGTGAATTTAAAGACCCATTGCTTTCTTTCCTTAGCTTTCCTTTTGCCAGCCTTTAGGATTCTGTAATGTTTCATCTATTCTTTTACACTGGTAGCCCACACTTTGAACATTTTAGTGACCTTCTTGATAGTTTCCAGCTGCCTTTTTTTTGTCTTGAGGAATGACCAAAGCTATATGCAGTTTTTTAGATATTAATTGTATAATTTTGTACCATCTGGATTTACATAATCTAATATTTTCTGACTTTTCAGATGATTTGTAGGTAATGGCAGTCAAGTCAGCACTAAAAAATAATAATTAATTTTTTTTAAAGATGAGAAATGTTTTCATTATCATTTTTAAATTAGATTTTTCACAACTGTGTGAAATAGGTAAAGCAGTTGTTAACCCCTCCCCTTTGATGTACAAAATTATTGAGATTCAGTGTAATTATGTGACTCCCTAGTCCCACAGACATACAAGTACTTAGACCTGAAATTTGCTGACTTCTCATCTTTTTGTTAATAGAGACTATCAAAAGCTAGAGGCAGAAAATGCAGGCTGTTATATGTAGAGTTTAGTAATTTAAATTTCTAGACTAGAAACTATTAACAAAGAATCTAATTAAACTTCTTTCTAAATAAAAACAAAACGCAGATACATCTAGTGGAGGAAATGAAAGATACATGTTGACAGGCTAAGTAAGCTTTATTTAAGTTTCTTTTGTGCAATGTTTGTGAATCTTTGTGCTGAGAAAATGTTATTGCATTCGGGAACCTATGGATTATTTCAGAATGTATGAGAAGCAGCTCACTTTTACTTTCTAAAGATGCTTTAATGAATTATTTTTATGTAAAATAAGGGAAACTAAATTCTAAGTCTTATTGTTATTCTTTTTGTGTGTTATCTGGAAACTGGACTACTTTGTCTCTAATCTTACAGTTTAACTTCCAAGGATTGTGCAGGAAAGTATCATAGCCTGTAGCTCTGTCAGATGGGTCATGGAACTAGGTTGCTTTAGATGAGCAGTGATGGAACATAGATTGTTGTACTACAAACAAGCTATTTCATTTGACTAGTTATTTTTCACTTCTTCAACAAACTCATAACACAAGGCAACTTGTCTTCCTTGGCTTTTCCTATAGGCTAGAAGTAAAAGGATAAGGATTCTATTGTTAGGTTGTCTGTGGACCTGCTTTAAAATGCAAAGAGCTTCACAAGCTTTAAAAAGATATGCAGGAAGTCAAACTTGGGCCCTACTTTATAAACTTGGGCTCAACTTAATAAGGGGTACAAGGTTGAATATTTAAAACTGATAAACAGTAGAGAGAAGTTTAACTGATCTGGCAGGCCTCAGAGAGTTGAGAAGCCTCCTTTCAATCCTGGCGTGTGCCTTTTAGTGTCATTCAGTTTAATATGTTATCTGTGAATAAAAAAGGAAAATCAGAAAACTATGGTATAGGAAAGTTGACTTGTCTAAATATCAAAGAAACTGATTTTAGAGGCTCTGAAAGGACCCATTTATTTCATGATTAGCTTGACTAACAATTTTCTCCTACGAAGAAGGAATAAGTTTTAAATGGCTGTGCAACAAATAGATCATGAGGAACCAATCAATCTTGGTAGATTATTCAGGTTTTTTTTTTTCATTTATATGCAATGCTTAAAAGTTTTTATGTAGCTATTATTGTTTAAAACTAATTATAAGTGCTAACCCATCTTACCTGGAAATTTTATCCAGTTCAGAACATCAAAATAAAGTCTTCCTTTCAAATGAAAAAGAATTTTGCTGACATGAGGTAATTAAATGATTATATTTCAATTCAAACAAAGAAATAATGGGTATGATACAAACATTATTAATGCATCAAGGTCATGCTAATGTGTTAAATTTACTTGACTAATAACATATTGAAGAGGAAAACCCCATTGCAATAAGAAAATAAATATACTATCAAATATTCAGTAACTAGATATTTCTCCATTTCTGTTTCAGTGAAATTGGAGGTGAATGTAGAAGGTATATATGAAAAGTGCATAAAAAAAGACCCTAATTTTTGACAACAGAAAAGATCAAGTTTATATACTTATGTCAAATGACATTACCCATTAGGTTAAACTGTAATAGATCCATTTTAACTCTAGGTATTGATGGCCTTAAATGTAACTTGCAGGACATCTTTCTGTTCATGAGTGAAATGTTCTTACAATTGGGGGCAGCTATGGTTACAGCATTAATTAGTCAGGCTTGTTGAACATTTACCTGAAAGTTGCTGGCAACTGTTCTGTGATTTCCTTCAGCATCCACTGTCATGGTATGTTGTCTTTTTACCTTGAAAGAAAAACAATCTGTTAAACCCCTCTGTTGCCATATCCTCACATGGGACTATTGCATTTCAGTGAACACGGGAGTGAGATATGACGAAGTTCATTTTTGTGGCATTTGGCAGATGACAGACAACTACACAGTTCAAAAACATTTTTTTTTTGGTATAATACCAATTTTAAGTGTTCTGTCTTGTTTTATTTCTCCATAAAAATCATCAAAGTAGCTTAGGAAATTCAGCATTTTTTATATCTACTTTCTCTCCCAGACTATTTTTTGCACTTGAAATATGTATAGAAATGATCTATAATATAGTGTATCCCACATTTATCAGGAAAATATGGTCACTAATGATTCAATGAATTAAATCTTACTTTTGAACTATAAACATATTTAACATAGCAAAGAACTCATTTACTGCTTAGTAGTCAAGGCAAGAGCTCTGGAGTCAGACTTCCTGCGTCCAGATGCTGGTGCCACCATACACCAGCTGTGACTGAGAATTGATAGTAATATTCTCCTAGGATTTTTATAAAACTTAAAAGAGTTAACAAACATAAAGTTTTTGGAACAGTACTTGGCACATAGTACAAGCTAACACTCAACAAGTGTTAGCTACTATTATTCTAAAAGAGTTTATTGTTGAAAGTGCTGAGGAAGAGGACTTATTTTAACTTGGTCTCATAGGCCTTGGGAACACTATTATATTAGTTTTATAATTTTGCCTTTAGCCCCCAGCCTATGAAATACTGAGCAAAGAACTACAGAACTACGTAGAAGAGGCAGATTGCTAAATTCAATAAATATCAATTTTCAGACTGAAAAATTCTCTTATCTAATAAATCTGCACTTATTTTTCCTTGCAGAATTTTACAGGGCTGTAAATCTCTCAGACATATGTGGAGAAGCGATCTGGTTATAAAGCTTATTATAAGAAACAAAAATTTACCACAGTGGCTGTGAAATGGAATAATCTCTCCTACAGTTTTAGTCTCCCCTTTTTTCACCTCCACCTCAAACCACACAGAACCAAGCTGCTGGTCTGCAGCTTGTTAGCCTTGTGACATTAAACAAGTTTTGGTATAACCCTCCATTTTCTCACCTATAAGATGGAAATAATAATCATCCACATTACATGAAATATATACAAGTACTGTTGCAGAGAAAAGGGAATCTGACACAAATGGTACATTTTGGGATACATGGTGACCAGAAATAAAAAAACTGCATGCTTAACAATTTAGGGCAACTGGTTTAGACCTTGTAGACTGGAGTCAATCAAGGAAGATGATCAACTTTGATTTGAAGGCAGAGAATATAACAATATAATATGGTGCTCCTGTTGCTGAAATGGAAGAAGAGCCTGGCCTTCGATGAGACAGGAAGGAATATGACTGCGATGCTTGGGGTCTTAGCTAAGGTGGGATTCAGGGAGAGAACACTGACAGCTATAACCAACTAAAAGAAATATAAGAGAACATAAACATTTCAAAGTATTTGATAATTTTTCAGTTAGATTTACATTTCCTTTCCATTGGTGTTATATGGCAGAGAGTATAAGAATCCTAATCCAGTGAAATGCATTAAAAAAAATAATAATGTCATGGAGCCATTGATCTCAAATAAAGTCTTTTGAGAAGGTTGGAGTGGCCTCTGGAATAATTTTTGGACCTAAGTGTTTTCTTTATTTTGTCAGTACCTTCTAGGCACTTCCTCCTATTTATTCTTTCGGCAAACACTTGAGGTACTACTTTGTGGTAGGCCCCTAGGATCTTATATATCGTCATCAAATAAATTTAGACATTTGGATGTTTGAATGTAGTGCAAATCAAAAAGGACACAGCCCACCACCACCTCTACCACCATCACCACCTAAGCCTCCAAATAGGGACTGTGACCACCTACTAACAACTGCTCTTCTCCCTCCTTGATTTGGTAGGGATAAATTTCTTAAAAGGCCCTTTTTTTGTACATGTACTTTTTCACTGCAACCTGTTCAGATGTAGAATGTAATTAGTCATTTTCTGTTTTAAGTATAGTTTTAAACATTGGCTGGGCTGATTGCTGCTTGTACTCTAAAACAGAGCGTTTAGAAGAATCATGCTGTTTTGGTCAACTTGTAGCACTTAACTGTGAGAAGTGAAACTATGAGCATGACCAAGTGTAGAAATTCCCACCAATGGAAGTTTTGGGAATCAAAGTTAACAACTGATAAGGAGATATTTTATTTTCATGGTGACATTGGTTAACAAAATCCAATAATTTTCAGCTGTATACTTTAACAGTAAGGCATATATATATTTATACTATGTGTTCACCTCCCATAGAGACACTACCATTGTGAATGTTACAGGTAAAATGCTGACATAGCACTTCTGATTTTGTTGTCTTATGTTCTGTAATGTCATGTTCTATGCATATATTACAACGATTGTTCAGCTTAATTATAAAGGGATTAATCAGTAGTATACATACACATCCTTACATTATAGAGGGAGTTGGACTTGGATCTATTAAAATGGTGCTTCTGGAGTTCAGCTATTTTAACCACACTTTGAAGCATATTCTCAAGTGTTTTTACTGGTCGGGTTTAGTTTGCTGTCAATGATACAAAGAATATTTTATAATAAAACCCTAAATTGTATGGTGACTTTCTTTCAAATAAAGGCACCCACATGTTTTATCTCATTCTGCAAATATTCTTGCTGAATACACATTTAGAAATAGCAATTTCATTTTCATTCATGGGGAGCTCTAGTTGACCAAGTCAGGAACAAGCTATCTGAAGGATGATTCAGCTGGAGCATGGGGCAGTGGGAGCACTAAGTCACCACACGTGGCAAGAAATGGTGACTTCGTTGAATGGTTCTTAAGATAACTTATCACTCACTGTATCAGTAGCAGTGATTTTAAACTGAGTTATATTCTGAAATACCATTGTCATTAGAACCTTCTGTTTTTTACACAGCTGTATTTACAAATTTTAATCTGAGAAGCTAAATTTTTCCTTGTAGAGTCAAATTTGTGAGTGTGGCTCAGAAGAGAAGACCAGATGGCAAAGCATAAACTTTCTCCACTCTGTGCATTACCATATCCTCTGCAGAAGATAATTCAACAAGGGAGAAATATGATCTGTAAAGGAGTTTTGGAGATTTTCCTCAGTAATTTATTTACCTCTAACATGACTATAACAAAAAGGACATCCTTCTGCATAAAGAACTGATTAATATCTGAGTGGCTTTTATTAACTGACATAATTGTCAGTCACCAATTTTCACTGTGAGATCTGCATGTGTGTAATGGCAGGCTTTTAAAAGATTTTATGCAGTGAAGACTTCACTGGGATCACAGCTGAAAGCTCATTGTTATTTGATAATATTTTGCAGGTTTCCTGTTTTATTTGTTCAGTGTGTTCTTCAGATTAGCTGCACAGTCACACGAAGAGTAATGATATGAGCTAACTTTGCATTGTCTGATCCTTTAAAGAACAGAAACCACAATTTATCTAGTGTCACATGCTATCAGCATATCTTGGTGGCATATGCATACTAAAATTTGTTTCCTGTTCTTAACAATATAGTACAATATTTGATATTTTAAAAAGTGCACAGTAGATGATTAAAACAAGAGATTGCTTAGATGAATAGTTATTTTTATATATTTACTTCACCTTTAACACAAATATTTATTTATACATTAAATTATTAAAATAAATTAACATATTGCCTTAAATTTTTGTGTGATCGGAATGTAAAATAAATATTTTTGGATTACTGCCATGATTTTTCCCCCACATTGTGTGACATATTAAATAAGAAAGAAGTGCAAAAACAGACTTTATAATTATACCTAATATACCTACTTGCATAATGTTAGAGTCAGAGAGTATGTTTGTGATCTTTTAAAAGTGCTTAAAGAACTTAAAGCTTGTAACAGAAGTGCCTGTAAAATGTGTGGCATTGCTCTCTCAGGCTTTCGAGTTTCTTTTTCAAAAGAATGCTCTTTTTTGCACTTTCCTGTCTGTCTGTGTTGATGCATTTCTGACGGTGTGGATATGTTCATCTTAATGTCAAGCAAGTTTGAAATAGATTTTGGCAAAGCCTGCTTAACTCTTGCTCTATCGCTATGTTATTTCAGGGTGTATGGCTACTACCTCTCTAGAAACACGTCGAAAACACAGTTATGAACTGTGGCAAACCAAGCACAATTAAGCCATGCCAACTTATTGCATTTGAACATTCACTTCATATTGCATTTACCTTCAACCAATTTTTAGTTAACAGACCATTCCCTTTTAGACGAGAATTGAATGGCAGGTAAAAATTTTTTGCACTTCTAAAATCTAACTACTCAGTTAAAAAATTGACCCCACGTTTAGGAACAACCCCAGCCTCCTAAAGTTATACTTGAGAATTAGAAAGAACTTGGTAGAGTAGTGAGATTTTTTTCTCCGTGAAATAAGTGAGATGACTTTATATGAGTAAACCATAGATCTGAGAAACATATATACTTTTAAAATATTTTCCATTAACATATAGTTATTATTTTATGACCTAATGGGAGAAAATATACTCTGTTGAAAATTGTCCTATTATGGATGAGAAAAACCATACAAACCATATATATTCATTATTAATTTGCATTTTCATCATGAATCTGTGAACTATCCATGGCTTTTCTATTAGTGTGGTTATGTAGGAAAACAAAGAAGTTATGTTATTGCCAGGTCTCCGGGATCCTTAAATTGGAGTTCTACTAAGAATGTGTGAAGACCTTTGTACGGTACTTCTTTAGAAGGCATTAATGACTCACAACACCCATGGGCCAAGGATACAGTTGTATGGCTCTGTTGGTGGTACACAGATTTGTTTTTGTGTTTATGCCATGTAAGATTTTGAGTTAACTTTTTAAAAGAGCTGTTCTTCGGAAAGCTGGATACCCTCATGTCATAGATGGTTTCCCCCACAGGACACAGCAGAGACATTACTACAAGTAGACTTCTAAGGATACAAAGTCAGATTGGCTGGTGGCTTCTGCTCTCTGACAGCCTTGAGACTATGTGCAAGGGAGAAACTCAGGCTAGTCAGTGGAGGTATACTTCAAACCCAAACATCAAGAAATGTTTATATAGCAGGGTCAGTTAAGGGTGGATATTTTAGCTAAGAAAGACTGTGTCTGAAAGTCTCTGCCTCATGACACCATAGATCATCTCTCAAGGACAATGGATATGCTGATCTTTGCACATGAACAGCCTCTGAAAGAAAGGATAGACTGACCTGCCAGATGAGTGATTTTTTTTCTTTCTACAAAAGTGCATAGTAGAATGGACCTCAGAGTCATGTTTATTGATGTTGAACCATATGAGGATTTCAGTGCCACTCAAATACCACTCAGAGATTTAAATGGAAATATAGCCTTAAGAGCTACATTTGTAAGATATAATACAAATATTCGCAAGAATCTCTTTTATGACTGCAAACTTAACCAAAACTTTAAAAGTAATTTATGTAAGCCTTTTATTTGTAAGTAGAAAGACCAGATAAAAACAGCAGGAAAAAAAAAGATAAACCAAGACTTTTTTTTTCTATATTTGCATTTGTGTGCATATGTATGTACGTATGCAATATTTCCTTATTTGCTGAATCATTTGTAATTTTGCTGTGGACATCATGGCATTTCACTCCTAAATACTTCAGCAGATACCACCAGAGAATAGGACCTTCTTCTGTGTAACCACAAAGCAGTGATCATACACTTGAGAAATTGAATTTTGATTCAATACCTTTATTCAGATTTTTCAATAGTTCCAGTAATGTCATTTATAACTGTTTCTTTTTTCACTAAACAAGATCCAGTCAATAACTACACATTGTATTTGTTGTGTCTCTTTGCTCTCCTTAATCTAGATCACTTTTGCAATCTGTCATTCATGACATTGACATTTTTGAAACCTAGATCATTTGTTTTGTAGAATATTCCTCAATTTGAATTTGTCCAAATGTTTCCTCACATTTGAAATCAAGATTCTTAGTAAAGAAATAAATAAGTAAATGAAGACAGGAGAGTTGGGGGGCAGGAGTGAGGGAATGAGAGTAAAGGAAGGCAAAAGAGATGCAAACAGCATGAAAATTGTTTATTCAAATTAAAGAGAACAAAATTTAGTAGATTTGTATTCAGATAATATGTATAAGCACATGTATGGAGTGGCAGGTGAGGGAATATGGTGCTTATTGAAAGTTAAGAGTATCTGAAATATTATGGTTAAAACATTTTGCTTAGAGACAAGGAAATAAACCTTGAGTTTTGGTTGTGTGCCAAGTTAAATGTAAAATTCAGTGAAAACAAAAAAAATAATTCAAATTAGTTCCTAGTCTATATGTAAAATAATGAGGAAACTTATTTTTCTTAGTATATGTAAACCAGTTTCTTTGGTGCCATTTAGCTACCCCAATTTTGTTTCTTTAAAACCCTTCACTGGGCTTACAAAGTTAAAAGTGAAATTAAAAGAGTTAATAGGAATATACAGACTCTATTCCAGATTGATGAGAATTTAGTCTGATTTTAAAAACCTCCAAAACAGAGATTCATGAACCACATCTTAAAACGAAGATGCCTGTGAAAGCTGTTCATGAAGTAAATCTTATTTTCAAGCTGTCAGACAAAACCGTCAGGTAGCAAAGTCTGAGAACAGCTAAAATAAGTTTTCTAACTTTCCAGTGTGTCTCCATGTGAAATACCAGCTTTTCCATCTCATCCCCCAGCCTCCAAATAAATAAAAAGGGGAACATATAAGTGTAGGAGCACTGCTGCGAATCACAACGTTCAAATGGTTTTCGATATAATTTATTAGAACGTTTATACGTTCATTCCTGACATGTTTTTGATTTCCTTGGTAAGGGCAGAATTGTAGAAAAACAAACATACCCCACGTAGGAGAGGTACTCTATTTCCTGTTCATGTCTAATGTGGCTCTGATTGCCGTCCTTGGAGTCTTGATTGCCGTATCCAGTGAATAATTACACACTGGATTAGGGAGGTACAGTTTCATTTGCCTGATTTTTTTTTTTTTTTTGAAACTTGCTGTTAATTTCTGAGCTGGAGTAGAAGTAGACTTTGTAGTTGGCTTTTCTAAAACAGTTGTTGAGATCTTAGGTTGGTTAAGTAAAATTTTGTGTGCAAAGGAAAATTCATTCATTATGTTTTTATTTTTAAAAACTGTTTTATTATGAAAAGTTGGACATACTTTATAAAATTATATAACAAATCAAATGTGTACCTATTGCTTAACTTCTATAGTGATCAACTTTTTGGGAAATTTCTTTCATTTCTATGCCTATTCATTCCCCACCACAAATTTATTTTCAAGCGAATTTCAGATATTATATCATTTTGTCCATAAATATTTCAGTAGAGCATAGATACTCTTTTAAGCAGTCTTCCTTGAAATTATATATATATATGTTCGATGTGAAGTTTAATGTGAAGTAATGCACAATTTAAGTACTCCCAGTCTCTGTTGAGAAGATTTCAAAGAGCAACATCCAATCAAACCGATACTTAATGTGGATGTGGTGGTCATCTAGAATGTTCATACACTGTCTACTGGGACAGCAACTGAGGTCCAGTGGAAGAGTGATGTTACCCAAGAATTTATGTCTTGAGGAAAGGAACATTGTTAAGATTTATGAGTTTGTTCTATTCCTGGGACCACCTCTGATGATAGGATAACCTAGCCCTGACTCTCTAGAACATTTTAACCATGAATAAGTAAGTCACTTACCTGTCTCCTAAATTAAACTTCTCCATTTAAAACAATGGGTGTGATGCCTATTGTACCTATTCTCAGAACTATGATGAAGATCAACTGTGATCTGGGATGTGAATGTGCTTTAGAAATAATGGCCTAGTTACATATTTTCCTGCAGCATAGGTGTTGGTCTTTGAAATAATCACTGTTCTTGATTTTTAATGGTATCAGAGAATGTAAAGATTGAGGAAGTAACTATCTAGAATATCTTTTAAAGATAATTTTATAATCTAGGCTCTCTTTTTTCCTCTGAATATATTTTATTTGGGCATTTAATTCTTCTCAAAGTTGAGATACATTTTGGCTGACTCCTCATCCCCATTTTTATTTCTCGATAGTAAAACCTTTGAGAATCATGTCTTAATCTGATTTGCCCAAAATTAATATTTCTCTTTGTAAGATTACAGGGTGATGAGAACTTTTTTCTTTCTCTTTTTCAGCCTTGCCCTTACGATTGAAAGAGATGAGAAGCCAGGAATCTGCTGCAGGCTCTAAACTAGTGCTTCGGTGTGAGACCAGTTCTGAGTACTCCTCTCTCAGATTCAAATGGTTCAAGAATGGGAATGAGTTGAAGCGAAAGAACAAACCACAAAACATCAAGATACAAAAAAAGCCAGGGTAAGTTGATGCGTATAACAGCAGAGGCAGTGCCTAGCAGTAGAATGATATAAAATCTAAACATTGCTTACAGCCTAATAAATGAGTATACTATCAAGAAACATGATATACAACTAAAGTAAAGGATTTTTCATTAGATAATGACCAGAAATTGTGTCATCATATAAGAAGGAATTTGAAGTTTCTGATTTTTACAACTTCCGAACGAGGAAAGAACTGGAGAGGTGGGTGGAGATAGAAGGGATGAAGGAAGACAACATTCATGGTAGCAGTTGTAATAGTAGTAAGTTAGATCCTTAAATTCGATTTATTCCAAAAATGACAAATGCTGTTTAGAGAAACAGTGCCTTAAGCAATCAAAATCCCAACTTCAAAATAAAGCTCAATAAATAACTAGATTTATGGCAAGAGTTAGAATGTCATCAGTTGAATTTGAAGTATTTTCAAGTAAGGGGCTAAAATTCTAATGAGACTTTTACTGACAAGTCTCTTACACTAGGTCACACAACTAAAATGCAGGTAACCCTGGGCGTGAGTGTCTTAAAGTTCCCTGCGCTTCTTGAGGATATTTGGAAGGGCTTTATGTGATTCCTTTAATGTTTTGGTATATGTGTTCTATGCTTAGTCTAAAGTGATACTCTTTTATTATTTATATACTCTTCATATCATCTATTTTCTTATTTAGGACACTTTTCTTATAATATCAAACCTCATTTTGAAATTAAGGAAGAAAAAAGTACTTTGGATTTTTGCTTGGAAACAGTACTATAAATGTGGGACATATAATAGTAGTTCCAAGCTCAAAGATTACATTTTCTTTGCTCCTACTTCGGAGGATTCCAGTGAAATCCCAGGGATGATAACAGAAGCAACAATGAAAGAATTTTCATTATTCTTTGATTTTTATAAGACATCCACCAAAAAATTATCACACCTATTGAGCAAAAGAAAGCAGAGTGATTATAATAGAAATTTAGTTAAATCTTGCCAAACTGTTTAATTGCTAAAATAACAATAATTAGGGACTTCTTTCTAGTTTGCATAGTTTTTTAACTATACTTCTTGTTCTTGTTATTTATGGTATCAGCAAGCTCTCTTGATTTGAAAGTTTAATAAAGCATGAGGGAAAGCCTGGGTATCACTCTCTGCAGCAGGTGGTACTTTAAAGATACAAAAAATAATACTATAAAGTGACATTATACTTTTATAATAAAGTTTTTTTTTACAATATTTCTATAAGTAGTAAGGGCAGTTGAACTGCACATGATAACTAATTTTGCAGATTAAGAAATCAATGGTCAAAAAGTATTATGTCTTGAGTCACACAACTAGTAAGGCTAAGCTGGGACAGAAATCTGTTTCTGGCATTCTTTAATGCCTCCTTCCTTCTTTAAAAGTGGAAACCATTCATGTTTAATAACATGTGCATGTGGGGAGAGGAGGAGGTAGTGAGTGAATTGAAAAAAATAAGTACAATTCTCACAGAGAAGCTTAGCAAGAATAAAATACTATTAGATTTTAGTGTTCATTTTGTTTTTGTTTTTTAACAATTTGACAAGTTAGTAAGAAACTAAGTTTTTTGCACAGGTAGGATAATGTCTCATTCATTTCTATGTGGCTGTCAAATGAAATCAATAAAATTTAAATGCCCATGAAATGTTTTATGCTAGGAGTGTGGAGAAATGGAAGAATCAGGGTATCTTTATACCCATGGGTCAGACGATTGTATAGAGATTGACTTCTGTAAACATAGGAATTCCCCTGATTGTGTGCTGAAACACTGTTGGGCGGAGGAACTTTAAAATCATTAAGGAGCCCATTGATTTACAAATAGCGTCTTTTAGAAAATTATCAGCTATATTGAGGTAAATTCTATTTTATCGTGTCAAAATTTAATAAGGAAGATGAAATATCTAGCACATCCTATTAGGCAGTAAAACTAAGTGCTAAATTGTAGGTTACTGACACTCAGTGCTGTGGATGTTGAGAAGAGGGAATGATCCCCAAGAGCTTCAGGAATAGCTATGAGGAGGTAGATTTGAACTTGCTGGAGGGAGAGAATCCACTCTGGCTGGGTGGGTGAGGTTGGGTGGGCTATTACAGAGGAGAGCAGAAATCACAGTAGCGGCCCTGTTAAGGGGCTAGACAGATTGGGGCACTGAGTGGGTGGATGAGACATTTTGCCTTTTACTGAGCAGCTTCTGTGTGTCAGGCCCTGGGCTAGATGCTGGGTACACAGAGGTGAACATGACATGCTCACTGCTCTCAAGAGCCTTGGTCTAGAGGAGAGAAAAATGTAAACAGTTATACTGCTCAGTTTTAAGTTGTACAATAGTGATAATCATGGGATGCTATAGAAAGAGCCTAACACTGATGGCCGAGGAGACCCAGTCAGGGACAATGGCAGCTTCTTAGAAAGAAAGGGAGGAGTAGGGAAAGGAGAAGAGATTTATGTAGGCTGTAAAAACAGAACAAAGCATCTGCAGACTACAAATATTCAGTCTGAGGATGCATAGAGAGAGGCAAACGAAGTTGGGTAGATAAAGTGGAAATGAGGAACAACAACAAAAAAGAAGTGAGCTGCTCAGAATAAATATGGTTTCAAAAGAATATATCTATACTTAAAGAGGTAAATTGTTACATGGCTTGGATGACATATAAAAGTATCATTAGTATTTAGAAAAGCATTTTCATATTGTCTTCATAGGTCCAGACAGCTAAGAGCACTGTCTACATTTTAATAAATTCCCATTATACTGGAAAGGCCAATATTCAGAAATTATTTTTTTTAAACAATATCCTTGCTGGAAAGAATCAAATGGGGGGAAAAAAAGACATTTTTTTTCAAGTTATGTGATTGTAAATTACTCTTGGCAAAACATTTAACATATTTGATCTTCCGAAAATAAGACACTTTCTGTAAAGTAGACAGCTACTTGATAAGTGAGTGATCAACATATTAGGTTTTAGAATTGGGTATTTGGTCATTTCTTAAGTTGTATCTTTTTTAAAAAATAGTGTTGTCACTTTGTTTAAGGATTAAAAAACCAAACTGAATCTAAATGCAATTAACATTTGCTCTTTTATTTCAAGTTACCTTATAAATATGAGAATAAATACTCTTATTATTATACTCATTTAAAATTAAGATCCTGAGAATGAAGAAAGTTAAGCTTCTTCCTATAGATCTAATGTTAATGAATAGTAAGACTTAGGTTTGAAATTGGTCTGACTCCAAGTGTCATGTCTTTTCACAACACTTGTGATTTTGCTGTCCACAGGGAAGTCACAACACGGGGCTAGGGACACATTTAGGCTTAGAGTGAAGTCTTTAATAAAAACATTCATATGTTCCAGTATCATCTACATATTTATAATTTTTCATTACAAAGATATTCAAAATGTTAATGGTTTTTAGTGGTTACTTGGTAACTTGACTTAAACTTTATCTTACTACATTTGATCTTAGCCAAAAGGCCGAGAAACAATAAACTTTATCTTAGACCATGATCACCAAGCAGAGGTGAATTTCAGTGTGAGGTTTAGGATTTCCCTGGGATTCTCTTTATTTAAGTAAAACATTGACTCTTTTCCAATCCTTAGTCTAGGTTTCTCTTTCACGTTTTATAATCTATATTGTTCATAGCAGCCAGAATTTCCTTTTAATCCCTTAGTGTTATGACAAGCTTTCACACCAATATGCAATTTCTATTATTTTCTATTATTTTGTGAAGTCTTATGCCCCTTCTGCCCCTGCTCCTACTAATAAACCACATTTCTACATGTTCTTCCTATGATTTTAAATTCACATTTGAACCTTTGTTTGTTTTATTTGGCTAAGCAATGTGTGGGACCAATTAAAAGACATGGAAACTGCCCTAGTATTATATGTCTGCTTATTCCTTTGTTCTTGTTTCCTTTGCTTAGTGGATGATTCTGATCAAGAAACGTGGTTGAAAAGCTTGGTGTATAACAGATTCATATTGAGCGTTTTAAATTGGCCTTATTTAAATATCTGTTCTGTATTAACACTATTTAAGGCTGACTTCCTATTGTTTGTGTATGGCACACACTTTCAGATGCCTTTAATTTTGTCTTAGCTCTTCATTTCTGCTCTTACATATTTTAGTTTTGTTTAAAATTGTATCTTCTTGGCTTGGTCAGATTTTAAAAAAGATTTTTTAAAGAATTATTTTTCCTGTTGTTAATTGTTGCGTTTTTTTTTTTCTTTGACTCTATAATAGAAAACATTTATACATATTCCCTTCTCTTTTTATGTGGCAGCTCTGGCAGGTCATTTTACCTTTACATGTAAGAAAATCTCAAATTCCTTCACTGTAAAATGGTAATACCCAGTGCCTATTTCATTTACTTTATGTGAGGCGTTTGGTGCAGTATCTGGGTCAGTATAGTATAGTAGTTGCCTATGAAGTCCCTCTTCCCTTTCTTTTCTTCTCATTACTGGCAGTTCTACAATGTCTGAAGCTGTGTTGAACACACACACAAAGTTCATATATGATTCCTTATGATTCCTTAGGGATAAGAGGAATGGAATTATGTAAACTGATCCCCACTATGCATTGAAGTTACTTTGGCTTGTAAACTACAGTGAAAGTATCAAGCTAATAAGAAAAATAAGGTAGCTGTTGGAACCTCAAATTCATCTTTCCAGTGAACAGTGAAAGAACATAGTTTGCATTTTGATATTAAAAAAGAAATTACTTAGAATTTCATTTATAAATCAGTTTGTATTAATTTATTTTACACTGTTATTTTTTCTGCTTTTAAAAATAATGCATACTTATAAAAATCTAAGTATTGCAGGAATATAGAATGTAGTTATGGTAACAGCTAACATTTATTGGGAACTTAGTGTATTTCAAGCATTGTTATAAGCACTTTACATAAATTAACTCTTTGAATACCCTCAGAAAGTGAACATCCGCCAAAACATCAACCCCTCCAAGATTCCCAAATAAAGAGTAAAATGTTAATTTTATGATTGGAAGGGAATTTCAGTAATTTTTCTAAGTTAACTTTCTTTCTGAAGTCTGTTAGAATAAAATAAGACCATTGTATCCATATTTATCAAAGCCGCAAATTTTTGCAAGGTATAACTTTCAAGAAAGATTTGTCTATTTCTACTCTTACTACAGCACTTCTCATTCCTACTATAGGACAAAGGATTGAAGAATCTCATGGTTAAATATGTCTTTAGAATTCTAAGGATCCCTAATGATCACCTAGATCATTGATTTCCCTATTGTGTCCCTGGAGAATCTTAAATTTCCATTTAGTTTCTAAAAGTGTTGCCAGCTCCCTTGACTTAAATGAACACTTTCTCTCTGTAATGTATTTTTAAATATGAGGCTCTGATTTAAGCTTTCATTTTAAAACAAGATTTTTCTTCTGAAAAAATAGTTGAAACCACTGATCTAATTTAATCTTTCTCTGCATTGAGATATTCTTGTTAAGATTATGCTTGACAGGTGGTTATACAGACTTCAATCTTTCTCAAAATCTTTCACAGCATCCTATCCATTTTTGAATTCTCAAAAAGTTCTTTCTTATAATATCATCCAAAATATGCCTTCTTTTTCCTTTACCACATAATTCTTCTTTAAGAGCCTCTACAAATTATTTCCTTTTTCAGATGACAACCAGGAAATATTTTTAAATAGCTACTCATATATTGTTCATAGCTGCCTTCCAGTGGGACCTGTTTCTATAACTGAATTTCCTCTAGGCCCGATTCAATTCTGAACACCCTCTTCTATAGTCCTCTGGTTATTGACATTTTTCATCAAATATTACTTCAAAACATAATTCACTATTCTAGATTCAATCTAGCCTGTGAGCAGTGTATCAAGATTTGTATCCTATTTAATTTATGCCCTGTTTTAATATTAATTTGGCTAAAGAGTGCATACATTTCTTCCCCCCCCTTTTTTATTTTAAAAGTTATTTAAAATAGAGTAATGTTAAATGTATGGCTAATTGAAATCCTTTTCTTCTATATGTATTGTTGTCAAGGCATGTCTCTCCCTGCCTGTGCCTGCTACTGATTTTTGAACCTGAATGTAATTGTGTTACATTTGTCTTGATAAAACTGAATCTTGGTCTTGGTCAATTGATGTTCAGTGCTGGAATTCTCAAGGATGTTTTCTACAGAAAAGAGTTTCTTAGCCACATATCATGACTGTCTTAGAAAATTACTGTACATATTTACATAAAAACAACTAAAAGGTACTTTTGTAAAGAAATCTATGGAACTTTGTGTAATGCATCATTTACTTGAACATAGAAAAATTTTTTTCTTTTCCTCTCTCTTATTTAAACGTAACTTTTATTTACATTACTTGGACTAGTATCCCAGGACACACTACCCAGGTTTATTAGGATACTTTTGATTTTAAGATCTATCCCCTTAAGATTATATTAACTGTAAATTTGATTACCATATTTCTTATAATCTAACCCAGTTCAGTAGTTAAAATATTAATGGAACAGAGTCAAGGAAGAACTCTTTAAATATCACCAAGGAGTGTTCCTTAATTTATATAAATAGAAAAAAAAGGTTTTTTTGTTTTTGTTTTTTGAGTTTTTTTGCAATATAATCATCTTGGGATGTTGTACATTCTCAGGATGCTTTTGTAAGTTTACTTCAGAGTTTTGGGACATAACAAGAAAAGTTACTACTATTTTAGAAATTCACTTTTTTGTGCTGAAAATCAGGATAGTCCTCATCCTTACATGCTTTATGATTTATCTATCAATTATTTTTAGTGGTTTTATATTCATAAATAAAAATTCTTTTAGCTAAGTATGCTATTTTGGTCTAGACAACTTTGTTATACTTTTTATTCTATTGTTTCTCACTGTTCTTCATAGTTGTCTGTCAGGAAAGAAACTTGTCATGTATGAACAAAGTGCATAAATAGCTGATAATTTATTTTAAAAAAACACTAGATTTGAATACCGCAAACCAGCCTTAAATGTTAACAGAATTTGACAGGGAGTAAATATCCTAATATTGTTGTTTTTTGCTAATTTTAAAAGTTGTTACATTTTATTATTAAATGTTAATATGTACTCACCAAGATGTCTGCCATCACCAGGGTGTATTTTGGTTTATAAGGAAATATTCCAGGGAAACTTTTCTGTGAATAACCTCTCTGATTAATATGTGACTATTCCCATGTAAATGGTCGTTGGGTTCCTCATTATATAGATAAACAAGGCTGTTATATCAGGTCTACTTTCATTAGCTTTGTTCTACAGATTGTTATTCTCAGGGAATATTAATAGACAAGTTGTGTAGATGACAGGGATTAATTACAAGGTCAAGTAAATTTGAGGGAAACTAAATAGTATGTTCCTTTCTTGGAGGGTCAGAGTGCATTAGCCTATAAAGACCAAGAAATCCTGTATAATTAAAGAAAAAAAGAAAGAAAGAAAGAAAGAAAGAAAGAAAGAAAGAAAGAAAGAAAGAAAGAAAGAAAGAAAGAAAGAAGGAAGGAAGGAAGGAAGGAAGGAAGGAAGGAAGGAAGGAAGGAAGGAAGGAAGGAAAGAAAGAAAGAAAGAAAGAAAGAAAGAAAGAAAGAAAGAAAGAAAGAAAGAAAGAAAGAAAGAAAGAAAGAAAGAAAGAAAGAAAGAAAGGAAAGAAATCCTGTTTCTGTTTAACCCAATGTATTCCAGACTTATCTGAGCATAGTACACATTGTTTTACTTTGTCTTCTCAAGTTTACCAGTTGACATTGTTCTGAGTCAGAGCTAATGAAGTTAATTTTTCTATCCACGTGTTGGTTTGACTGTCCCTTCATCTGGACCACCTCTTTCTGTCTCTGCCCTCTTATATTTCATCTTTTTCTACAGCCAACACTAGGAACATTCTGTCCTGCAGAGTGCTTAAGTGGGAACATTCAAATATTTTCTTCATTTATTCACACATTTATCTAATAATGTTTGAGGGTGCACCAAGGACAAAACAGTGATGGATGTGCTGTGAAGATGCCGAGACATTTAAATATGGACACCCCCTTTAAAGTGTATGTCCTAGCTTGACATACGGAAAGTACTAGGAGGATCATGAGAGAGGTACTCAAGGTTATTAGAATTTAGACAAAAGAAAGAGCAGCTCCAACTACATGATCATGAAAGGCTTGATGAAGGCATTAGCATTTGAGATGGTCTTGAAGGTCAGTTCATATCTTGATGGTTAGAAGTATAGGGCCCCTATTCTAGGAGGAAAAAATGACATAAGCAAAAGCACCAAGATGGAAGGCCGGAAGGCTTACATGTGAAACTGGGTGGGGGTTCAGTTTGACAAACTGAAGAATAGTAGGAATTAAATTTAGAATAATTACTCTAACTTGATTAATAATAGTAAATGATAAGACCAGAAAATTCACTAAAAGTCTAGGAAGATATAATTTATGGGAGGTTTGCAGGTAATTCTGAATTGCTGTCTGCTTCCTGCCTTCTTTCCCCCATTGTCATGCTCTGAAGAGCCCAGGTATTTATTACCAGGCTTGAGCACACAATGATATTTTCAAAAGGCTTTAGTAAATGCTGAGCCCATCTCAGTATTTTTGAGTTTTTAAATCATAAAGACTGCTTAAATTACAGTTTATGTGCAACAGTAAAACATAGACAAATGCAAATCACAATGCTGCCCATGTTCAAAAAGAGTGCTGAATATTCATCTAATATTCTGAGTTTTATAAAAGTGTATGCTATTGTTGCATGAATATTTATCTCAACATTAAGAACCATTTGTGTGGTACTATGCTCCTAGCAATGAGAATCTTAAAGAAAGACAAGTCCCCTTTCTTTTAGAAGTGATAAATTCTCTTCATTTAAAATTAACATAATTTTTGATGTTGCTCTACTGAGAGAAGTGCAGAGCATTTTAATCTATTCTAGCCTTAAGTGTCTGACCTTACCAGATTTGTAAGAAATGATTTTACACTTTTTTACTTTTCTAAACCCTAGTGTCTAGTGACATTTAGATATAGAGAGAAAAAGAAAATTTACCAATTGTGTTGAGAAAAAATCTAAGGCATGATATAATTCATGGTGGTGATAGAGGAATAAAAAGAAAAATCTGAGAAGACTTCTTTTAATTAAGACTATATCCATGGTGTAGCTTAAATGTGATATATTTTATTTTACTCTTGGTGAAATCATACATCTATGTACTAGTAAGTTGTGTTTTAATATGGTATGTTTAGAGTCGGAAGTGAGAGTTTGAGAACTCTAAAACTATAGAAAAATATATTTTGATGATTATTTTATTTCTGTACAATTTACTTAAACCATTTTGGTCCTGATCTTACAGGAAGTCAGAACTTCTCATTTCCAAAGCATCACTTGCTGATTCTGGAGAATATATGTGCAAAGTGTTCAGCAAATTAGGAAATGACAGTGCCTCTGCCAATATCACCATTGTGGATTCAAATGGTAAGAGATATCCTACTACATTCTATTTCTCATTCTGTGAGAGAAGTAATCAAAACATATGGTAAGACTTGTAATCGATCGGTGTGTTAAACCGCATTGTGAACAAATCAGAAAACATGTATTTTAAATATGTGTGTGTCCTCCATAAAGCTCCTCACTCCATGAGGTGATATATACCTGAAATATACATAGGATTCGGATAAGGTCACGAGTGACAGATGTAGTCCAGGTTGCTGAAAGAAATGAGTATACCTCCCTCTAAGTTAGTCAGGGAAGGCAGTCAAATCTGTGGCTTTTTCAACAACAGAATATGTGTATATATATGTGTGTATACATTACAGAAGACATGTACATACAGAATTTATGTGTATTATATAGATTTACATACATATGTATGTTATATACGAATATATGTACATTGTGTGTGGGGATAAACAATACACTCTTGACACAGTTTTGGCAATTTTTATGTTCATACATGTTTTTTTAACATACCAGGCTCTAGGTAATAGAAAGTTAGATCTGTCAGTTGTTTCTAAGCCTGTTATTTCTGAAATTAAAAGAGTAGCTACAAAGTTCTCAATATGTACTGGCTTCACCTTCTGCTTTCCTGAGAACAATGCCGGAAATATTTGTTAAACAAATGAATGACTTGCAGGTTGCAGCTGTCACCTACCCTCTGATAAATTCTCTGAGTTATGAGGAAAGTAAAAGAACCACAGCTAGTGGCTCTCTGTTCATGATACCCCAATAGTCCATAGTTTGTTGAGGTCATCTGTAGAAGGTGATGATGGGCCAGAAGCGAGTGTCTTAATCTCTTGAAATAAGAAAATGTACTTCATAATCTTTGTTGCTTTTTTTCTTTTTGAATATGGCACTTAACTACTGCCTTCACAAGCTATGTTGTCTGTGATAAAACCAAGCCTAAATGCACTGCTTCTAGGTAGCAGATGAGAAAAGGTGTCTACAGCAGAGGCCCAATCTCTTCAGCTGATGAGGTAAAAATGCTAGAGCATCCAGGGGAGAATAAGAGTAACTCTAAGGGTTAACTCCATGGGAGACCAATGAAGTTTGTGTCGGTCAACTTAATAAAATAGGGAGAGGAGAGTGAGATGAAAATATGGAACAGGGTTGGGAAAATTCAGGTTAATTCCTAGTCTTCTCAGGACTTTTCTACAAACTATCCTTTACAGTATAATTAAAGTTCATTACTCTCATTTTAAATACTTTCCTCCACAGAGAGTGAAAGATAACAGTGAAAAGTCATTTTATTACTATTTTTAGGAGTTGTGTTTGTAGTTTAAAATATAAAGGTGCTTAAAATTTATGAGTAAATATAACATCACTTTACTTTTTAATAAGCACAATGTAAGCCATGGATTTTTGCTAGTATATTACCCTACATGGAGTTTTTTGGTTTCTAATTGAAACACAAATTTGTAAATTAATTTTAGTACTTATTTTCTCTTTCTATTATACCATGTTTAATAGCTTGTTCTCAGTTTGTCAATGGCACGGTTCCCCTCATGGTAACTATTATTGAATTGTGATTTTGACACTTGGATTAGATTTGTGTAGCTATGCATACTAAAAAGTCCCAGGAAAATAAAATTAGAGCAAGTGTCATGGTCTCACTGAGTACTTATAGTAGTATTATATTGATTATTTTATGTTTTCTGATTTATAGGATCAAGCTGTGAATTATTTACCACTGTTATATCCCTGGCAAAAACCCATAGAGTTCTTTTTTATTAATTTGGGAGGTGCCAAAATTTTGATAATATGGCTTTTCACATTTCTCTCATAAGAGTAATGTCCAAGTCATTTTTGCATATTAATTCATTCAAGAATTGGTTTTGAATTTGATAGATCAGTTATAGTATAGGAGCGTGGAAGCAGAGATGTTTTTGTAACAAACCTTTTTCATTTGACAAGAATAAAGGGAAGTTCATGGAATATTGTAAGAAAGTCATTCTTAACCAACCAACTAAAATTCTTTAGGGAGTGGATTCTTTTGGCTTATTTAAAGATTCTGAAAGAGAATGAAGAATCTCAACTCCAGTACAAGATGGTCTTGTTTCTATTTTCTTCTTAGAACATTAGGAAGAGTTCATCCTTATCCAACCCTCTCACAGTGTTTAAAAAGAAATGGAGACTTAGAATGTGTCTTAAGGCAGATACATTCAGGATTAGAAGGTATTAAGTAGCAAAAGGGGGCATGACACCAATTTCCTATAATTCTTCATCCAGTATAGCTCATTCTATACCTGTCTGTGTGTTTGTGAATGTTTAATTTAGATTCTCTGGTTTGTGAAGAATAAAAACTGAAGAAATGGTATGAGGCATAATGAGAGGGCTTCCATGGGAAAGAAAGAACATCATTATAACTGAGTTTCAAGGAGATAAAATTTTGCCCAGAGCATCTCTTAGAATTTAAGCAGTGGGAGTCTGTGGCTCTTCTCTGTTTCTTTCATATGCCTCAAGTACTTCTAGACTCTTCTGCTATTTCTTTTATCTTCTTACCTCTCCTGTTTTCAACTGTGTTTCTTCATAATTCCCAACTTTGACCTGATTATGACACCATTTGGCTATATTTTTCTTTCTGGCTCTTCTGGAGGCATTCTGTCAGTATTAACTCTTTAGTTCCCAAATTAAATCCCCCACAGCAAGCATCTGATTGGTATAGCCTGTTGTAACAGACCACGTTGAGAGACCTAGAGAGTGTACGATCATCTGTCTTCTGGTCAGGTGCCCACCATAGGCTCCACCCAGAAAGGTGCAACTGGAAACTAGAAACCCCTCTCTTTTCAGAGGCTGTGGGTGGAAAGTGCTGTTCATTAGAGACCATGACTTGGCAGGTACCATGACTGACAAGGCCAGTGCACTGTGTGTATTGGGAGATGTCCACTACAGGGGCTTAGTTATTGAGCAGCTGAAAGGAAAGTGTGTAATTCTGATCCTTTCACCCTCTTCTGCCACTATCTATAAATTTGCTCTATTTAGATGAAGGATAGTTATCAAAGAAGTCAGCTCTGTGGGACTCAGATGCATTACCTTTGCATTGTCATATTCCTGTCTCCTTAGGAATCTGAGCAAATGTTGCATAGAAACACTGATTTAGAGAGAAAAAGAACACTCTGCTGTGATTATACACTGACACACAGCTAAACCATTTCTTCCTAATGTATATTTACTATTGACTTGGGCTGAGAGAGTTGAGTTCTCAAGAATTTCTTTTTCTGTGGGGGTCCTATGGCTTGATGATTTCTCTATAGATTGCCTTGATGAAAGATGTAGGTATGTTGCTGTGAGCTAATTACCCTAATTCTGTTCTATGCAAAGGATTCCTTGTGATTTTCAAGAATTTCTTTTTCTGTGGGGGTCCTAGGAGGAAAAAGAAAGGCTTAAAAGTAAGAACATGCTATTAAAATATTATGTAGAATTCCCCTTGAGATTTTTAATTTATGTTTTTTACAAAATATCAGTCATTTTGTTTATTTTCTGTCTTATTCACCTCTCCTATATTTTTCCAATAAGTACACAGCTATGGCTTGATGATTTATCTATAGATTGCCTTGGTGAAAGATGTGGGTGTGTTGCTGTGAGCTAATTACCCTAATTCTTTTCTATGTAAAGGATTTCTTGTGATTTACTTAAATTTTCACACAGATGCCTTCTTTGTGCCAATATGTTTAGAATATATTTTGGTACAAGCTTCTAGACAAGATGGCAGAGGTTATGGGAAGATGTGAGGAGACTGTTTTCTTCTCAGAAAAAAGTTGAAAAGTATAGTGAGATGACCTTGCCGTGTGACACTATGATGAATACCATTAAGACAGCTACATAACTATTAGAATAAAATTAGTTTAAATCATAAAAATCTTCTATCTAATATGCAGTACTTTCTACATTGAAACTCACTGTTTAGATCTACTTAGATGCACAAATAATTTAAATATAATTGTTAGAAAAAACTAAGAAATGAATGATTTATACTTGAATAAAACAATGATTGTATTTATATTATTTTTAAGCATTTAGAAAATGATATACATATAACCAATCATTTTGTTAAGCTGCATTTTAGGAATTTATATGTTTTCTGCCTTTCCAGTGCTTTTTAATTCCTACCTTATTTGGAAAAAAGGATTTGTCATATAGTAGACAGATATAAAACTATACAAGCTTCTAATTACTTCTGGGATTATGTAAATCTAACAAAGTCCAGTTGAGTTTTCATATAAAGAAAGGTCTCAGAGGGAGTCATCATTACATGATGGATTACAAGTGGATTTCTTTTATGAATTCAAATAAGGCAGTTTAAAAGGCCACATACACTATGCTTACAAAGCTCATACACTACATGTTTATTTTTATTTGTATTTTTTTTTTGGCTTTGTTTTCATATAGGAAACCTTAATTTAGCAATTAATTCTTAGCTAAGAAACCCCTTGAAAACTCCTGGGCATTAGGGAAGAGAATAATAGGCCTAGCTGGTTTTAAAATTAATTAAATACTGCTGCCTTTTAAAAGATTAATACAAGAGAACATAGAACTAACTAATCAATCATATCTTCTACTAGGTTTTCTTTTTTTAATCAGGAGAAAAATTGTTTGAGAAAGATTCAAAATCTCCGAGGAGCAATTGGGCTCGTAGCAGTAAAACAGCTGTTATATTTGTGATGAGCAGAAAAACGTTGTTTCTATAAAATTTGATTAATAAATTGATTGGGCATTTAAAAAATTAGCTTATCTAGGAAACAGGCTTAGCCTCACTCTGTCTCCAAGTTGACAGTGTTGTTGCAAATTCTGTGACATTGGTGAACAACCTATAGTTACAATGGGAAGCATGTAAAACATGTTTTATAATTTGTATATTTGTCTCCATATATGGAGTATTATGTAGGATTCCCCTGAAGGCTGATATGAGTGGAATAGAGTAGTCTTTTCAATGTATAGTATCCCTCTGTCTTTACACTATTTATTAATTTAAAATTTCCCCAGTTGCTTTAAAGTAAGCACTCATTATGAACAAGAATTCAAACAGTCAAATATGTTCCTGAAGTCCTCTTTAACAGTGATAATAAATATGCTCATCTTAAAGCTTTAAAAAAAGTGACTTGATCAGATTTTTGTATGCATGGTAATGACCTGTACATTTAGAATAACAGAGTCACATAATTAGATGTTTAAATACACACAGACACATCATATATATGTTTGTATTTATGTACACATATATTTTTCCAAATATTTATAGTTAGTATATTATGTTCATGGTGAAATCTCAAATAAGTCATGCATACATAATGATTAGAAAAATTGCTTTCCAAAAGGTGTTATTTTTTAGATACTGTAACTTTTTCTGGAGACCATATTCGATTTATTAAAAAAAATTCAAACATTGCAAATATACTAACGTTCCTTATTTATACTCGCCTACTCAGCAGAAGTTGCTCAGCTGTGTTCAAATCTTCATTATTTTGTACTAATGAAGGGGACGTCTTTTATAGATTAACAAATTGAATATGCCAAATTACTACAGAAAAATATGATGCTTAATCATCAAGGAGATTGCAGGACTTAATATTTTTTAAAATCTATAAGTTAAAATTATTTTCAGTCATACTAATAAAAGATTGTTTTCTAAATCTATGAATTTTACTCAAAATACAAATAAAAATGCTTACTGACTGGTTTTAATAAAAAAGATGAACTTATTAGCGAGATTATTTTAGTATAGAAAGATATAACTTCTGAGCTTGTATTTTCCCCAAGATAATTGAGAAGGTTTTTATTTGGAACTATAATCATTAAAGATATTTTTAAAAGTCTTGAGAATAAATACCTAATTATAGAAAGGAAGTTATTTTAAGTTGTCTCTGTATATATACATCTTTTTAGTAACCTCCTTTTTGATATTTTTATTTAATGTTCAATTAAAAAAGGAAATGTTATGGTTAACCTTTCTTTAAATATGAGATCTTTTATGCAGGTGATAAGAAAGCTCTGATTTTTTTTCTTGGAAGCTCACAGTAACCAACTACTTAGTTTGTTAAAAATAAATGTGTAAATATCCTTTATTCATATACTGAGGTTAGAATGTTTGCTCAATCCTCATGACTCAGCTTACTCCTTCAGTCTGGCTGTCATGTCATTGATGGATCCTGAAGGACATGATAAAGAAGCATCTCTCCTTTGCTTGGGATCTTCTTCTAGGTATTCAAAGAGTAAGACAAATGCTGTAACTCTTTGATAAAAACTTTTCTCTCAGATTAAATTTTCCTCAAAGAAGAACAATTTCATTTTCTACAGCCAGATTTGAGGCCAGATTCAATTTATTAAAAAATCAAGAAAGCTAATTGTTGTTGCCACTTTAGAAACAGATATTGCCATGTTGCCAACTTAGAATATCCCCTTAATGTTTCTTGCTTGAGAAAGTCCATAGGATATCATATACCTTTACCAATTCCTTTCACTTTGTCCCATTTTTAGTGCATATAAAAATCTATGAAGGCAGTTTTGATGGGCTTGATAATAATCTCACCTTGAATGGTGTGTCCTCTTGATGCTTGATTAGAGAGGACCTTTCACACTTAATTTGCATGAGAAAGGCACATTTGGTCTTACTGAAGATATATTTCTGATTTTATACATTCATTTTTAACTTGTTCTTTTTTTCAACATCCCTTCTGAAACTCACATGCTATTTCCCACCCCACCTTCCCATTCTACAAAACTTTTTATACCTAGAGAAGCTTCGGAGGTTGAAGAAATACTACCACAAAATCATTCTTCTTACCTGTTGGGCTATTGGACTAGTCTTATCACGGAAACCCTAAGAAGTCATTTCTACATTTAAAGACGATTACATTGATCATGAACATTTCTAACTCTATGTAATGAGTTGTTAATTCAAACACAAAATGATAGTGTATATGACTTGCTTAGGATTTTGGTAAGATCTAGTAACTTTTGTAATATATATCACAATAGATTCAACATCTTTTTGTCCTGGTTAGTAAATAATAAACAGTAGAATACTATTAAATTATTTAACAATAATTATACACACAGAGAAGGTTGAATGATATTCATCATTGTATTTCTACATCTTTCCAAGCTTCATAAAACTATGCCTTACTGAAAATATTACATCTTAACAATTTAAAACCTTTTCAAAAGGACTGAATGAATACAGAATTAGTCAGACAATGCAATCATTCTGTATTTCATCATAATGGCAGTAAAAAAAGCAAGTCATAGTTTGAACAAGACTGTCACAATGGTGTGTCCAGAAGTGTGCAGTTTTGTTCTTCATTTCCTTGGGATTGGAGCTGACAGCAGTAGCTGAAATGTTGATCCTATGATAATGCACCCATCTTGATTTCCACTGGCAATTTTATGTAGAGTCCAGTGGCAGAACTTAATATTTTTCATCAGTCTCAGTAAAAAACATTGCTTGCTTTTGTTTTTGAACAGAAATATAATTTTTCAAAGATGTATAATTTAAAAATTCTCACCATGGCTTTGATCCTACTGCTTTGTTTTTCTTCTGCTGTTTCTGCCTTCTTTTCTGAGGAGGAGCCTCTTTGCCATAAATTCTCCCTTGCTGACCTCAGTGGGGGCAGTGAATTCTTCCTAATTACTCAAATACAGCTCATCTCATGTTCTTTGCTCAAGAAAGAAGAACTACTTATCTTGACAGTCTTTTTTTTTTCACATTTTTTACTCTCTGTATGGATAAAGCTTAGGCTTTCATCACCCCCTTGCAATACTTCCTTCCTTTACACTCATTTTTAGGTTAAAGGCAGGCTGTGGAACTGCTTCCCAGCCTCCTGATTATACATCATAATATCCTATCACCTTTTCTTTTTTTGCAGAGATCTTCACTGGCATGCCAGCCTCAACTGAAACAGCATATGTGTCTTCAGGTAAGGAAAATAAGCTTGTCAAATTTTACTAACCAGAATGACAGACATAACTGCTGGCTGTTCCTTCTACTAAACAGAACCCCTTCTGCATCCAACTTTCAGCTGTTCTTGTTTTCTGCCAATATTTTCCTCCAGCTCCTTCTGCCTTTTTGAATTTTACTTAAAGGAGTCCAGTTCTTGATGTATGTCTGAACTTGGGTCTGAGAGGCATGCATGAGAAAAAGAAATCTACATCTAGATACAATTTAATGACATTAAACGAGTAAAGGAGACATCTGGGTTATAAATTCAGTTTTTATATCTTAATAGGTGCTCCTCTTGGTTGCTTCTACTTTCTTTCATCCGTCAGGGTTTATTCCTGGCTAATATATCAGTGTCTGATCTCTGACCTTTGGGCTCCTGATGATCAGTTGTGGTTCACTAAACTTAAAAAGAAAATACCATTTAGTCCTAATGTTTTAAAATGTTCCCTTTTTTTTTCAGTTTGTTTGGCTTTGTTTGTTTCTCACTTTCTGTAACATCTGCTGAGAGCAATTATAGTCTGAGCAGATATTTGATACTTATAACCCAACTCTACTAATGCTTGTGTAACCATAACTCATAGTTTTTTTTTTCAGTAGCTGTGAATTTAATTAATCTACTGTAATTTTTTTTTTTTACTTTTTTGTATCTTCTGTAATTATATAGTTAACCGAAACTTAAAAGGTTTAAAAATTAATATTTAATTCTGGGAGCAAGTTTGTGTAGACCTGGATTCCAAACTCACTTCAAATAACTTGTTTTTTCATGATACTTTCAGTTTACAAAGATTTTTACACCTCATTTTATAATCACAACAAATTTATGAAATAAGACATTATTTTTCTTCATTTTACAGATGAGGAAACTGAAGCATTAGGGATGTTAAGTCATGTAGCTCAGCAAGTGGAAGAGCAGATAGTTCAAGCTCAGTCTGATTCTTTTAATCACCGCATATTTAAAGTTTTGTTTTCATTGATTTTTTTTCCATATGGCCTGTACCTTGTTGAACCTATATGAGGCCATATAATCTAACACAGCACAATCTTACTTTTTCCATTTTATCTTGACCAGTTTTTCATCTTCCCTTCAAAGCCATTGTTCAAAATCATACAAGCTTAATTTCTTTATATCCTAGACTGCTTTGGCCATATTTAGGGCATATTGCTATGTCATTACTAAGATGTAAGTATGTCTGTTGTAGGATGGGATGATCCTGGAGTCCAAAAGGCTCTTAGTTTTACTTTTCTGGGTAATAGAAAAAAAAAAGAGAGAGAGGGAGAAGGAGATGGGGAAGAAAAAAGAGAGATAAAAGAAAACCAAAACAAAAAAAGTTATTGAGTGATCTGGGTTTCTTTACCTTTCAGTCACACATTTAATGCAGCAACTTCATTATCTGACTCCAGTAGATGTTATGAACCTGAGCTTTAAATTTATGTGGTGCTTGTCTTGGGAATTTGGACTGTAACCATTATTTTTTGATATACGACTTGAATCTTTATTACTTGCTGGCTGCTGACTTTCAGCCTTTCTTTGATACTAAGTTCTTATTTCTTATTCATAACAACCCTTAGGTCCCATGCTTTTTTTCTGCATGAGTTATGTTTTATGCTCTGTCTGTACTTAAATACTGGTTTTTTTCCTTTATCCTTGCTACCTAAGAGAATCTTGCCACAGTACATTTCCAATGATTGTATTATGTTTATTCGGCATGTTTTGTTTGATCCTAATGTAATTGCTCTAGTAGATTGTGCATGGGCTTGATTTAGCACCATGTTGAGTCAGGATGTTTATGCAGACCAAGATGCCTGAAAAAAGTCTCCTTTTTTAATTTTTTATTTTCTCTACACATGAAAGTTGACTTTCATTCTTTTTGAATATGGGGATTGTTCTCTTTGGTTTCATAGTTTTTAAAATCAAAACCACACCTAAGAGAAGGAATTTTTCTTTCACCTGTACTATGGCTATCTTCAGTGTTTTTCTAGGAAGTTCATATAGCTGTTGGTAGGCGGGATAGCTTTACAGATAAGCTGATTCCATTTTCATCTCTTTCAAAAGTCTTTGGATCTGGACTAATGAAATATTCCTCTGTGGTCTTTGAATATTGTATACACCTTCCTTTAACTTTGAAATGCTTCAGCTTTTCTGTCATGCTCTTTTCTGGTACTCTTTTTCTGGATGATACCCAAGCCTGGCCAATTTCTAATTTAAGAATCAAGCAGCATGACTCAATAAAGCTTCATTCCACTTTTATGTTTTATAGAGTCTCCCATTAGAATATCAGTAACAACAGAAGGAGCAAATACTTCTTCATGTAAGTATATTTAAATATTCCGTTTGCTAGTTTTTAACCCAAGACAATATCTGCCTCCAAAGATTATGTTCATGTCTGTTGTCTGCTCTTATTGAAGGACAGTGTACAAAGTGTGGGAGCAGGATGGTGTTTGCCTTTTGGAATAGAAATGGCCTCCTGCTAGGTTTGGGGTCAACTAGATATCCCATGCCTCTAAGATACTTATAGATCTTCAAAGATGCTATATATGTGCTAATTTTAGGAAAATGTAGTTTCTTTGAATATTGAGAAATAACTTCATAGTCTCTGAGGCCTAGTTCTGGGTGAGTAATAAAGAGCATTGTGTTGTGTTTTTTTTTTTTTCTTTTTAAGCGTGTCTTGATGCTTCAGCAACTACTTGAGGTATGATACCCAGCTATCTGAGGCCTCTATTTTAAAGGTCCTCAGTTCTTATATGAAGTCTGCTGTAATGGAGTAAGGAAACTATATATAGATGCCCTTAATTCAAACTTGATAGCAAGTGACTAATTATGAAAATGTTTGAAAGCAAGTCCCTAGGCAAGAACTCAGATTAGTTTTCATCTGTTTAATGTTAAATGTGCTTTGTGCTTACGGAGTTCTACAACCGTTAGATTGATTAGTGCTTTGTGCTATGTCAGGGGAACTTAAGACATTAGCAAGGACTAGTAAAAATAGTTTTCATACTTATAAATTGTGACTAGCATAGAATTAAAATTTAATATCCAACAAGGGACTTTATCAGACCTTGAAAATAAAACTTAGAACTACAATACAACCTTTCTCCCCGTTATTTTAGTTCTTTATTTAAAGCTAGTGCTAAGTTTGATAAGCTCTTAAATAAGTAGATGTTCTCAATTATTCAATTCCAACCTGGAGAGTGTTTAAGGAACAATTTCCTTTGGCTGTCATTTGGTAGGAAACCCTTGAAAAGGAGGTCTGTACTTTTGGCAACTTCGGTTGTTTTGTCAGTCTATTTAAATAGATCCCGTTTGACATAAAGCCTTTTCCTTCAGTTTGGTGGTAGGTACCAGAACTATAATGATATGATGTAAACATATTTTTTATGGCATGATGTATGATGTTTTGACTACATTTTAGCTAGATAAAGTATCATTTAACTGGATTGGTGACAACAATCTAGTAAAATCAAACAGGAAATGAAATGCTAAGAAGGACTAAATTGGCTTCCTCCATATTCTGAGGACACTCATTACATTCCCCAAAATGATAATCTCTTCTAGGGAGTTTGGGATATTTGTTATTTAATTCTACTTATAAAAAGATTAGTATAATTATACATATTTTAGCTAACTAGCATTAAGAAATCATGTCAAGCTGTGTTTTTTTTTTTATAATTGAGTGTTTATTATGCAAAAGCAAATACTAGGTTTTTCTTTTTGGCATTTTTGTCTGGGAATAATTTCTCCCCTGCATGATTCATTGAATAAAGTTATTGGAACTCTTGTAATTGGAACCCTCCATGCTATCATTAATGGGACAATGGCTGCTGTCCTTTAGCATAGCTGATTAATTTTGGAATGGAAGCAATATTTCTTTTGGTTTTCCAGAGCTTGAGGGAATTGAAATGAATCTCTCAGTTTACATTTCTATTTATTGCAATACTGTTGAGAGAAAAATATTGAAATCTGACTCTGATCTGTAACTCTCACCAGAATTAGTTTCTAACATTTAGTAAAGGTTTAAGATTAAGAAAGGTTTCACGTACCATTTTGTTAAAATATTCTGTGTGCCATTTTTGTACATCTGTCCCTGTTCATGATAGGCTCTTGGTAATATCTTTTTTAATCTCATGAAAATATGCTCTGTAATTTGAAAATGGAAACCAGTAGTGGCAGAATTCTCAGTCCAGTCTTAGAACAATGGAAGCAGCATGAGTCACTCAGCTCATTTAAAGGTGACATCAAGCAGAAGAGCTGTGACATAGATGTATCTCTGTGAAAGGTTGAAGGTGAAACTTGAAGAATCGGCACTAGCAATAAACTGGACATAAAAAATTCATAATGTATAAAAGTGTCAAAGGCTTTGGAAGAGTTCACATGGGTCAGAAATAATCAGCCATGAAGAATAGTGTTTTTTGTTTTGTTTTGTTTTGTTTTGTTTTCACTCAATTTCAGCCAAAAAGGAGACACTGGTAAATCCCTGTTTGTGTGGGCTACATTCTTTGAACGATTGACATTGGTGTTTTCTAAAATAAATTTTGAAAAGCCCTTCTGAAGTAGTATGGATTCAGCAAACCTGTTATGTATTATAACAATTTGGGGTGCTTTTTGGGTCAGTGTAACAAAAGTGCTGTAGCTTTATTACTTTTCAGTTCCTTTGGTAGCAATATGCACATCCTTATAGGGAAACATCTCCTTCCTGCCTGTCCTGTTCTGAGAGCTGCTCACTTCTGAGAAAATCTCGAGGGGGTTCAGCAGTGGTGGTATCAGTTCTTGGCCCTGCTTCGTGTCCTGCCTGAGATGCCAGATCTGTCTTCTCTGCGAACATCCTGTTTCCCCCCAAAGCCTTCCCTGTCCCCTTCAGCTCTCAAAGTTCTCCTTTTCTCTTCTTTAATTCACATTGAAATAGAGCCAAAAAAAAAAAGAAAGAAAGAAAGAAAAAGAAAAAGAAATAAAAATTGCACACTTACCTATCCAGAATAGTATTGCTGATATTTTAGTATATTTTCTTCTACTCAGAGTTTTTCATTCTGGCTTCTTACTTGTCCATTCTCCCCCTTATCCATTTAATGTATCTTGAGCATTTTCCCATGTCATTAAACACTAATCAGAAATTTTTAAAAATATGTTTTTAAATCTAAAAATTTTAAATATATTTTAAAATCACTGTATGATAAAGAAATCATTCTTGTTTGGAACTTTTAAGGAATTTAGTTTCTATTTACAAACACTTTATCATTTTTGACCCTTTTGTTTTTATTTTTTCTGCCATTTCATAAATACTGGTAGAATATCAAAGTTAATCATCCTTCCTTTTATGAGGCAAAATTTTAATTCTTTTTTGAAATTAGAAACTTACATTGTACATTCACTATTTTTAGAATTATTAATTATAATTTTTAAAAGTTTCTTATAATAATCTCCTGATAAATATCAACTTTATTTTCCTTTATTATATTTTATTTTGTAAATAAGGCATCTCTGATTTAAAATGATTAAATAATTTGCTAAATGAGTATCCTATTACACATGAATGACAGGTTTTAGAAGAACTTGAATCTTTCAAAACAGTAAGACTATCTTGTTCCTGCTTTATATAAAATCAGCAAAAAAGTAATGGATTGTTTAGAACAAACCTTAATGATGTCTCTTGAAGTGCCAGCTGCCAGTGACCCCATTTTGTAGGTAATTTTGTCCAATGCTATAAAAAATACAATTGTAATACCAACCACTTTATTGAATTAAGCCCCATCCATTTCAATTTAATATATAAATGAGGAAAAAAATGAAAAGCCTCATGAATAGAAATAGAAAAAAGTAAAAATAAGTTTTTGGAAAACAGTCTTAAGTAGTAATAGAAGTTTCAAATAATAATAATAATAAAATGATTTTAAAAATAATAAGAGCAGCAGACATTTAGTGAAGGCTTACTGTGCATCAACTACTGTGCTAGATAGTTTCTGTGAATTATGGCTCATGATTCTTACCAAAATTTATTCCATTTTTCAGATGATGAAACTGATGTGTCTTGTCTAAAGTCACACTTTTGCAGGATTCAAACCTAGTCAGTATACTAGCTTTCTTTGATGCATGAGGTCTAGTTGCCCCAAAGCAAAAGCCTTTAATATTACAAAGAAAAGAGATCTTGTGAATGGATTGAAAAGTAGTCTTTGATACGAAGTGGATTGGGAATATGTTTTGTGGATTAAGGTAACTGCATTGCCTGGAACCAGTGGAGCTCATATAATCTTTATGTTACACATCAAAGCATGACAGGTGGTGAGGTGAAATTGAAAGATCACAGACTTTGGATGGACTCATGTTCTTAAGTTTAAATACTGGTGCTATTAATTACTGTGTAATCTTAGGTAAATTATTTAACTTCCCTGAGACACAGTTTCTTTGTCTATATAATCTCGTTCATTTCAAACCTATATTGGAAAGCTTAATGTAGGAAAATGAATGTGATTTATTTAGCACACCTTTGCTTAGGTGGTCTCTCTTATATATGGAAGAGAGTAAGTACCTAAAGAAGTGATGTGACTCTGAAGAGAGAATTGAAATCAGAGGAGTCCTTGCATCTTATTTGAACAACTTAGGATAATGTATTTATAGGTGGAGAAGGAAAATATTTAATGATTTTTAGACTAAATGATGCCACTGAAAAGAAAGTTTTATGCCAACAAATCACTGTTTTTTTCAAAATATTGTATATTCTCAGCTGCATTTTAAAAGAACTTATCCAGGAAGTCTTCTTTGGAATCTCTGAATGGAATGAACAATTTAATCTTTAATCTGGCACCTAAAAGATCAGGCTGAAGGAAGAAAATTAAAATGTCTTTTGTCTGTAGAGACATTTTTATTATAATGAGTTACAGCATTTTCACTTGGGAATAGCACAGTGATGTGTATTGATTAGATGGGACTGTGTCTATTGCTTCATTGGTCAGAGTTAGAGCTATGGTTCTTACATTCCACCCTTAGCCTAGAAAAATTGCATTTTAGTTTCAGATCTTCATTTGTGGCAAAAAATATGAACTTTGGCCTGTCACTGTTGGAGAGTTACCTTGACTGAATACAAATTGTATTTCTAGATTTCTATAAACATGCTATTTTCATGGGTGTGGGTGGTTCTATTGTGAATAAACCAATTACCATGCATCATGTAGCAATAATTTGAAAAGGAAATTTCCTCCTTGGAATTACATCCATTTTTCTGATTGCCTAGAGTTAGTTACAGGTTTTTAAGACAATACAGTGACTTGGAGCAAGAGTAGGAATTCATATGTTCAGATAAGTTATTGCCTTCATGTTCAGTTTATTCATTTTGTAAGTGAGTACACACACATACACATATAATTTTTTTTTCTTATGGTACTACCTGCAACTGTAATATAATTCATCAGTTCTAGCTTTGCCCTTTCTAAAGTTATCCAGTGTCTCTCATTGCGTTTCACTGCTGTACAATAATCTCCAAACTTTTGATAAAGCTTATAACTAAATTATAGTTAACTTTATTTAATTGACATTAACCTTCTACAAAATGATTCTTTTGACATACAACTGTATGTGTGTATGTATATATAAATAACTGATATTTGTACCATACTATAGATTTTATAAGGCATATTATCATTTATGAAGTCATTTATTCACATAATAACTCTGTGACCTAGATTTCATCCCATTTGTCAAATGAACAGCTTGAGGTTTAGAAATTTCTGACATGTTCAAATTCAAAAACTAAGATGGTAGAGCAGAAACTTAAATCTGAATGTTTTGATTTCAAATCTTATCGTCTTTATTGTAAAATCTTATGGGAATCAATACAGCTAGGTTGAAGGAAGCCCTTCTTTTAAAAAAACTTAACATCAAAATAGAGTTTTTATAAAGATCCCAAGATATATAACCACATTTGTTGCAATTATCCCAAAGCCAACTTTTACTCTTCGCAATCAACAAGTAAATGAAATGGACAGATGAGCCCTTAGTTCATGCAACACAATTCAAGGGTTTAATACTATAAAAGGAGAGATGTTGACTTATTATTTGGTTTTATTATTTTGAGAATGATGTGGTTTATTGCAAAACATGCTATTTGCAGAGATGGGAATAATTGGAGAGCTACTGCACTCATGAGAATCTGATCTTTGTCAAACCAACATATCTTCCTCAATGGCAGTTTGTTTGGGGAGATGAATTGCCTTATTCCAGGCTAATTAGTGTTTAATCTATTGTATAATCTTATATAACCTGGAAATTATCTGTATGATAGTTAAATTTATCAGACCGGGAACAATCATTTCTCCATATTCTTTGAGAGTATTTTACTGAAATAGTCATTTAACATTATATATATATTTTAAATATCTTTCATCTTTCTGTGTATCAGCTGAGAAAGAGAAGGGCATTTTTATTTTTTCTATTTTAAGAGAAGTATTTACACTATAGTGTTTTTAAACATTATAAACAGAATAGTGAAACAGGTTACATATAAAATATTTTTAATTGTTTAAAATGGTAAATTGGAGTCAAGAAAATGGAAATAGAGGTATATAACAATAACACATCTAGGAGAACAGAGCTAGCAAGATTTTGATAGTTTTACTTATGCTGACCTTGGTGGCTTTCTTAATTCTTCATTTTTTCCAGTTATCTAGGAATCTGAGAAATAGGAAGATGGGATTAGAGGCATTTAAATTAAGCAACCTTGGATGCTACAAGAAACAGCTCCCCCTACCCTTCAAAAACTAAAAAAGGAATAAGATAGAGGAAGTAGTGAGGAACAACATGATAAAACAGCAAAATAAGAAATCTGGGCAGTGATTTAGTTAGGAGTTTTTCAACTGCAAGTGATAGAAATTCAACTCCAAGAGCTTAAATGTAAAGGGAGTATATTGGTTTAAATAACTGGCCCAATTTGATCCAGGGGTTCAAATGATATGAGGATGGTTTCTTAGTCTTTATGGTTTACTTTCCTATAAATGTTAGTTTCATTCTTAGTGGGATTTCTCTACCTGATAGGGAGATAGCTGCTGGTATCTTTAAAACTATATCCCCATATCTAATAATCTAAAAAATAAAATTAAAATTAAAAGAGAGAGAGAGAGAGAGAGAGAGAGAGAGAGAGAGAGAGAGAGAGAGAGAGAAAGTCTACTCCCTAATCCAAATGGCAAATTTTAAGGAAGAATCTTATTGACTCTACTTACATCAAATGCCTACACGTAAAATAATTACTGTATCCAGAGAGATTAATGACTCGAATTGGGTAAGGTCTGAGTCAGATGTCCTCCACTGTCTGTGTTCGGCATAGTGAGGCAGATCGACAGAGCCCCATGGGAACTGCAGGGTATAGGTTCACTGTGGAGAGCAGGGTTCTGTACTTAAAAGAAGAAGAAAGTGTTAGATGGGCAAAGTCAGCATGGTCCTCTACAGCTCATGAGCAGACAACTTTAGAAGAATCAGGAAATAGATATGTCACACAGACTTTTAAAGAAAAATTTTAAATGAATGTTACTGAAAATTAATTGAGCAGACAAAATTAAAGCAAGATTACCATTTTAAATAATGAGGTAGAAAACAACAACGAAACCTCATTTTTAAAAGTGTTTATTAATACTTATGAGCTCACAATAATCATCCTTAGGAATGCCTTCTTTTTTAATCCAGGAATTCATGCTTTTCTGAAGAAAGTACAGAGGAGTAAAAATATGAGTTGCAGTTTTCAAATTAGAATGTATGTGAAGCATTTTGAAATCTGTAAAATGTTCTGACTTTGGAGTCAAAAGTCAATGAGTACTTGATCCAGATTCTTTTTAAAAAATATACATGATTAAGTAGATTTTGAAAAATTATGGGTTTCTTTCACCAGAGTAATTACATGTTGATTAGGGTTCTTTTTTGTTTGTTCGTTGTTGTTCAGTAAGAAAAGAAAAAGAAATATGTTTAGATCATTCCATTTAATATTTCATAGAAAACTCAACAGGTCTTAAGTATGAGATCACACTGATTAAGGCTTTATCAGCCTCATAGACAGCAGTTCTGAAAACTAGTAGAGGTAATCTCTCTGTCCCTCATCTATGGTCATCATCCACTCTTCTCCGTCCTACTCTTATTATAATGCATCTAGCATTAATTCATTTCTTTAATAAAGGTGTTCTGTATACATAGTTTAACTAATCATCAAAGAACTGCTAAAAAGGCACTTTTAATTTTATCTCTCAGTCTACCAGAGGTCAGCAAAATCTTAATAATCAATTATGTGGGCCAATGTGGGTTACAGCCAAAAGCTGTGCTCTTTTTTATTCAAGCACATAACTATCTCTTATTTGGAGGGTTGAGTGGTTAGGTTGAATTGTTAATGAAATATGAGCTATCGTTTTGTTCTTTGCTCAAGTATTTTAGAGCCTTCAGTGAATATCAAGCATTTTTAGAAACTTGACAAGAGGGAAGGACGGACCAGACTAAGATGGGCTTTGTTAAATGTTGCAGGAACTTTTATTTGTAATGATAAAAAAATTTCATCAGTCCTTTTTTTTTAATTTTTAAAAGGAATTTGGGCTATTAGTTTCTCCATTTTAATAGTAAGAAAACTAAAATAGATATAGAGACTGACTAAGTGACAACTAAGGTCAAATAAATCAAGAAAGTAAGTGGTAGATTTAGGATTAAAATTTGAAGGCCCTATTTTTGCTATTTGATTCTTAGATTATGGAAGACTTTCCCTCTCTTTAATGAACAAATAGTTAATAATCCAGTTTCTACTATGTTCCAGCATGATACTAGGAACAATGGTGTATTTTTTGGTGGGCGGCAATGGTTGAGGGAGATAAATAGAGAATAGTCCTTGGACTGAAGGAATTTGCAGTGAAGTAGAAAGGTTAATTGTGGTTAATTGGGCTAATTGTGTATAATGATACATAATCATAATACATAGTAGAATATGGAGAGCAGACCGTTAAATCAAGTTTTTTTAAAGAAATAATATTGTTTAAGATGGAATACGTTTATCTATTCTGTTGTATGTGATTTAAAAGGAAATTTATTTTGGTTTTATACACACACACACACACACACACACACACACACACACATAATTTACTGTTGTCTTTTTTAAGTAGCCAATTGCTTTACATTTAAAGCTCAATAACTTTACCAACAAATCCAAATCCTAAAATTTATTTCATTTAAAAAGACAATGAAAATCTATAATTTACCATTAAAACTAAAAAACTAATGAAGATTAAAAGTATCAGAAATTAATTCATACTAAGTAGAGTTTAGAAAGTAGTTTGGGGATTTTTTAAAGGATGCTAAAATTTAACTGGAAACTTTTTGAGGAGAATAATCACAGTATGGTAAATGGAATTGCTGTTTATCAGAAAATTATCCTTGATACATAGAGAGACTTACTTGATTAGGTTACCTTGAAATGTATATGAATGCAATTTTTTGAACCATTTTATTTTTATTCAGTTAAGATTTTTTTTCTAAAGATCATTCAATTGACTCAAGACTGGGAGAAATGGTAAACTTGAAAATGTATGTCTAATAAAGTAAATTAATCCATTAAAATTATTAAATATTGAAAAGCAAAAGTTTTCTTTATAATTATTCTTTTCTCAATTTTCTCAAAACTTATTTATTGAGAGTAGTGATAAATTGACAAGAACTTTCTGTGTCATTTGATCAAATTTTCAACTACAAATTTTTCATGTGGGAATTAAGATATATTAAGAAAAAAAATTCTGCAAGCGAAAATATATCCAATATTATTTTATAATGTTCTATACAAACATTCTCCTCTATTTTAACCCAGCAATCTAGCTATTTAATCAACCTATAAAAATCTATGTCATTCACAAATAATGTAACTTTGAGAACAGATTGTGGTTAGTTATAATTCCTTGTCTACAAGGCTCTAAGAAGTAAGTTGCTTCCTTTCCACTCAACTCCCCACCCCTCCCCAAAGAAAAACAAAACCCTATAAAATCTAACATGTCTCACCTCTGAACAAAAGTATCAGGAAGAACACCCGCCCCCTTCTCAGATAGAGTATTTTTATGATAAAATATGAAATGAAGGAAATAGGAAGAGGAATAGCCTTGCTTATATCTTTGAGAAAATTAAGTGGTCATAATAGATTTTTATATGTATTGTACGTCTCCCTTTAGTTGATGCAGATGGATTTTTTCTCTGCTGTCCTCATAACAGCTTCTTAATAGCACATCCCTAATATACCAAAGCAGAAATGCATCTTTGTTCTGACTTTCCTCATGTTATCTGTTAAGAAATAAACCATACAAAGAGTCCTTGGGTATGTTTTATGGAATAAATTATGGAGGCAGGAGAATTACCATGTATGTGCAAATGAGACTGTGTGTGAAAGCAAGATAAGCTTTAGGAAGGAAATGGGTGACTCAAAGGCACATAGGTGCTTATTGGAATCTTTAAAAATCTTTTTACAGTGCAAGTAAAAGGGACCAAGGTTTAAAACTGTTTAGCCTAATGAAAAATAAATAAAAATGAAATATAACATGCACTACATATATACACACAGAAACAAATATTATAGTAAAATGTTCTGCTTATTTCTTTTAAAGTTTCTACAACATTGGCTGTGACCTTTTGGGTAAAACATACATTGAGAAGTGAGTCTAAGAAGCTTCTGGCTGAGAGAGTCTTCATGAAGAATAGGATCAGCTATAATCTCATTAATTTTCAAAGTGTCATAACTCCTTTTTAAAGAGAAGTGCAGACCTGGGTATATTTTATTAAAATAATGCTCTGAAATTAAAAAAAAAAAATTTGTCCAATCAAAGAGTAAAGGCAAACTTTATTGTTTCATTGTTGTATTAAGATGTTAGATTATCTTCTTCCACGCCCCAGCAGTACTCTCTGGATGCCCCAATAGACCTTGTTCAAGCGACAACTTGTCATTATGAACACAGGTGTGACATTAGTTCCTGTAAGGTCTTAATAGAAAAAATTTTGGCTTACTTGTGTAAATTAAACGTATCTCTATACTGGTTTCCAGGAAGTATTTATTAAATGATTATAAACATTGACAGTGAGATGATTTTAATTAGAATATCATCAATTTTAAAAGTTATATAGATATGTAATTACAGGAAAACCACCTAAACCTTAAATCATAAAAACAGATATTTAAACATTAAAATCAAAGTTAAAATAAATAACTTTGACTTTAATATTTATTAGAGCATTTTTAACATTTTGAGAAGTATTTCACACTCTGTGCTTCTATTTTAAGTTTCTTCTGGCTCTTATATATAGAAGGTTTCTTCATTTTATGGTAATCACTTGTTTTAATGGTGATTTTTAAAAATCTATTTTTCCTTAGACAGCCGAAAATCCACATATTCACTGGTTGGTCACTGTTTCTCTCCATGGTGCTGAAGAGTCACTTATGGGAGTTAGGGAATCCAGAGCATTAAGATTGAATTTGCTTTTATTATCATTAAAAATAATCATCATAATAAAGTAAATAATAATATATTTTAATGAGCATCTAACATGTGTCAAGTACTTTTATCTGAGAATAGATCATTTTAGTCCCGTTACACAGATGAGAAAACTTTGGGGCTCAGACAATTCAAAATTTGTCAACATTATATAGCAGGTGATAGAAGCAAGATTCCACTCCACTGTCTCTGACTCCATGTCCTGTGTTTTTCATTCAACCAAGACAGTAATGATAGGGGTGAAAGAAAAACTCTCAGAGGGCTCCTGTTGTGACCTCAGTAACATTACTCTCTTTAAAGGTCAAATGATCATTGTAGCTACTTTTAAAAATGTTCTTTTTCTCTAATGAGATTACTTGAACTGAATCTATATTATGATTCAAGTTTCCTGCACAAGGTACAGAAATATATACACACATTTACTATGATAAAAAGTGTAAAAACTAGAAAGTTTATATATTTATATAAATTATGTTTGCTTTGAACTTGGATAATTTAGGAGTACTATGAACTTCTCCTTTACCATCTAGCACACACACATTTGGGATGGAGCAAGATTGATGAGCATGTTATGGTAAATAAAAGGTATATGCATTAAATATCTGAAACAGGTTATTTAAAGAAAAGAATAAACATGATATGTAGCCTCAAAAACTTCATTCTTGATTTTGATGGTAATTCTAAAATTGAGGTGCAAGATAAAAAACATAGCTTTTTGTTTAAATTCCAGATTGACATGGATGGTTATTTGATTTTAACAATTCCTACAGTAGGTTTCTTTTTTTATCTTTAGATTGACTTATTTTGTCAGTTTTTAAGGGTGTTTTTTTTTTGTTTTTGTTTTTTGTTTTTTGTTTTTTTTGTCAAGATGGCATTCTCATCCCCTGCAGCTGTTTATATTTAAACCATGCAGCCTTTTGTTGCACTGTGGTGTAAATTCCAAGTGACTGACAATGATTAAACAGAAAATGAAACCTGAATGGCACTATCTCAAAATCTATTTATGCCATGACAGGTATCTGTCTGTAGCAATATATCAGTTTTGAACACAGGAAGAATAAGAAATTGTGGCTTTTTAACAGCTGGGGTTTTTTTTATTTGAAATCAAAGAGGAAGAAATACCAATTTGTCCTGGATCACTAAAAAAGTGACATGGATTTCTAAACAGAGTAGACAATAAAAATATACAATTAATTATACCTGAATTTGAAGTCTCATACTTTGTACCATATTCATTTTAAACCAGTTGCAGTTTTCTCATTTGTATACGGATACTAAAGTGACATAGAAAAGAACATATAACTGTAATTAAAAAGCAAGCACTCAAGGAAGATAAGACACAAAGAAATAATTGGAATTATACCGCTTCTTTCTGCACTGACTGCAGAAGCTTGGTGATCAGAATTGTGCTTCAACAGTGAGCTCAGGACTCCCTCCAACCCCCCAAGGCTCTTTAACATTTTTTATTACTTAGCTATTTTATTTGGCAGGCTTCCCTTCTATCTCATCTTCTAATGCACTGGCAAGATTCTTTTTGCCAATAGCTTAGAGTCTACTACTGCTAGGGTAAGCGGCATAGCCGAACTTTCTAGCCTCTGCATCCTTATAAATAATGCATCTGGTTTCCTGTAACTACATGAACCCTTAGACTTTGGTGGGCAAGTCTTTGTTAGTCAGGGTAAAAGAGCTGGGAGATGAACGGTTGGGAAAATAGTTGCAGGCAGTTATTATCACTGATTAGAAACTGACTCCATCGCATATGCATTAATCACTAGGTTAATGATAATGGAATGCTTATGATATTTATAGTAGACATAAACAAGATATATAAAAAGAGTATCTCTGCTGACTAAACTGCGTACTTAATTCAACATGGAAAGTTCTTGTAATGTTGATCTAGGACCTTTTGAAATGTTATTGCCCATAATTAGATCTAATTTTCTCTTCATTTTTAAAATGTCTTTTAGTACGTACAGAATTCATTGACTTTTTGGGTGAGCGTGCACTTGTCCTTAGAACAATAATGAGATATTTATTAGTTAAAGATAATACCTAATGCCCCAGGTAGCTTGATGGCATTACACATTATTGGATTTGAAATGAAGAAGAAAATAAAAACTGTGTTGGTAAGTTAATAGCAAAGTAAGTGATATATATAATACTTTTATACAAACATGTTTATAAACTTTTGTAATTAAAAAAGTTAATGTTTTATTTTTGAGGATCAGAAATAGTAGCATTTAAACAGAGAAACTAATTTTTGAAAGTAAAAATTGTTTAGCAGTGTTCTTTAAAATAGACCTCCAGACATTGTTAGTATAAAAGAAAGTTCCATCCTAGTATATATCCTTTTCTTCATTGAACATGCCATCATTGGACATTCACAGAATGACAGTTTTTGGCATTAAAATTATGTTGTAAGGATAAAAATTTTAAATGATCTGGATGTTGAATGAGAAGTAAGTTACTCTAGAACCTTGTATACTTTCATCAGAATTAATTGAAAAAGGAAAGATCAGGTTTCTAATAGATAAACTGTTTATTTTGATCTTTTCATTGTTGATTAATTATCATCAGCTCAAATATGAACAACTCATATATTTACGAAGATGATAGCTTGTAACTTTAATTGTAAAACTTATTTGGTCATCTTTAGCTTTTGCCATGTCAGTCATTTTGCAGAGCCTTGTTAGTTACCATAACCAATGTAACTTAAAGTGATTAATATTTATTTTTTTAAATAATGTTGAATTTCCTCATTGATTCAACTAGTTTCTACAAGCAACCAATTTTTAAATTAAATCATCAGATCTATATCTGTATGCAATATTTTTTCTCTTTGATTTTGACTATGATAGTATTTTCTATTTTGAAAAGTCAAAATTTTTATAAAATTAAAACATTTTCTTAATTCAGGAAATTTGGCTAACTAAACTTTAAAACTGTGCATTGACATCACCAGTAAATAAGTCTTCAAATCACCATAAAGATAATAAAATTTATTAATGTTTTATTGGACTTATTAATTTTAATCCACACAATCAAGACAACTTTAAAATAAACAAACCCACCATATAATTACTACTGTAGCATAATCTGTTTTAGATGGTGGGTTTTTAAAAAATTTTTATTTATTATTACTGAGAATATAAATAGATGGGATATACTTTTCTGCCTCTAACTGCCCAATACTTCCAAAATCCTCTTGCTTAGACATAGTCCCATCTAGATTTGAATCTCTGCATTCTTCTTTTATCACTAGTCAAAACAAAACACTATCAGAAGAAAACATTTTCATAACTGAATCCTGAGTGAAGGGAAGTCTCAGATACTTAGACATGTATGTACAATAAACAGTGGTTCCTGACAGGCTCATTTGGAAAAAAAAAGTCACTCCACAATGTCTACCACACAAATAGAATTCATTATAAGACTATGGACTCTCACTTCTGAAATAGTTTCATTTGTGCCAGACTGGCATTAGGAAAACTAAGTCCTCCATTAGAATGTGTCACTATGGAAGGAAGACCCATTACAGTCTCTTTCTTTTTCTCTACATCGTGTAGGGCCTGGCATTTATTAGACACTTGGTGAATAATTATTGAATGAATGAATGACTGAATGAGTGAAGTTACCAAAGTCAACAGGGAAAAGATAAAAGATAGGATGTATTTGAAAAACCTGAGAAAAGGCATACACTTTAAAAACTATGAGAAATCTGTGGCAGAAGAGGCATTAACTAAAGGCCAAACCTTCCCTTTTCACTTTATCATGAATAATTTTTAATGTGTTGTAACTGCTCAATGTTTTCAAATATTAATTTGTTCAAAAAATTGAAATAGAAAAGTTGAATTTTCTTGCTAAACTCTGGGTTTATGACATATCATTTTCCATCATCTTGTTCATGTTAGAAGAAATATCCAAGAGAAGGGCATCATACTATTTAGTAAATTAAAGTTTTTTATTCATGTACTTATTGTCAACATCATTTAAATGGGTTGGTTTTATCACACCAGAGTTAAGCTACAGAGCAGAATTAAGTGGACCTCCTAAAGTTACCGATTAAATTCTAGTGTAGGAAAAAGGTGTACTGATCTGAGAAGTAAGTTTGAAGTGGAAATTGTAATGTGTGTGTGAATGTGTACATCATCATTAGCATACCTGTTTTTTTCCTCCTCTTCCTACTCTCTCCCCCAAATTCAGTCTTATTTAGGTCCGACTACTATAGAGCTCAACAGAAAAATTATTTCTTATCGATGATGTTTTTTTTTCTTTTTAAAGTCTTCCATTGGTGCACTTTCAAAATATAATTCTCAAGAGGAGAAATAAGGATCCTGATAGTGAGGATTATAAATATGGAAGGACTGAAGTATACATTCTAGTTGCCACAATTCTGACCTGCTCCATTTTTCAGTCACCTTCTCTTCTATTTTCCAAGGTGCCTCAGACCTTTCCACTCAAAATTTGAATCATGCCTTCGCTCTCGGAAGATTATTTAGCTTGCTGCTTCAGAGAAAAGAGAGACTATAGGATGAAACTTGTTTTACCTTTCTGCTATAAAACCTATAAGCCCCAGCACTATGTCTGGGGCAGAAGTCGCCACTCAGTAAACATTTTTTGGATGCATAGTATATGGATAGCTAAATTAACATATATCTTGAGTCTTTAGAAATGGTGGCTATTTTTATTATATGAAATAGAGTGGCCTTAAATATGAAATCTACTGTTTTTGAGAAGCCAGTCATCCTTAAGTTTTCTATTTTTTTTTACTTGCTAGTCTGTGAGAAGTTAATTTAAATGCTGAACAGCAATTTCTTAATTAGTTGCTGTATGTTGGACTGAATTTCAGTAATGCCATTTATTTTGAGTTGGCATTTAGTCTTGATTTTTTGACAGCATACATATCACTAAAATAATTATTTTGTACCCATTCAACACACTTTTTTCCCATAGTTTATTTTAAAACTACCTGTCTCTAGAGGTACAGCTAGCTATGAACCTGAGATGCCTAAAAATGTGTTACCTTCTCACTGTACTTTTCTTTTTTAAAATTTCAGAGACCCCTCTCTGCTATTTTATTGCATCACAAAATGCTTAGGTGCCTTATAAAACTGCTTAAGTAGTAATACTTATTGCGATAGATTCTTTGGCTTTAAGGGTATGAATAGTTAACAATAACTTGATATATCCATTGGAAACTTTTTCCTTCGGTTCTTTTTGTGAGTGAACGGAAGAATGAGGGGAATCCTTTTGAATGACTGATATCATCAGTAGTAGACTATAGGAGTAAACCTTTGGGAGGTCATGATAGAAGAAAAGATTAGGCTGAATTCAGGTATTTAACCTGAGGTTACCAAGACTTAACCTGAGAATGGGTTGTCTGACCTCTAGTGAAAGAGTCATGGCAAAGGCTCAAGAAAAAATGATTGAGAAATACTTCAAAAGATTTACATTTCATTTGAGAAGCCTGTCTAAAAGGCTTTTGAAACATTTTAGTTAAGCTTTACCTTCTTATGGGATGTATGTGGGAGCAGTAAGAAGCATATGGTTGAAACTCTCTGCACTGCGGTGATATGTAAAAGAAGGACTTTTCCTGCTAGGTTAAATTACTCTGCAAGCCTCTTGCCGCCAGTGACATGATTTAGTTAAATACAGATGCTTTTAGATGAGCTTTGTACTGCATCATAAATATTTAATAGGTTTATAAAATATCTGTATGTATAGCTGGGTGGGAAATACAGCAGTGGAGAAGCTCAACCTCTACATTAGAGCCTTTGGCTTTATAGTATTCACTGACCGGTTGACCACTGAAAAAAAGATTTTCAGGATGCAAATGTCATTAAGAATAAAAGGATTCTATTTTTTTTTCCCTAACAGAATGTGTAACCCATTTAATTTTGTCAGTAGAGTGAACTTTACACTTTCCCTATTCACATTATTCATAGATGTTTCAATTCCCTAATGATTAAAGTATAGCATAAAAAACCCCTTCTCAATAAATAAATGGTATGGGGAGAGGGGTCAGGAAAAGCTCTTAGCTTTTCTGCAGCAACTAATGGTTTGTCATATAAAGATACTTCACTGTCATTAGGTAATGGTTTAAATTATATGAATCTTTGATATAATTTTGAGATTAATCTGAAAAGTCAGTTTATTAAATCAAGAATGGTAAGTGAAGGTGGGTGGGGAGGGGTATGCAGATGAGGAAGAGAAGTAACAAGATGCGGGTTGCTGAGTGTGGACTTGGTAGATTATTTTGTTTGGCATTGGCTAAGGAGTATTTATAATAAAAAACCTTACTAAAATAGATTAAGGTGGGTTCTTTGTTACATATGGTGGCCAGAAACTGCCATGCAGAAAAACTTTAAAATGTTTCCTAGCATTTTATTATGGAATTTTCAAACATACAGAAAAACTAAATGAATCGTACAGTAAACAACTTATGCCCACTATCTAGATTTTACAGTTGACATGTTGCTATAGCTGCTTTATCAAATATCTACCCATTTATCTATCAGTCAACTCTTTTTATTTTTGATGCAATTTCAAGTTGCACATATGAGTGCATTTTACCTCCAAATATTCCAGTATGTAAGATATATGTTTTATTACATTTTTTTAAAATAATGTATAGGTGCTGAATTAGGCTGACAAATAGAATAAAATCTCTGGAATGAGTCATCATATCTGGACCTGGGATTTTCTAGTCATCATATTTCAGAGTATAACTCAGTCATCAGCAGCCTTCTTTTTCCTGTTCCTGACAATCACTCCATCTCCTGTGCCAGTCTTCTAATTCTCTAAATTAAAAGAAGATGTAACTCTGGCTCACCACTTCTCAGATATTGCAAATTCTTGATATTGTATGTGTTTTGAACCATTGCAATAATGTTGGGCTGGTCCTTATGTTGAGGTGACAGTTTATTTTCTGAAGATAAGCTCCTTCCATCCACTAGAGTCTCTTTATTTTGTAACTTTTTTTGTAAGCATAAAGCTCACTGTAATGTTTCAGTTGTTAGACTAATTTTTGATTTCCAACCTGTTCTCAGTGAAAGTTAATAGGCTCTAAAGCTCGGTGTAATGAAATGGTGTTGAATAACTGAGTTCAAATATGAATATTGTCTCTGAATAATTTCCAGAAAGAAGGCTTGAGTATTCAGTAGAGTTGTGAACAAAAGTGATCATGGAAGCATTAAATGGAGTAAACTTTCAAGTAGACACAGTCACAGTACAAAGTCAAAGCGAGATATTTTTAGAAATAAGACATGGCAGTATTGGCAGAAAAGCTTAGCTGTCTACTCTATTGTTCCTTTCTATCTCCATTGGCAGAATGTAACTAAAGAGCTTTCCTTTGTAGAAATGAGTTGAAAGGGGGAGGAATGGTAGACCAGAATTCTGGACTCGACTCTGAAATTAATTTTGGTGTGACTCCAGGCAGATTATTTTTATTTCCTGGCATCTTGATTCTTTTTATATAAAATAAAATACATGGTAAGGTTATTCTAGATCCAAAATTTAGTCCATGAAAATTTTAAATCTAATTATTTTTGAGATTACAGTTTATCTTTGAGTTTAACCTAAATCCTTTACAAATAATTTCTGAAATAGAAAAGAAAGAAAAGTAACAAGTCATTCATAAACAAACCTGATTGGAAGTTTTTAACTGGAGGTCAAATCATAAGTTTTTTACCTTATGATTTTCAAGTTCATATTTTTAAAGTACTAAAAAGTATAACAATGCAGAAAAAGTTTCCACTTGGACTGAGAAGCGGCAGAAAAACTTGAGGCTGACATTTGATTTTAAATGGGATACTTCCACTTCTATGAGCGTCATAAGGCTATGACTTTACAACAGTATTGCTAGTTAGGTGGCTCCCTCAGAATGCCAAATCAGTGCCGGAAACAGCATATGTATTTACTCTCCCAGTTTTTGGTATGATATTATATTTTCATTTTAATCAGCAACAAGGAGAGAGAACTGTGTAGACTCTAAAGAAAATGTATATTTTAAGATGTTTCCTCTGGCTGAAGTCTTCTCAGATTTACACATTTAGACTGTATTTAAAAGTAGAACACTTCAGATAATTCCAAGCTTCTTTTATTCTGGGTAAGTTGTGAGGGTTTATTTTGTACGTGGCTTTGTATGATGTTTCAGTCTCTTGAGTAGGTGGTACTCTTTTATAAGTAATTCATAACTGCCTCCACATGTGGACCTACCGTCTCATGCTCAACAGTTTCTATCTGAACAGAAGATTTAAAAATCAAACAGATTTCTAGTGCATTTGTAAAAGTGATATGCTCTGCTGTAGATGGCATTTCTGAATTGATTTTAGGACCGGTTTATAGAGTCAGCTGACCAGCTACTAAATGAACTATAAGCAAATAGCCAGTGCCCAAGTGTAAATCAAGTTAAATTACTTTCATTTTTGAAACTTTATGGAATTTGTATTAAACTAGCATTGATTATCATATGCATTTTTTCTTTATGTTGAGTTTCTCTTAATGTACCAAAGTACAGCCTTTATTATTTCCTTTAAATGAAATTATACATGTGCATGTACATAAAAGTGAAGATTATTCCCTTTTTTGTTGTTGTTACATTTGCCATAAGATTTGAAGATAAAACAAATAGAAATTTTCTTTTAGCTCTGCTGCCTGTGCTGTGTACCTAACTTAGAGTAGTGAACATCAATGAAACAAAGCAAAGATATTTGTTCAAGGTAACTAATCCAACGTCTATTGCTCTAATAAACACTATGAATGACCATCCATTTAAATAACATCAGAATAGTCATTGTAAAGGAAATTCTCCTTTGGTTTTTTTTTTCTTTTTATTATAGATACACATGCAGAGTAATTTAATGTTATTTGTATTTATTCACACAAGTAAAACTCTATCTGGAGTACCCATGTCTTTAAGCTGTTTCTCCATAGGTGCTCATTCTCCTTCACTAGATTTTCCATATTGATATATTCATTCAACAGTACTTCCTGAGTGCTTTCTGTGTGCCAGGGATGTTCTAGGTAGTAGAGATAACAAAGGAAACAGGCACAAGTGCTTGCTCAATGGAACTTACATTCTGGTGATGAGTTTATCATGCATTTCCTAAGAAATCACACTGTAGAAAATACAGATAACTCAGAATAACTGCCACATTATCCATCTTTTTTTCATATCTTAGTTTATTCTAAATAAAGGAATGGATGGAGATAAACAATGAGAAATAATATTTTAAGCATATAAAATGAGATAGTTATAAACTTTTTTCATTTTCTCATAAAACTTTTGAATTGAAACTCTAAATGATGTATCAATTTATTACATCTTTTTTTGTGCTTTTAAGTTTTTTGGGATGTAGTATTGCATCTTCAGAGTTCATAGTTAATTAATAATTGTCAGAGAATTAATGCCACTTGACCCATTGTGATTTTGTAGAAGAAAGGGCAGCCTACATAGTAAAAAGTCTCATTATTTTACAGCAGTCCACCTAGCAAAACTAGTCAGGTTTTCCTTTTTAAATTAAATGTGGGACAAGCTGAAACCATGATGAGCATCCAATATATTTTTTTATTGGGTTGGAATTCGTGTAACATACAATTAACCATTTTAACGTGAACAATTTATTGGCATTTATCACAGTGTTGTGCAACCACCATCTCCATTTGGTTCTAAAACATGTCCAGTGTCATTTTTTTTAAAAAATGTGACTTGTAAAATTAAAACTGAAATAAACTGTGGCTATACATAACTAATGATTTTACTTATGGGGAATGAGAAATCAATAAGTAATCTCAAAGTAAAGTAAACTCATGTAACTATTACAGTTAATAAAATTATCTTTCTATATAAAATTCCCACAGCCCCATCTTTGAGATCATTTACTGTATCATGAGCTACAAAGGACCTAAACTCATGCAGAACAAAATGTGCCAGAGTAAAATTGATCATCTCGGTACAAAATGAGAACACAGAGCCACAGTCAATATCAAACATTTGATACAGCATCTCACAAAATAATTCTCAAAATTAAGTCAAATTGTCTTCTCTGAGAAAATTTTGACTGGATAAGAATAATAAAGTTTAATCAGAGTCTTGACTCACCTTCACAGTGGGGGGAAAAATACCTGCCCACTAAGGTGGAATGAGTTTCCTCTCACCCCTGTAGTATCATGAAGAGTGCAGAATATCAAACAGTACATGGGTTTAGTTTGCCCTCAGAGAACTTTTCTGTTTAGTTGCGAGAAGTATTACAGGAAAAGAAGTTAAATTTTGGTTTATTCCCAATTTGTCATTCACTGAAAGAATCTGTGGTTGTTTAAATTAAGCATGGTTGGGGTAACAGAGTTTCACTAAAACAAGATAAATTCATAAACGATATATTTGGGAACAATCAGAAAATTTTGATAAGGATGTACATGAACTGGACATTAAAAGATCTGAAAAAGTGGACAGGAGTGTAGAGAGTGTTTTGAATAGATAGACAATGTGAAAAAAGTCTGCCAATTTATTAGGTGCCAAAATCTGTGTAATTAAATCTCGAAAATAAAAACAAGCAGGCTATGTATTGAATAGAAAACATAGCTCTAGATTTGGGACAACAGGTCATTGATACACCTGATCTTCAAGGAATTGCATTCTTCAGTCCTACTACATGACATAATTAAATAATAACTCTAACTTTGAAGATATGCTGCAATAAGGAAACAGTTAAGAAATGCTGGGTCTGTGACATGGAGCAAAAAGCACTCTGTGGAGGAGATGAGACTTAAGCTGGAGGTTGATTTTCATGTGGGTGAGAAGAGGCAAGCATATCCATTTGAGACCTTTGTTCTCTCTCACAGGAAGCAGCAAGTTTTTAAGGTTACCTTTAGGCTTTTTTGTGGAAATCATGACTTCTTCATTTATTAGCAAATAAATAAATCATGTGTTATACATCTACAAGTTAGTCATCTATAAATTAGTCATCTCCAAAGATTGTAATCCAAAAGTAAAATGACTGCTGTCATCATGTTATCGGATACCATGAAGTAAATTTTGCTTTTTCAGTCATAAAAATTTATGTGCAGAGTAAATTTTTCAGAGGTTAAAAATAAACTTTTCAGAAGTAAGCATTTTCAGAGTGAAATAGCCAAAATCAGTAAAAAAAATGTAAAAAAGAAAATAAGTTTGGGTAATATGGTCAAAAGCAAAATGGCATTTACCATCCTCTGCATCTGCTGGAACTATGCTAACTACTTATAAAATAAATAAAATTAATTCTGAACCAATTAGCCTGGCTTGAATTGAGATAACAAAGGAATTTGAGTATTTCTTTATTCGGTGATAAAATAGGATATTTTTCTTCATTGAAGCTGGTTTGGAAGGATGCTGGAATGTCATGAAAGTGGAACAGAAATAAGAGTGTATTTTGACTTTGTTATGCCTAATCCCTTTATATATTATACTGTGTCTCTCTTGACCCAGGTTGACTTACTAACATTTACTTCCTTACTTCTGTGGTGGAATAATTATGGTCACAAATTCTTCGTCACTCTCCATCAAGATATATTTGCCCCATCTTTGAATCTCAGGCAGCAAGCACTGTGACTGCTTAACCAATAGGCTGCAGTAGGAACACTTCCTCCCTTAGGGATGCTTCCTCTCAGAACCCAGCTTCCATGCTGTGATATGCTCAAGCCTTGTAGAGAGGCCACATGTTGGTGTACCACCCGACAGTCCCAGCTGAGCTCCTAGCTACCAGTCATGTATGTGAGCCATCTTGAATGTTTTAGCCCAACAGCATGTTCAGCTGTTGCAGCCCCCACTGACATAGAAAGGAGAAGAACCATTCAGCTGAACCCAGTAAATTTACAGACTAGTGTGATATAATACAACAGTTATTGTTCTGAACTATTTCAGGGCAGCTTGTTGAACAGCAAAATACAATTGAGGTAATTTTCAAAAAAAAAAAAAAATCCTGGAACTGAGACTGCAGAATTTTTTATTCAATTTAAACTATGAATAGATGATTTTTAAATAGCTTATGCTTAATCCTATAATTTCTGAAGATCACTATGGCAAAATTTTAGAAGGCTTTTATTTTGGAAACTAGGCACCTTCAAGTTTTTTTTGCCAACTACATACATTAAGGTAATAATGACTATTTCAGTGTTACATTTTCTCTTTCACTTATACTCCCATTGAAGGGTAGGTAAGCAATACATAATCAGATGCATTCTTTGACTAAAACAGAGAAGCAGTATTTTTCAGCAGAAATAACATAAGTCAGGCCTTTGCTCAGATATTGGCCCTACAGTTTAATAGTTAAATAAAAAACAGACTCAGGCAGTTTAGGTAACTTAGTCATGTTTCCTAAACTGCCTGAGTTTGTTTCTTTATTGTCAAGATAATATGTACTGTACAGGATTTGTGAAGATCAGAAATTATGTTAAGAATCTAACAGTTCCAGTCTCAGTAAATGTAACTCTTGTTAAAAAGGAGATGATAATGTAGTTTTCAGAAGGTAGTAAAATTCTGTCTCTTGTTCATTTTTCAAGGAGATATAGAAATATGGGTGTTCCTGGGCTTTCATGGGATGGAGCCTAAAGGGTTAAAGTGATGTATCCTGGCAGTTCTTCCTATGAATGGGCATGTTTTATACAAAGGAAATTCTGGTCCCTAATCCCATATACACTACCCTTCCTCACTTCATTATTGCAATAGAGAATTTGATAAGGGATCGAAGGCAGCTTTTGGCTCTTAGTCTCAAGGGTCAAACTAGTGGAAAATTCCTTTTATTCTTTACCTCCAGTCCTGCTCCTTTTCCTAAATTACATTCACCTTCAAAGTGGTGGGAAACGACTTTGTAGGATGCTTGTTCTCTGCAAGCTGATCTCAGCTCCAATGGGCCACAAAGTTCTGCTTCATCTCCAGAGCAGACACATACGCAGGCCACAGTCTAATTCGTGTAGTCCAGGAGAAAGAATAGCTGTGGCAGCCTATGGGTCTGTCTCTGTTTTGTTCTAGCATTTGTACAATATATTGTTTTCCTTTGTAAGTGATGGGCATTTTTAATATGACAACTAGAGCAATGTCCAGTAATTTATTTCCCATTGAATATGTTCACTCTTAATGCTTAAGGTGAGATGAGTGGTTGTTATTGGTGCAAGTTAAGGACCACTTTTCTCAACTTTGGGTTACTGTTCTTGATATCTCTGTTCCCTGTCTGACTTGGGTTACCTGAACCCTGTTTGGTCTTTGAAATTTAGATGTCCTTGGCTGTGGATAAAATGCCAGTGTATTTTCTAAAGAATTTTATTAAATCATAACTAACACACAATATTGTATTAGTTTCGGGTGTACACCATAGTTATTCAACATTTGTATACCTAAAGAAGTGGTCACCGTGATGAGTCCAGCAACCATCTGACACCATACAACGCTATCACAATATCTCTGTGCTGTACACCACATTATTTATTTTTTTATACCTTTGAACCTCAAATTCCCTTTCACTTTCCCCTCTCCCCTCCTCCTTTTTTTTGATTTTTCAATTACAGTTGACATTCAATTTTATTTTATATAAATTTCAGGTTTACAGCATAGTAGGTAGACATTTATGTAATTTATAGAGTGACCTCCCTGACTAGTCTAGCAAAAAGGCCTGTATGGTACTGAAGTGTAATATTGATTTGGGAAAAACTGAGAAGTTGAGTGCCACATATCTCTAAAGGAATTATAAATTACCCTAATTTAACATAAATTTGCTTGCTTATATTGTTTTTGAATAATTTTACATGAATATTGACAATTAAAATCTTAATACCTTCCAACTTGAATACTGTACATGCTTTAATATGGATTTTCTATGATATGAAATTTCATGTCCATTACTATAATTTTTAGTAAAACTCTCAATTCTCTAAAATCAAATCATTAAAGCTATAAAACAGGCATAGGAATTATTGTTAAATACCTCTTTCAGGTATATAAGTAGAGGTTATATAGAGGTGAATTTTAGAGTAACTAATTTTTCCCATAAGCTTGTCATTGTCTTAATTACAGTTATACAAATTGGTTCAGGCTTTTGTTGTGTTATTAATACAGTAAACACATTTTAAGATACTAATACTCTTTAAATTATTTATAATTATGGACTTTCATTTAAAAAAATTATATTTTTCTTACTTCATGCCCACTTAAAGCTTAAAAATCATTCAAAGCAGTGGAGATTGCGCTATACAAAGCATAAGGTACTTAAAGCATATTTTCTCAGGACTTGAGCCCTAAATTTTATTCTTTTGGGACTCATGATGGTTATATAATATAGTTTTAGAGAGAGTTCTTAAAACTCCTATTGACATAGACAAACAAAATGGTTCCTTGGAAACCATTCAGGTGTCCAGTCACAGTAAAACAAATTAAAGGTTCAGATGCATAAAGTGTACACTGACATACTGCGAATGAGGGAAGTTCAGGGGAACCTACCTCTATTAAAGACAGTGCATTTCTTTTGGTCTTTTAACGCCTGCTGTTTTAAAAGGGAGAAAAACTATCTATAAGGTAAAGCCACTGACACCTAACCCAAAAGGCATGCTCTTACGGAAAACTCTTGATCCTTGCTGTGTGGTTATAGCTGAGGACGTGTGGGATATATTACAGTGCCCAGGGAATTCAAACCTCCGCAGTGTGCGGTCACAATGAAGGCTGATTTCAAATGAGGTGGTAGCCTTTGCTCCCTTCGTAGCTCTGTTACTTACCAGTGTTTCTTAGTCTAGGGCTGCTGTGAGTGCTACAGGGATGTGGAAATTTAAAGGGGACCAGAGTAAGGATATGAGAGCCTCTCTCTCCCCTCGCCAGCTCCATGCTCCTTCAGCATACACTCAGCACTTCATACCGGGAATTATAAAGTCTTACATGACCATTGCAGAGAAGGGCTGAAGGCAGAGCTGTCCATGGTCAGAAAAAAATGTTCTAACTCTTGGTTGAAAATCAGGTAGTAACAGTCCTCTTGGTGAGCAGAACTTATTAGAGGGCTGGGGAAGGAATGCTATCTCTCAGCAGCAGGCAGGGAGAAATTGCTGTTGAAAAGCTTACCTCTCTAGGGAGGAATCAGATATCAGACTTTGCCAAGCCTCAGGTCCAACCCATAAGGTCCCACCTACATCCCCCGCCCCATCCCAGCTTTGTTAGATTGCTACCATCGATCGCTGGCTTTTTCTGACCCAACAGTGGGTGAAGGAAAGAGAGCCAGCAAGACTGAAAGCAAGCAAGGTTGGGGTGGAAGACTGGGGCCGCTTTTGCAGAGAGAAAAAGAGAAAAGGCAGAAAAGGGGTGGGGGCCATGGGGACTACGCTTAACTGGTGCCTGCCTGCTTCTCTTTGATTTGATGGCCTTTATTCCTTCTAATTGGATAAAATAGGAAGTCACTGGCAGTCCTGCATTGCTGGGTACACTGATTTTACTCAGACCAGCCAGTAGCTCCAGAGTGGGGATAGAGGGTGGGGGTTGGGAGAGGAAGATGGAAAAAGAAAGAGATTGAGAGAGGGGGGGAGGGGGAGAACGTCTGTGAATGAAGAAGGGAAAGAAAGAGAAAGAGACTGTGAAGAAGGAGAGACCCGCAGAGGAAGAAAGTGGATGAGCGCTCAAGAAGGACAAAGAGGAGTGGTTGGGGGGGTGGGGGCGGAGGCCGGGCGGGGAGGGGAGTTCCCGCCCCTCCTGGCCGCACTCTTCCCTTCAGAGCCCTCTGCGATGATCCTGTTTGCAGGGATGCTCAGAGGGCAGGCACCTGCTGCTCTGTAATGATTCAGCCTCTTTCAGCCGTCGCGTTCACACAACAGGATGCTGTTGCTACTGTCACTGCTGCCTCTCCTGCCGCCGCCGCTGCTGCCGCCGCCGCCGCCAGCGCTGGTCCTGCTTTTGCTCTTACTTCTACTGCATGACAGTTGTTTTCTCCATCTAAGCAGACTCCAGCTTCAGATGCTCGAGGTGAGAAACATGCCTTTCAGTTTGGGCTACTGGTTTACTTAATCGGCCCACTCTCAGCTGGGTTTCTATTTTGGCACCCTGTCCTCTTGACCAGCTGGGATGGTTTGGAGAAGCATTTAAAAGAACTGCAGAAGTGGCCCAGAAACAGCAGCAAAGAATTAGGATATACTTTTACTTGGTAGTCGCTAGAGGCTTTTTCCCCCTTCCTTTCTCCTGAACTCCTCTTGCTTTTGATAATGGCCTTGGACTTGGATGACTTATCGATTTCCCCCTGTAAGATGCTGTATCATTTGCTTGGGGGGGGCTCTGCATGGTAATGGACCGTGAGAAAAGCCAGGCCTTCTGGAGGTGAGCCGATGGAGATCTATTCCTCAGACATGTCTGAGGTAGCTGCCGAGAGGTCTTCCAGCCCCTCCACTCAGCTGAGTGCAGACCCATCTCTTGTTGGGCTTCCGGCAGCAGAAGACATGCCAGAGACCCAGACTGAAGATGGGAGGACCCCTGGACTGGCAGTTCCCTGCTGTGTCTGCCTAGAAGCCGAGCGCCTGAGAGGTTGTCTCAACTCAGAGAAAATCTGCATTGTCCCCATTCTGGCTTGCCTAGTCAGCCTCTGCCTCTGCATTGCCGGCCTCAAGTGGGTATTTGTGGACAAGATATTTGAGTATGACTCTCCTACTCACCTTGACCCTGGGGGGTTAGGCCAGGACCCTATTATTTCTCTGGATCCAACTGCTCCCTCAGCTGTGTGGGTATCATCTGAGGCATATACTTCACCTGTCTCTAGGGCTCAATCTGAAACTGAGGTTCAAGTTACAGTGCAAGTTGACAATGCTGTTGTGTCCTCTGAACCTTCAGCAGTACCAACCTTGAAGAATCGTATTTTTGCTTTTTCTTTTCTGCCATCCACTGCACCATCTTTCCCTTCGCCCACTCGGAACCCTGAGGTGAGAACACCCAAGTCAGCAACTCAGCCACAAACAACAGAAACTAATCTCCAAACTGCTCCTAAACTTTGTAAGTAGAGAGAGACTGATTGTGAATAAAGAACAGGGGTGGGCTTCAGGTCCTAAAAAGTATTCTCCAGAGCATGTAGCTATTTTATTTCTTGCTTGTATTTTAATTGTGCAGTTTTGTTTAAGCATATCATGTGATGGTTGGGGTGGCTTCGAAGAGATGAGTAAAAAGATTTTATAAAGTGCTGGTTTGAATCAGTGCTCTAACAGAGGCTGCCTCTAGTCAGATTGTTAAATCTTTTGTGGGGGACCAAAAACTTCAGTGTCTTTGAGTCATGCTTGAATTTAAGTTAAATTCAATCTATTTCTGACACTTCTTAAAATTCAAATATCAGACCATCCTTTATTTTTTATGTAATGTGACTTCCATATAGCAATGAGTATGATTTTGTGTCTTTCTTTTTCCCAGATAGACTTCCTATTACCTTTCTTCACCTTCCCTTTACCCTCTGCCTCCCAACAATCCCAAATTGCCTATTATCTTTCTCCAGCTCTTCTTCCTATTCTCCTAACCACTTCTTCCCACGTTTGTATTTTAATTGGCTCTTCCTGGTATTGCATCAAGCCTTTAGATATTTACAGTGCTCACCTCTCACCAGCATCAAATATTACTGTCCTGCCCAGATTGTAGTTTCAGTTACTAAGCACTTCTTAGGAAAAGCTTTATTTTATTCAGGACACTATGCAATTCTGCATGAAAGGATTTTCTCCTATTAGTCTTGTCTTCTGTAATCAAATGTTTAAGTAGCTTCCTTGGCGATCATTAAAAAGTACAAGATCCATTAGTAAGGTACATTGTTTTTTCAGACATGTGTCATTTGCTGGTCAGATTGCAGCAGCTTAGCTTAATAACCTGTGAGTGAAGAGAGCCCATGCTCTTAAAACCATACAGAACAAACAATATGCTGTTGTTTGTACCGGACCATTGCAATGCTCTATAATAGAAAGTTGACAAGGATGAAACCATGACTAGTGAGATTGTTCTAAACGTTAATATAGAAAGGAGGAGTTTTCTACAGCTTTAAAAAACGTTTCTAATTTACTTTTGTTCCTCTATCTCCTATCACTATTTACCATTGATGAATATTTCCTTAGTAAAAAAAAGTAAAAGATTCGAGAATTTGGTTCTTCAAACATATGTAAAATCTCAGAGTTAAAGGAGAGATCAGGGTAAGGAGTCAGTGACGAAATACCCATTCTGTTTCCCTCTTGATGGTAATGAAGAATAAAGAATATCTTTTCCAGACTTTAGTTCAGTATGAGGTAGATTTGCGTGTTGTAGAAACAGAAAAAAAAAAAACTTGATTTGTGTCTGTGACTCAAGATTTTTCATATACACACCAGTTTCAGTGGGAAAGATTTAAAAAGAGAGAGAGAAAGCCTTGTTTTTCAGGTGTAATTAGGGAAGAAGCTCCTTTCTGCAGACACTGCTTTGTATCTTTATCAAATCCCTGAAGCATCATTAAAGGTCTGACAGACATCACTGCGTTCGCCGCCTCTTCCCACCTGGCAGAGTGACCGAGAAATAATACCCAGATGAAATGACAGGCTATAAAAAGCAAGTACAGATCCTGCAAAGAGAAGCAAAATTCATGATGAGGACAAGGTTACTTCATTGTCTTTAGCGTTTTAAACTTAAGTCTTTAATGAAAATGTGGCTGAATAGGTTTAATTGTCTCCAGAAAAAGAAAAAGGACCCTTTGAAAAACTCTTCAGTTGAATTCTATAATTTTATCATCTGAGGAAAGCAAGCAAACAAAGAAACATCCAGCACATTTGTCTGATCTAGGACTATGTCAAAAAGTATGTTGAGGCTTCCTGAGAAATTATTTTTTATGGTTCATTCTTCTAAGTGTTTTAATAGATTATACGTTTCATATAGTTTCTTTAAAAACATTTTTTCCCCCAAGCCAGGGCATTGATTTTCTGGCATTTGCATTGCGTAGAAAAGATTTACTGCTGCCTCAGAGCATCACAGTGACCAGTTCTGGCCAGATGCACAGCTGCAGCCTTCTGAAGTGCATTGGAAATAAGCCTGGAAAAGCAGTTCTGGGAAGTAGTTTTCTCCTGAAAAGTTAGTGATAGACAGTTGGTTAAGACAGTACAGCCTATAAGGGCTTTCTGTGTGGGAAACTCTGTGGTAATTTTTTGCACTAGTGCCTGAAAATAAGAAAATCACTAGTATTCAAAAAATTGTGTCTCAATTTTTGAAAAGGATTGGTCCACCAAGGTTTGTTTTCAGACACTCATGAGTAGTTGCTTTTGTTTTTTAAAAAGCTTGTAACCATTAACTAAAGGGAAGTAAGAAAACAAACAAATAAAGACTTGGAATGAGATTTTGTCATTTTGTAATCTCTTTCATTTTTACATTTTCCACAAAGAAATTATTGCTTAGTCAGAGAAAAAAATCAGAACTTTCGTTTGACTATGTGTTTTTGATATGAACTAAGCATCATGGTGTATATTTTTAAATGACATTATCATGCCTGAAAAGATGCTATTCATTTATTTCAGGACTTTATTCCCTCTTTTCTATCTGTCTCGGCATGTTCAGAATATTATGCAGAGCTATAGCCTTCAAGGTCATAGTCTGTTGAGGACTAATTGATTCTTCTGTATCCTGGAGCCTAAGAGAGTGGAAGAGAGACAATTCTAGTAATTGTATCTGCTGTGTTATTTCCCAAGCCAATCTACCTACTACTATTATGGTTTTATTCTATAAATACTAGAATTACTCCCTGACTCTTAAAATATTTTTTGTCTTTATTATAATTAAAGGCAAAATATAATATTTTTAATTGCCTATAAGTATAGTGATTATGCCAGATTTTCTAAAATGGGTATTTCTATAATAAGGTAATATAATTTCATGTTTTTAACATATTAATCTATATATAGAGAGAGAGATTAAGAAATATTATACAGGCCTGGAAAATCTCTCTCTCTCTCTCTCTCTCTCTCTCTCTCTCTCTCTCTCTCTCTCTCTCTCTGTATCATCTATATGAAATTCTAAAGTTTTTTCATGTGTGATTAACAGTTTTTTACTACTACACTCATTACATTGCCATGATAATAGAGTTTTTATTGTTCGTCAGGTCACGTAATACTTGAACCATTAATTTGTAGACTGTTTTGTTTTGTTTTGTTTGCCTGGGCTTTTAAAATTTTCTTACTCTCTATTTATATAAAGTGAACTGACTCTGGGCAGTTGCAAACTTAGATTACCATGAAAAAAAAAAAGTTGATTAAATAAACTGTAGCCAGGAAACTATGGTGCCATCGTGAAGGAAAATGTATTTCTAGATGGGAGAGCCTACTTGACAACAGACTCTTGGGTATAAGAATGTATTAGTGTTTTCATCTTAGGCCAAATTTGTTTTGCTTTGTCTTAAATCTCTGTATTGAGTTGCATGGGAAACCATTGTTACCACAGTGACAATATGAATTACTACCATTTGCTAAAGCTCAACATGATTAATTTAATATACCAGAAGATTTCTTTCCTTCAATTTAAACATGGCATTCATTTTAAGCTTAATAGATTCTTCTAGACCCTTGCAACTGTATTGTAGGCTATTCAGAATGGTGATTTCAAATAATTTTCCTCTATTTTAATCATACTTGTTTAAAGCAAACAGCATTAAAAATTGTAAGAAACTGAAAGCCTCGATGTGAACCAAATAATTTTATAAATTTACTGATGAGGAAATCCAGATTCTGAAAGATTTAGTAAAAGTATTTTACTAAAATTTACAGAACTCTGAAAGATTTAGTGAAATCTTAAATAGTAGAAAACAGAGCAGTGTCTTGTCTCCCAGAATTTAAATCCATACACTGCCATTTTCTCCCATTTTTTTTCTCCTGTTCTAGAGAGTTCGATAGAGCTGGAGACTAACCCTGGTAGTTTGAGTAGCTCTGACTGACAGGGAAGTATTTCAAGTGGAACCACCAATCAAGCGTGTGCAGTTCATACTATTAAAATTCAATTTTATTCTCACCTTCTTGTTTTGCTCTTATTAAATTTTCAGTAATGATGATCTTTTTCCTTTTTATTTGACCATCCGTTTCATGTTCATCTTGCTATTGAAAATAACTTGGGTTTTCTAGGGTAAGCTATCTCCTGGCATGTACCAGATGGCTAAATGGCTCACCTCTTTACTGCACATCCCACTTTCTCCTTGTTTCTTTACCGAGATTTGTTTTATTTTTTTATTTTTCCTACCTTTCCCTATGCACCTTCCCAACTCTATCCTGCATCTTTCTTATTTTTCTTATTGTCTACTTGTATGCTCATTTTCCATTTTTATTATTTTTGTTATATGTCAGTGATTCTCTTATTTTTTTCATTTGATGAATTCACATTAAACACCTACCATGTGTCAGGCATGATTTTAGATTGATTACATGGCAATGAAAAGTAGTTAAAGTCCTTGCCCTCATAGAGCTTATGTTCCAATGAATTTTAAGAATTAGTTGTACAACTCAATTTGAGTTGTTTTTTTACTTTCCTGTACATATACTCTCTAAATTCATCATTTCGTCTTTCTGCCCTTATTTTGTTCACATTTTGACTGCTACTCTTTTTCCTCACCTGGTATATTCCTCTTCTAGTATTTTCGAATACTGAAGATTTGCCGGCAATGTCCTACATCTTAAAGTGACACCGGTCCCACCTCTGCCCCCAGCAAGCTGGGTAATTTATGTTTGGGTGATTTATGTTTGGCCTATTTAGCCTATTTAGCATTATTTTAAAAAGAGAAAGTAATATCTGTCTAGTCTTTAGGAGCACTCTCTTAAGTGGAAAATATATACATAATTCAAACATGTAAAGATTCTAAGATTATTTCCAGATTCTAGAAAGCTGATATCTGCAAATATTTTTGTTTCTATGTTTTGTTCTTTATTTATTGTTTTACTTACAGAAGAAGAGTATTAAAATATTCTGAAGGAATTTTAGTTCTACTTTCCAGAGATAGGCTAGACTCTGCTATTAAGTTATTTAGTTCTCAAATTGAATAAATTTTTATAGATTTATATATCATTCACATGATGAACGATTTAATAGAAGTGGGTACAGTTATTCATTATAAACCTTGCTACAGACTTTAGTGCAGTGAATTTAATCACTGTGGGTGTTTGCGTGAACATTTAAAGGTTATTTCTGAATAATATAATTGACATTATGTATTCATAGAATTTTACATGTTAAACATTTGTAAAGATTATCTGTGTGACTTCCAAAGTGAGGAAATTTGGATCCCGAAAAGTGAAGTGACTTGCCCGAGGTCTCTACAGCTAATTAGTATCAGTACTGACGGTAAAACCAAAATGATCCTTTTATTCATTACACTCTGCTTTTGTTCTCCAAACTATTTTTAGTATGTACATTCAAATTATGCAGTAGTCCCCTCTTATCTGCCATTTGGCTTTATGTAATTTCAGATACCCATAGTCAACCATGATTCAAAAATATTAAGTGGAAAATTCTAGAAATAAACAATTCATAAGTTTTAAATTGCACACTATTCTGAGTAGTGTGATCAAATTTCTCTCAATCTCACCCGGGACTTAAATCATTCTTTTGTCCAGTGTATTTGCACTGCAAACACTCCTTTCCCATTAGTCAATTAGTAGACATCTTAGTTATTAGATCAGTTATCAGAGAGAGACCACATTCACATAACTCATTACAGTATATTGTTAGAATTGTTCTATTTTATTATTAGTTGATGTTGTTAATCTCTTATTGTGCCTAATTTATAAATTAAACTTTATCATAGGCATATATGCACAGAAAAAGCCATAATGCACACAGTTTGATACTATCCACAGTTTCCAGCATCCACTGGGGTCTTGGAACATTTCCCTGCAGATAAAGGAAGACTACTACATATATTATTTTAATTTAAATAATTCTGAGTTTCCTGTTTATTATTTAAATTCTAATTAGTAAAACTTTTATCATTCTATTAAAGATGTCTTCTTTAGAGAATAGAGTATTTTGCCTCTATGATTTTGATCAGTATTGGACATCCCCATGGAGTGGAGATTGGACATCCCTCTCCCAACAATACAATAGATGGGAGAATTTTTTTTAACAATCACAGTTATTCTGACTAAAAATTGCTACTTATTTGAAAAGAATTTACTTTCTTCTTAATGGAAGTATTCAGGCAGTGACACCTTTGAGGGAGATTTGTGTCCCAAGCAGATAGTTATTAAATATTTTTACCTCTAAGGTCTCTTACAGTTCTGATTCTGTCTCTTGTTCTAAGGTATTAGCTTTCCAGTTGGGCAGACTTGAATTTTAATTCTACCTGTCATCCTTCATGGCCCCAAGCAAGTTAGACATCCCTCTAAATCTGTTTCCTTATTACATATGAGAATAGTAGTATGCATTTGTTGGGGCTGTTTGGGTCTTTCTTACTTGTAAGGGAGAAAAATACAGGTGGTAACTAAAATTGTGTTTGTTAAGGCAGTATCTTCTATGAGAATATTGGGATAATGAAAAGGAATTCGTACAGTTTAGTCATAGTGCATGGGAAGAGGTGGGCTGGAGAGGTCATGTATCCTTCTTCATCTGAATGCACACTTTATTCACCTCTTTTTATTGTTTCAAGCTGGGATTTCCTGACTCCAAAAGAAAGGAATTAAAGTGTTTTCAACTTTTCATAAAACCCATGGAAATTTACATAGAATAATTTTACATGAGCCAAATTGAACATAGAAATTCTTTTAATTTGGTTAAAAATATGTTATACATATATATATTCATATATATATAGTACATATACATAATACCCTATATAAAGTGGAAAATAATTTGATGATTACTTAATAAAGTTAAGTAAATAAAATAGGAAAAGTTTATCAATAACTTGAAAACAAAAACAAAACTCTAACCCCATATCTAATTGTTAGAGGCTTATAAAAAATAAAGGAGAAAATAATTGTCATAGAAAATAATCATATTCTACATACTGGAAATTCATTTACAATGAACTTAAAATCTTATTAACTGGATTGTTGGTCACAATCTTACAAAAAGAAAAGAAAAACAATGCTGTTATGTATATATGCACTTATAAGAGGCTTTGATTTTTGTTGTGTACTTAATAATTTTTCTTGCATAGAGGTGTAATTTTGTAACAACTTTCCCTTTATAAAAATGTATCATAATCAGCATAATATGTGTTTTTATTTATTATTTATTGGAAAATTAGAAATATGTGAAAACATATGCTTTCATTATCCAGCGTCTTATTAATTCAAGTATAATAGATTTTCTGCAGAAATTGAACTCTGAATCAATATTGGAGCAATGAGGCAGCTATTTCTAAGGGGAAAATATTTGATAACAATCTAGGATGATTTTACCTAACTATATAGGCTTTCCTAGTTGTGCTGCAATAAGCTGATAGCCAATAAATCTTGATAAAATATAATGGAAAGCTTTCTATGATAACATATTTTTTATTTTTCATCAAGAATATGGTGTGACAAGGCGAGACTTGATTTACTATAATTTTCAGTGATACACACTTGTGTGTTTGAATTACCTTTCTTGAGATGCCATTATCCCACTCAAAGGGGAAATTTATATATGCACTTTAGTGCAAAACTTAGTACAAAATTTAATACTCATATAATCCTCTACTAAAAAGTCTCTATAACTCATTTTATTTTTAAAATTTATAATTTAAAATTAAACCAAATGTTTATATATCTATATGTATTTAGAAGGAAGAAGAGAGCAACACTGAAGACAATGATAGTTGCCACTAGAAAGAAAACTTAATTTATAGGCAAACAACTGACACTAGAATTCCCATCGCTTAACTTTGGTATCTGTGTTGGTGTCAGATGTTGATGTAGTTTTATTTCTCTAGTTTTATGCCTTTCTACCTCCTTTTATTTATTTCTTACTAGCTATCCCACAGTTGCTTTTTCTTTATTCTGCTATTTCATACCCCACCATTACTTCTTCTCCAGTGATGTCACTGTGCGTTCCCTTCTCAGTATCCCCACTCTTCTGAAGCCAGTGTCAGGGAGCATCAGAGGTTATGGAGCAGACGGCCCAGACCTGTGGTTTTTCACCAAATGGGTTGGGGGAGAGAGTGAGTGAGAACTTTACCACAGACTTGACCACGATTAGTTCGATGACTTTCAGTGTTGCATCTTCCTTTGCTAAGTAACAGGAAGTATTTGTTTTATGAAATATGTTGGTGTCATGCAATAAAAGCTCCATAAATAAATGGAATGATCTAAAGACAGTGGAATTGAACTCTTGTTAGCATTTGTTTGTAATCCCTTGGTGGAGCTTCCTGGGTCATAATTGCTTGCTCTTCTGGGAGCAAAAGGAATCAGTAACCATTGATTGTTACATGATGCTAAGTATTGCCTACAAAGCAAATCTTAAGAATGATTAATGGCAGTATTCGATGTTACAACTCTGATCTCTCCTCACTGTAATGCTTAAAGCAAGCTGGATTTCTACATTTTTTCCCCATCATACGACTCTTAAATTTTTTTCAAGAATAGAAGAAAAACAATGCAGTGTAATCTGTGAAGACTATGGCTTACATAGAAACAAAAACATTATATTAAATAATTATTTCACTATTGTAATCTTTCCACTACAGTGAAAACAGGGAGATATCTAAATTTACTCTTGCCCAGGAAGTTCAGTTTCATAAGACTATGATCCTATAGTTTTTTCTAATCTTCCCTCTGGAACCTGAGGTACACAGAGCCAATGACCTACATACATATTCCTACCTATTCAGTAAACTAGACATAAAAACATTGGAATCGATACAGTAAATCTTTGGCTTTTCAAAATCTTTGAGAAATTAGTTGTACTAGATTGCTCAGTTTTATAAATTGCTGATGATTTGTCACCTTGAAACTTTAATTTTATCTATTTTGGATTGAAATCTTTTAATAATCTATGCTACTTGTTAAATTGGATTTATTGAATATAGGATCTTCATAATGTTGAGTAGTGTGATTTCTTGAGGTCACAGTAGGTTATAATTTTCTTGAATACTGCGATCTCATTAGGAAATATTTAGTTATATTATGAATTCTAACCTCAGACCCACATACGTTTTTAATATGTTTTGGGTTATTGCATAATCATGATTAGAATTTCAGAGCTTTAAGGAATCATAGAGACAATTTAAACCAATATTTTCTTTTAGTGCAGAGAAACAGACTCAAAGATGTTAAACTTCTTGCCAGAAATGACATATAACCAGAAAATTTTTATGATATTTTCGTGTATTCTATGCTTTCAGCTATGAATTTACTTTGAAAGCAATATATATTAATGAAATTGTTTTTGACACTCCTTTTTATATACAGTTCTGATCTCCTATGGGGTTTGTAAATCAAGTATTTAAGCAGGTTAAACATTTATATAAAAGATAAGCTGTCTCTGAGTAAGGTTCTCACCTTGAGAAAATACATAAGCTTTAGTGACATATGTTTTGCTTATCAAACCTGACTCTTCCTGTGTTCTGGGTGAGCAGAGTTCAGGATGAGAGGTGAATAGCGGATGAAAAGGAAGAGTAACTACTTGGTTGTCTTAATGCTTTTATTTAGAGGGCGTGAGTCTAATTCCCTGTTTTATTTGTTCATTTGTTACTTCCTTCATAATATGTAGAATGGGGGTAATAAATCTTTAGACATTGACCATAGTATCTGACAGGAAATTGTTTTTTGAACATACGAACTCTACAGAGGTAGCTAATATGCTTTATTAGAACTATCACAAACTGGATTTGAGAAATCATGATTCATAAAGTATAAATTACTTTCATTTTATTTTCATTTATCAAGTCCACCATAGCCAATATTTAGAAAACACCTACATTATCTCATAAACTCTTCTCTGCTCTTTAAAGCTCTGACATAGCAGGACCCAGGCTTTATCTAGCTTAACTTCAGCTGCCTCCCACCCCCAAAACCATATGGACCAAGTGGGACTCTACCTGAAATATTATTTTACTTCTCTCCTCCATTCTCTTGCTCATTCTATTGCTTCTACAAAACAACAACAACAACAACAACAACAAAACATTCTCTTCCCACAATCTCTATTTTCCCAAATTCTGCTCAGACCTCAAGGCTCAGCTTCAAAAACAGAGGCAGACCCTTCTTCCTCAAGAGACCCATAGCACATTTTCTGTGTCTCATCAGGGTACTTTCCACATTTTTACTTTGGTGTCCTTATTTGGACACTAGCTTATTATTCATGCTAGACTGAAATTTTCCTGAGGCCTAGAGTTATAGCTATTCACTGTTATACACTGTGCAATGCCTAGCAGAATATTTTACATAAAGAAGGGGTCCCATTTGCCTATTTTTGGAATAAAAATTGTGGTATACCTAAAATGACTTGCTTATGGCAGCATAGGAAGGAAGAAAATGATCTAAAACCATATATTAAATCTGGAATTTTAACTTGGAAGAATTAAGTATACAGTTCAGTCATTACAAACTTTGAGACATGATTCTTGGCCCTTTTATATATGATTTCCAAAGCCTATTTATGTATCTGTCACATATAGATATCTATAGATAGATAGATTAGATAAATGGTAGATTGATAGATAATGGATGGATGGATGGATGGATGGATGGATGGATGGATGGATGGATGGACAGATAGATGATAGAAAGAATGATAGAGATAGATGATCGGAGAATATCTCTTCTCCTGAAAAATTCACACTATGGGATATAAGAGACTTTAGGCTACACAAAATTTTACTTTATGGTGGTGTAGTGATTGGGAGCACATACTTTAGAACCAGATTGTGTGGGTTCAAATTCAAGCTCCATCCCTGGCTCTGTGACAGTACAAGTTAAATAAGTTACCTGTGCCTTAATTTCCTTGTCTATGAAATGGTGGCAATAATTGTACCTCATTCATGAGGTTGTTAAGAGGATCAGATGAGTCGATGTATATAAAGCATTGAGAACAGTTCCTGACACATAGCACTATGTATGTATGAGGTGCCATTACTATGCAATTTTTTAAATTAAATCACATTTTCTTGAATTATAAATTGGATATTTCACTATTGCTATCGGACTTGAAGAAAGGGACTGGAATTCTAAGAGACATATTGGCAAAGATATGGATGTGTAACCAATTTGTTTTAGTTTGTTCATGTGGTATTTCCTCTGTATAGTTTGTGTTACTATCTTATCTGCATTGTTTTCGGGAATTATAAAGAGAGTTGAGAAGAATAACCATAAGTCCACCTGTCAGTTAGAAATAGAGCTACATACTTTAGGTGGTTTGAGAGAGAAAGCTGTCCTCACCCTCACTAGGCAAATGCCATCTATTGATATTGGAATCATATGTATGCATGCTGAAGGTCCTGACTGTGAGTCCTTACTGTCATAAAATGGTATACAGGTCCATAAGGAGACAATCAACTTCCCTTACTTGTTGAAGAAAAATTACAGAAACTTTGGGTTCTATTATGCTATCATTTTCACAAAGCAGAAATCCATTGATTATATAGATATACTCAATAAATTATGTGATGATTGGTGCTGTCCATGATGAAATAACAGTAATTTGGAAGTATAGGAATTTTATTAAACAGTTTCATAGCAGAACTATTGACATTTTAAAGATGGAGGAGACCTTATAGATAAGCTGGTCAAAATATTTTACTTTATTCTTAAGGAAACCAAAATAGAGAAATGTGAAATGATTGGGCCTTATATATTTTTGGAGTAAGAAACAGAGACTGGTCAAAAGAATGGATACTACCTCATTTTGTACTTTTTCAATATCCTATGCTACTTTACATGAATTAGTTAATTTTTTAGAACTGGAAGAACTTTAGTTTTCCGATCTTTCCAAATTCGTTATCTTTATCCAGTAGGCTTTGTTCCAGGAGTTTATTTCTAAAAGGAAAAAACAAAAAGAATAATAAGTAAATCATGTGAAAATAGCCACTGTAAAGTGGTCAAAGTACTAAGAGAGAAGCATGGTGATTTTAAATAAAACGATCAATATAAGCTGAATCAAGAAGGTAACAGTGAATGAAAGATTTTAAAGAGGATACTTAGTTTAATTTAGAGATAAAGGAAGCAAGGTAAGCATTGAAAGATATATACATTTCTGATGGATGTAGATATTTCGGGTGAAAGGAAAGGCATTGCTAGAGTCAAGAGTAAAACAGGCATTTAGCCACAAAATGAGTATACCAGTTTGAATGGTATAGAGAAATTTGTCAATAGCTAGCATTTACTAAGCATGCATTGTATGCTCAATGTTTTACATATGTTATTCCACCTTCAAACAAACACACAAAAACATGAACTGAGTACTATTATTGTTCCTCTTTTATGAGAAACTGATGGAGCAGAAGAAACTGGTGGTCTAGACATTAAAATAATAGGATGATGATGATTCTCATCATCTGAATGTGCAAGAGAGTGGGAAGAAACACGTAGCTATAAAAGAGACTATGAAGAATGAATTCCACAGGACTAATTGAATGTGGTAAAGGAGGGAAGGAAATTATTTTTTATACATTAATGATTCAGTGGTTGTGAAATTAATGAATTTCTGAATAATGAGATCATGCATTTATTCAATGTGTATTTATTGTGTTCTACTAAGTCTTTATGTACTTAGTAATATACAGAATCAATAGATTTATGGCAGGAAGTGAATTGTACTCCAATTTCCAGGAAGCATTTATTGCTTCTTTGTGATGGGGCCACCCAATTAAATGATATTAATTGTTCTTCCCCTGGTATTATATAAAAATTAAAATTGATAGAATACAGAATTTAAAGGCATTTTTACTTTACTTTTAATTGATGCTGGTGAACAGAATTCTTTTGAGTTGTATATCCTCTTTAATAAGCACCAATAACTTGTGTGCTGAGATTTATTTTGATATGGAAATGACATATAGAATTACATATTGAAGTTGTAATTAGCCCATTCTAGTGTATGGCCTCTGAGTAGTATCTCCATAGGATACTACTTAGCTTTTCAAACCATTTTATGTGAATGATGCTATATGTGACTTCTCAGCTTATAATTGTAAATTATTGCAAAAAGTACATAGAAAATATTATTTCTACAAAATCATTGTTATTTTTTCCCTTTTTAATGGAATATTTAAACAAAGTTATATATTCATTAAATTCTTTCAGTTAGTTTGTTCAATTTGTTCAAAATATGGACTCTGAAGTACCACAGTTAATATAAGATTTGGGCAGGCTATTAATAATAACATTCGTAATTCGTAGCTCTTTCATCTATGTAATTTTAATGATATATGTACTATGATCTAGGGAAGGGAGTATTTCAAGATTAAAGAGACAGTCAATATGTTGGTGCATTTGTTCAGTTTTTTGAAGCTGGTAAATGGAAAGAGGCAATATAGTTTCTACTCACACTTCAAAAACAAGCTATTGATACTGTATCAAATACAGATAGTGCATCAAATACAGATAGGATGATTGCAGATATAAATAGTTAATGCTAGAAGCATTTCCTTGTTTAGTTTTTTATTTAAAGCAGTGATTCTTAAAGTTAATTTTATTAAGCAATTTATTTTTAGAATCAAAGTAGAAATAAGTATAGTGAAAATGCCTTGTGATTAAAACAATGTAAAAAAAAGTTTTGAACAAGAAATCGAGTATACTATTTTAATGTGATTAGAATATTCAGTATTTTCTATTCAAAGATGCATTCCCATTGGAATTAAAATTCATTCAGTGATGCAAAAATTCCAATTGCTATTCCCTCTTGCCTGTTGTCTGATCTTGATCTTGTATTTCTTAAAAGGGAATTTCTTTGGTAAACGGTTCTTTTACTTTTGCACCAAAATTCCTTAATGTCCAAAGCAGTTGTCTAAAAACTAAATTTCTCTATTTAGCTTAGAAATTAGAATGTAGTTTTATTTACTTTCCTTTTATGTATATTGAATGTGTAAACTTTGCCATCATGAGTACTCCTTTCCAGAAGGACTTCAGGGTGACAGGTGATTTTGGGATAGAGATTACAAATATTTCAAAGTCTGCCCTCTTGTGCCCTGATTCCTGAGGAAGAAATTGAAATCATTAGTAGCTCCAAGTGAAAACCCCTCTAATAACAATACAGGAAAGGATTCAATTTAGATCTATTGACTTCTTCCTTGGTTTTCAAACTTTCAAATAGAAGCAACATTTTCATATTTTTCAAGGGAAGAACAAGGAGAACCTGGTTCCCTTTCCCAGTTACACTGCTTCTGGTTTGCCTTGAACAGACTTAATGCAGGAGAAGCTCTGGAAATAACACCCAAATTCTTAATCATTAAAGCTGGCTGACCGATTTCGTTGACTGACACATCAGACTATTTCAAACAGATTATCAATTCCGAAGTGCATTTGCCTCTTTGAATTTTTATAAAAAGGGTCTCATGACGTTTTCCCACAGACGATGGTAATGGTGAGAAGGGACTGCTATGATGCTCCTTTAAAATGGGGGGTCTGGGTTAAGGACCCTTCCTCGACTATTTAATTCCTGGGAAGAGCTGTAGCCAGGAGTTCCTGTTAAGATTTATTGTGCTTTGTGTTGTCAACAGAGCGTTTTCTCCAGCTGAGTTCCTGGAAGTAATCTAGTTTAGATCTCTAATGGTTCTCAATCAGAAAAGTATGAATGTAGATGACTGAAGTGTCAGGGTTGTGCTGGCCTTCTTGGCCATGTGCCAGCCGGAACTGAAATAGTTGGAATGAATATTCGTGTTAGAGAGAATCCTGGATTAGCAGCTTCACCACACAGCTGTCTCACCTGGTATATTGGGACCATTTCTTGCTTTAAGCATGCCAGAGATATAGTGAAATCCAGATCATATTTTGGCATAGTTACTTATACCAAACATTATTCTGGTACTTTGTTTGTATTAGTTTCCTGTTTAATTTCTGTACTATAAGGTTCCTGTTGTTTTGGGGGAAAAAAATAGGAGGTATCTATTTACTTTCTCTGACTGACAAATATACAGCTTTAGTTTAGAAATAGAAAAAGGAGAGGACTTGTTGGTATCTATTGCTCTTTTTATTATAATTAGTATGGATCCAGCTTCTATTAGCCACAATAATGTTTTCTTTCCTCCTTTTATTTAATAATAATTTTCTTTGAGTTATATAGAATAGAATTATTTCTTTAATATTCCTTAGTAAAGAATACTATATAACGATATTTATAAGAAAATAAATATCCAAGGCTTGCAAGGCAGAGTATACCACTGATGTGTTTGCTTAAGCCTTAAACTATCCCTGCTGTGATGCTGCTTAATTTATATTGTTCTAGTTGTTTATTCTTCATTTCTCATTTATGTTGAGGATGGGATTGATAAAGGGACAATGTTAAAAGTATAGGGGAAAAGGCAGAAAGCAAAAGAGAGAATAAAACATGTATACCCCATGATGTTTTTACCAGTTGTATTGATTTGGACTTGTTCATAATATCTCCAAGGTGTAAAATCTCTTTGACATACATCTTTTTGTCTTTTCCTCTTGCTGAGATCCAGTCCAATTCTCTCATCTCTTCCCCCTAGGCCCAAAAGGAAATAACGAAAGAATTCTATAGCTTAGTAAATCTCATGTGTTATAAATATAGACAACTTTTCATGTGGACCCCAGCAAAAGAAAATAACCAAGAATGCTGAAAGCTACATTTATTTTGAATTGTTCCGGATGTTTAAAAGCAAGTGGTTGTGTCTGGAAAGAAGTAGATCAGATGAGTAAAGTCAGATTGGAGTCTGGCATTTGGAGTTAAGCAGCTTTTCTCTGCTGTGTACTGACATTTGCATTAATGGAGTGGTTTCTAGTGGATTTCTTTAAAATATTGCAGTTCATCTGACATTTGGTTAAAAAATATTTTATTACTTACTTTGGAGAAATGATTGAGGTTGATCTTATTCAAAATCCATACTTTTGCCTCATTGCATGTGTTAAAAACAGCGCAGTGTGATTTTCCTAGCCAGGTTGAGCCCTAAGCATACCATTTGGAAATCTTGTTTATTGCTCTTGTTATTCTTCTATTTGTGAGATTGGGTTAGAAAAGTGAAAATTAAAAAATAAAATGACACAATACTTTTTGATGTCTCTTATTCCCATCCAATGGATTTATGTGTACTTACCAAAATGATAACTAGCTATATATTAAATTTCATATCTTGCTTTTAAAATCTTAATATTACATTATGAGCATTTTATGTCATTAGATTTCAAACATATGACCTATTCTGTGTTGATTTATTAGGAACCAAGTATTCCTGTTGATTTCGAAGGATTTTCTTTTTAAATTAAACCTTTTTGAAGCTCCCAATCTGCCTTGTTATATTAACCATGCCACAGGACTACTGCACAAACCTGAGCTGCTTTGGCCATTCAATCAGTGCAGATATAATTAGGGTTTGAAGTGAAGGGATTTTGAGGTTGAATTGCATTCCAATTTGAGGGCCAAGAAAAGAGAATGGGTTGGAAACCATAAATTTATTTAATTTTGAGCCAATAAAAAGTGCTTTCAAACACAATCCAGAACTTTCTCATACTCTTCAGTGAGCTCTTCAGCCTTTCCTCCCCTCTATATACTCCTAAGAGAATGGCTGTAATGGCTGTTAGTGATATGTTTGGAATTACTCCATTCTTATCTGCCACCACGCCTCCACTTCCACCCTCCAACTCCCATCAAAACTTGGCATCTCTGAAAACTGGAAAATATATCAAGGTATTAGAAGTTGTAAATGTTATGCATGCATGCACAAAGTGAAAAATCAATGAATTTAGTAAAGTTAAAATTGTATGGGTTGCATCTTTAAAATCTTGAAGTACTTTGACATAAATTACCTCTTAGTAGAGAGGATGCAGAAAGCATCTGCTGAGGGAGTGAGCACTCACCAAAGCTGTTTTACACTCATGAGAGAATAGAGGCCCAGAGAAGTTTGTGGTTTTCTTAAAATTATATAGCTCCCAATGAGAGGGGGACAGCATAGGCCCAGGCTTTCCATGTTAGCCCCAGTTACTGGAGACTGTCTGACAATGACAAGACACTTAGGTAGCTTTTGTTATTTAATTATTGCTTCTTATGACCACTGTATGTATTAGGATTTATTTTTATACTGCTTTATTCTTAGAAAATAAAAGAAAAATCTTCCTTGAATGGTTCTAGTTTAATTTTCCTTGATGTTGGAAGGGAGCTCAGTGACAAAGGCTAGGGATTATTTTGCTTTCCCTTACCTCTTCCTTTGTTCATCCTCACCGTATTACAATGAATCCTGTTTCAAGATTCTGCTTTTTAGCAGGATTGACATGTGGGGCCATATCCCGAAATGCAAAGCCTTATTTAATTAGGAACTTCTTTGTTTTAGGTATCTTTATAACAAGCGAGGAAGCAAATTTGGGGGTTCTTGGGGATAGTTTTTGGTCTACATCATAGGGAAAATCTCGCCTTAATTAATTAATGCTCAGATAGAATATATGGACTCTAGTTTATCTTCATAATCAGCAAAATGATTTTCATCTTAAAATGCTTTAGAAATATTAAGCAGTGTATACACACATATACACACATTATCAATTTCTGATATCTTTTTCTTGTTTTGATTAAATGTAAAGAAAATCCTAAAAGCAGAACTTGATAGTGTCAAATTTTCATGGGTTCCTAAAGAATGAGTGTTTTAAGATGGCCGCACTGAAATCTTTTTATAAATAAATTCAAAGAGCTTTTGTTTAAACAATTTGGTTAGTTAATTCACTAAAAAGGAAGCTAAAGTGACATAAACATATTTATGTAATTAAAAAGTCATCGTATACATTCAAAGTAAAATGAAAAGGTACTGGCTTCCATATTACTTTTCCAAGCTTCCTTTTGGCACCAAATTGTGCTTTACCGAGGTGCCCTGTCATTTGTTTTTTTTTTTAATTAACTCCACTTCTGCTTGCCTGGAAACCAGAACCATTCTTTCTCATCTCTATTCCAATACCTGATTTTTATCTTCTACATTTTTTTATTGTCAAGCATTTTTATTGTCATAACATCTTCTGTTTCTTTATATTGATCTCATCACTCTGCTAGCCCCTCTGTATTTCTTTGTTTCAGAATATCTCATACAAGAAAATATTGGAGGCCTTGGAACCCCCAAGTTCTAGTTTAAACAAATGGTCCACATTTATGTTACTGTTTATAATAGCAACATTCTATAAATAAATCTTTTTCAAAGCTTCATAAAGTTTTCAATTAAATTAATTATTATATTAATAGACATGTCACTATCATAAGAGGGGCTAGATAACAGAGTTTATCTATTAGCTTATTAGGTAAGACATCTCTACATAGAGTGATAATAGAATCCAAAGCCTTCTAGTTTATCTGCTGTTGAATAGATAAAATGATATTTATGTAATCAATGATAGCACATAAGAAGTAATTTAAAAATGGTTGTGTCTTACAAATCACTGTCTTCTACTGTTACACTTTCACCATTTCCTTTTCATGAGTTAGAAGAATAAGTAGTAAATTGTAATCTTGAATTATGGCTCTCTGACAATGAGTTAAAAAAAAAAATTCAGTCTTGTATTTTCTCCCATGTAGTTTATTCTAATGTAGAGACAGCAAGTCAGACACCTACAGAAAAAAAAAAATCTACTCTCAGTTGACTGCTGCAGTGAATTTGTGACTGTCTCTGCACTATGAAACTCCTTTGCATTGCTCCACATCATTTCTAAGGACCTATGAATCATGCCGTGAACTGAAAGTGTCTTATTTCAAAATTATTTGACACTGCACCAGAATGACATTTGAGCAGAATGTTCTTTGTCTACTGCCATAAGGGTACAGATGAAATTTTTCACTTACAAATGTAAGACTCTATGTGGATGGAAAAAATACTGTATCTTTTATGAGGCTGAAATTCACTGTGTCCTAATGAAAATTGAATAAAGCAATCTTAACTTCTTTTTAACATATTTTACTATCTGACTTTATATATAAAATTGTATTAGTTGTAACAAAAGGTATTTCTATGAGAGCATCTATTATTTACCTCTGTTTCTAGCCTTGTACAAGTATTTTAGGGGAACTAAATATAATTTTATATGCATATTTGCCTTATCACTGCAGGCCAGGTTCATTTTTTAACCAAGAAATTAATGTTTTTACATGTTTAGGTGACCAATGCTATCATTTTATCTTATGAAACAGATTTGTAATCAAAATCCAAGATGTGCAGAAGTAAAAAGTAATGTTTAATATAAGAAAGAATAATTGAAGCTTATTAGTCATGCAAGAAAATTCATGAAAGTTTTCACTTGAATCTGCCTTTGCCATGAATAGACTTTTTTTCTATCTGTGCCCTTTTTTAGAGAACGTTTAAGGAAATTTATAGGCAAACAGTGGCAGCAGCGATTGCATATGTGTTGTATTAAAGACCATAAAATTGGCAAACTACAAATGAAAGATATTGGGACAATTTCATTCAGACCATAGGAAACTTATTGAATAAGTTCTCTGATGCTCTTTTTAGAGCAATTGATACAAAAACAAATGAATGTGAAGACCTCTTACATATTAATTAAGAGAATAAATTTTGTGGATGTTCTTAGACCTTGTTCAAGCCTTTATCAATCTGATCTTTCCTAGACTCTTTTTTTTCTGGGAAATAGCTATTTGAATGAGGGTAGTTTATGTGTCTACAGATAAAAACGTCTGTAGATTGTACAAAGTGTGGGACCAGTTGTATTCAGAAAGATCTAAAGTAAAATACTTTATTCAAATGTGAACTTTCTGAATTTTATCATGTTTTCTAATACATTTATTCAATATTTTATTGAGCAAAAGCAATATTCTAGAACTATTAATTACTTAAAAGGAGGTGGGACTAAAGAGATGAGACTGCCTGCTTCTGTGGGTGTAGGAAAGAGAAATAGTACAATAAAGGCAAATATAATGAAGCTTTTAGTGAAGGAAAACATATGACACTAATGTATGGTAGTTTATTATTTGATTAAAATTAAACAAATACTCTTTTGCTTATAAAATACTCAGAGTGACTTTTTCATGTTAACATGGCTTCATTGAACTTACTAAGTAAAAAAGAAATTTCTAGTCATTTTCTTTTCATTTGACCATGAATCAAAAGAATAAGGAATATTTGCATATTTTGCCAACTCCTTTCACTAACTTGCTTGGGTTATATACCTGAGAGCACGACAGTGATAATAGTTAATAAAGTTAATGATCACTTTCAAAGCAATTATTATAGTAATCATAATAAGTAAATTATGCCCTGTGATCAATGTTGCAATATAGCTAAACACATCTGTCTCATTAATGACCACCAAACTGGTATTATCTGATGATAACAACAGTTGGTGACTCCTGCTTTTTTATGCTTTTTCTATGAGAGAGTGTAAAGGAAATATACCTGGGAACTTGTTTCTAAGTCAGTCATCATGAACATAGTCACAACATGGTCATGGGTCACCCTAGGAAATGTTGTTCACTTCACTAGGTGAGGTTGTACATTTTGCTCTCCATCGGCCTCCTTCAGTGGAAGATTTGCTGTCATTTGGGGTGTCTTTCTCACAATAATACTCTAAACTTCTCAATATGAAGAAGTTTGCAAATCTAGATCTTAGTTCCAACTTTTCCATTTACTATATGGCTACATGACCTTTAGCAATCTGTTGAAATTTTAGCTTTTCTTTTGGTCACCTATGAAATTGATATTCTTCTTTTGTGAGGGTAAAATGAGAGGATGTATATGAACATGATATTGTAAAATTTAACAGTGGCCGGCAATCAACATTATCTATGTGCATATATTGAGCTATGCCACTTGTCCTATGTTCCTGAAGAATGACACGTTTTATTTGTCAGTACCATTCCAGTAACTGTAATGTACTGCCAGGAAGAAGAACAGCAATGAAATTTAACGTTGGTCCAACTTTTTCGCCCCAAACATCTCCCACTTACAAATGAAGAGAAACAAAATATAAATGTAAATGTGGTCTACAGACCTTTGTTGATGTCAGTATATCTAAATGTGGATGGTCAGATCAGTTAATGTTAATTATGTTAATTAAACTAATACTGTTTCCTTGACTCTACTAAAAGTTCTGTAAAATATAGAGACTTGATCTTATATTATCATCCACAATGCTTTGTAAGTGCTAGGTTCTCAGGAAATAGTTCTTTAATGAATGACTTTTATGTTAACCTGAAGAATATGGAGGGAGATTAAATCATATCTGAAACACATGACAGTCCTTAAGTTTGTAGTTCATTGATCATATTCTCTGCTTACAGGTGGATAATTTTGAAACTTATCAGTGTTCTTCCCAAATATTGTCTAGCACCTCTTTGTTATATAATTAAGTCATATTTTAAGGAATCAGTACAATCTAGCCATCTCTCTATAGCATGATAATTACAGGTGATTATTAAAATAAGTTATGATTTCTTCAAAATCTTAATAAATTTAAGAATTTTATTCACTCATTTATATTCTCTGGAATTTCTAACATATAATTTAAAAATACTTCCTCAAGCAGTTTTTACTTGCTTTGTAGGCAATCAAGGCTATGTAACTAAAGCAGAATTTATCAGTTTCTCCCCCTAACTCACTGCCCCCACCCCATAGTTACTCTTATACAATTAAAAGTAAGTGCATTTCTAACACTGACTGAAACTTTCTTTTTCTAATGATAAAATATTTCCCTATGTTGAATATACCTAATCACACCTGTCAGTAAGAAAGGAATAGACTTTCCAGTCTTCTGCTGTGTCACCTCATGTTTTTCATTTAGATTCTATTCACAAAAATCTCCTAAATTCATGATCTTTTCTACTTTGGTCACATTATGTTATAGAAAATATAGACAAACACTACCCTATAACCTGTAGAGGTAAATCATGGATATTAATTGTCTATTGAGATAAAACAAAAAACATCCATTTTGTACATTTAATGAGATTTAAATTATTTTCAAGACAAATGGAGCATAAATTCACATTTTACAACAGTGCATCATGGAAATCTCATTGTAATATTTTCCAGCTACTACTCTAAGTCATTTATCTGAAGGGGACTACTTAAAAGGGTGAAGGTCAGGCCATCACAAGGAATGCACTATAGATTTAGAAAGCAGAGATGAATAATAATATAAATGTCACCTATGGTGTAAGAGAGCTGTCAGTATCAGCCGTTTTGGCTATTGCACCTGTAGTCTTTATTAGGCATACTTATTTTCTTATTGGTCTTTTGTGAAATGACTCCTGTAAACTTTCCACTCTGAGTTCAATTAAAGATTCTTTAAAGTGCTCATCTCTAGCATTATACGGTGGTCAGCTTTAATGAGTGCTCAGAAATACTCCCATTATATTCAAGACTTTTGAAAAAGGCTCTTGTCTCAATCAATTGTTTAACCTTCTTCAAAGCAATTAACATAAGAATAAAGGAGATTATATTAAACTTCTAGGCATGATGAAATTAATTAATATCACTTTACCAGTAGAGACAAGAAGATAGCCATTTTCCTCCCTTTATTTGAAAGAGATTATCCCATGTGCAGCAAACTAGTGCAGTGTTAATCCATTCTGATTATAGTATCTTTTCAATCTGTTTATCACAAGAGATTTTTTTCATAATTTTAATTGCTCAAAATTAAAAAGTTTCAATTCATTGGTAATTGAGCTGGGTAAAACTTGGCTATTAAATTTAGACAACTGCTTGAGTAAGATGAAAATTGAAAAATATATTTTATAAATGGCATAGAAAAGAAAAGTAAATATTTACACTGTTAGATAATAAGGTATCAGTTTTGGGGAAAAAAATGACTAATTTATAATTTTATATTTTTCTTGTACAAAAAAAGCTGAAATGTCTTATACAAGCCAGTAGTTTTCAGAATGTAAATGCCAACAGTTTAAATGCATTAATAGTTTAGTAAACTCTTAACAATATATGTAGTATATGTCTATTTTCTAGTAGTTATAATGTTATAAAGGAAATGTAACTTTTCAAAATTGAGAATAGCTTCATACCCTTATTTTATGTCCAGGTAATCATCTTAGCATGATAATTTTAGTTGTCTTTGAAAATATTAAGCATTTAGCTCAAAAACACTGTCACTTTGTTTTTACTCTAATACACTGACAAATTTAATTAATTCTTCTTCCATTCTTGTCACTGTAGTATAATATATAAAAGATAACCACACTACTATTTGGGATTAATTTGACTACTTGGGCACTTGTTACCAAAATCACACACACACACACACACACACACACACACACACACACACACACACACACACATTCTGGCTTTAATGAAATATAATAGACAAGTAGTTGCTTATGTTTACATTGTATAATTCGATGAGTTATTTTTTTCAATTATAGTTGGCATACAGTAATATACTGGGTTCAGTCATATAGCATAATAATCAGAGATCCATATAATTCACAAAGTTATCATCCCTAATCTAGTACCCCTCTTCCCACTTATATATTATTACATTATTCACCACCTTTCCTATTTTACACTCTACATCTTCATGTCTGTTCTGCAACTATCCATTTTTACCTCTTCATCCCTTTGCCTTGTTTTTTGTCCCACCAACCCCCATCCCATCTGATAGCCCTCAAAATATTCTCTGTATCTATGACTTTATTTCTGCTTTTGTTGTTGTTTGATATGTATATATTTTTAAGTTGACCCGTCAAGTCAGTTACCATGTTTTAATTCAGTAAATAGTAATGACTGAATTGCAGGCTCAACCTACCTCTCTAGTCTCACTTATTCACTTCCTTGAATAAAAATAATGTCAAATATTCTTAAGTGAAAACATACCCATTTTGATTAGAATGAAGGGATTTTTTGCTAATGCATTTGTAAGTATGTTTACTCCTGTGAGCTAAGTATCTAACTCCTGAAAGTCATTACCCTGCTTTTCTTCTAATCTCTTGGAGGTAAGGAAAATTTGATTACTTTCAGAATAATAAAATGTCATATTATTTTACACATTGAGGATATCATTTGGTAAATTAACTTGTGACATTTTACTCTTTTGTTAATCCTTCATATTTACCTTTGATTATTTAAACTATGAATTTAAGTAATGAGTTGAATTGGGTACAGTGTCTAATATAATTACCACATCTTTAATGAAAGGTTATTGTTAATGTGTCTGATAGTTGGTTGACTAGAAATTCTCTCCAGTTTTACATTTTCAGAATGAATGCACTGTGAGTGGAATGGTAAATCCACTAATTTAAGCCATATTAATCATGCACATAGACCTAGGGTGACCAGTTTCCCCTGTTTGCCCAGGGCTGCAGGAGTTCTCAGCACATGGTACTTTATGTTTTAAAAGTGAGACTGAGGATGCTGAGGATGATAGACTTTTAGTGATAAAACCAGAAATGTCCCGGGCAAGTGGTATAAGCACATAACCCGACATAGCTCATTGTACAATGTAATTCAAATTATCCAGTTTTGGACCCATCATCGAATTTACCCCATAAGAACATGATTTCTATGAACATGTAGATTTAACCACCGATGACTAAGATAAAAGATTTTGCTTACTTAAGGAGACAGATGGTATAGGTTCCCAAGGTGATGTTAACAGGATGGTAAACATTTATTGAATCATAGGACTGAATCTTTTGGAGATTTAGCTAAAGATAACTTTCTCCGAGACCTTTCTTAATATCCTTCCTCAGGGAAGAATTTACTGCCCTCCCTCCTCCCACGCCCCCCACCCCCAGCCCTGCCGCTGCAATGTGCCCTGTACCAAAGTTTATTATAGTGCTGGTAAGCTTCGCTATTTATTTGTCTCCATCCACTAGACTTAAGCTTCTTTAGGAGAAATAGAAGCCTTCTTTTATTAATCTTCATATCCATCCCAGCATCAAGTATGTTTAATGAGTGAATGAATGACCTATGTATTTTATGCTGTTCAAAATAATACAATAAAACACATGGTATTTGTTATCCCTATTTTACTGATAAAGAACTCAAAGATCCAAGATGTTATGTAAGAAGAATAAGACCATAATGTTAATAAATGATGAAGCCAAAGATGGAAAATGATATCTGTCTAGTTACAAAATCCATTCTCTTTCCATTACTCTGTATTAAATAACACAGGCCAATGTTGCTACTTGGAAGACCCCTCCTTTCAAGGAGGAAAGTAGAATCAGCAATACAAATGAAGACCATGTCACTCTTGTCATGAATACTGATTAGGTTTTATTGATGACCTGCATAATAGATTTTAGAAGTAATTGCTGTGGAAAAGAATTGACTATTGTACATTACAATTGGTGCAGGTATGTTTAGATAAATCAGAATGCATGCTGCAGTCAGGGAAATAAAGAAAAAATTCTATATCTGTTCAATTTTGTCACCAAAATACTTTTTTTAGACACAATGAATTGGCTCTACTTTAAAACATTCTTTATTAACCTTAATTGTCCATGTCCTCTTCTTTATTCTGCATCTTATCTTATGTATTTTATCACTTTATTTTTTACTTATTAACTGGAAACAAAGATAATATAACGTGTCAATATTATATAATAAGATAGCATAGACCTATATGAAGAATATATTTATGCTAGCATCTTTTCCTTTTACAAAGTAATGTAAAAGTAATTAAACAAAACAAAACTAACAAAAAATGTTTCCCAGCTGTTTGGAAAACATTTGCACCAAAAGCTTTATTAATAATTAGTTCATGGTATATTGTCACCATAGAATTGCTGTAATTCAGGCAAATCCAGGACATTCATAGGAAACTAACACATATGACTTCAGTTTATAGAACATGAAAGCAGTGACACATTTATTAAGGTTCATTAAACAGATGTGATAGGGACATTAAAGATATCACAAAATATTTGCCAGAAATTAAATGTTAAATATTTCAAATCCTCAATGCAAAATGAGATAGAACAGATAAACATGACACAAAGTAAATAGCATTCTTTGAGTCAGAATTTACTGATGCAAGTTCTTATATTCTAGGAGTGTATTAATGAAAATCATGATTATATATAATTAAATTTGTTAATATTCTCATTTGTTATATTTTACATTTTGAAAAAAATTGATTATAGATAAAACATGTTGTCAGTGAAAAAATTACTGAAAAGAGTTTGCCTTTAAAGTAATCTAAATTATTAGTGCAATACCTTTTCGTAAGTAATAAGGCGATTTGGAAATTATGTTATTTTTATTCTACTAAGAAGCCCATTCATGCGCATTAAGCAACATTGATAAATATTTACATTTTTAGCATTTTAACTTAAATAATTTTTAGCACTTTCACTTTAGTATCAATGCCTTGCTTATTTACATATTATAAGAAATTCACCTGTTTTATATCCATCAGTAAGATAAGAACCCAAGAGCTACTGAGGAATATAATCTGTTTTACTCAGTCAAATTTTATAAGAAGTCTGGAAGAAACCCAAGATAACATCCTCTTTAGCCCTTGATCAGGCTAGTAAATACAAAAAGGCAGTACTCTATATTCATATGAAAATAGAATTTATGAAAGTTAAATGGATTTATACCCCTAAGAAGTAAACACCAAACAGCCACAATTACATCTCACTATTTAAAGCTATGTTGTCTAATACACTTCCAAAATGTTTCTGCATTTTTTTAGTTTTGTTCTTTCTCTTAAAATTTAATTATACTACTATCTTGCATAAATCCAATCTACATTCCTTATTTAATATATGTGTAATAAATGTACAGTTATATACAAAAATGCACAGTGAACATAAAAGTCAAATATAGGATTGAAGGATTACCTGAATCTAAACCATAAATAATAAATGGGCTTTTGATAAAGTATTTCAAGATAGTTTTTCAATTTAATTTAATAGATATTGCATGCTTATTTACTTACGTCTCAAGTCAATTCTAAGGGTTTCACATTGGTCATCTAAATAAAGTCATAACTACCCTAGGAATTATATTCTATTACTAATCTATTACTCTTTTAAATGAGGAAATAGCTTTACCCAAGCTAGTCGCAGTAGATCTCCAGCAATCTGCTTCCAGAGTCCCTATGCTTAACCACAACATCAAACTGTTACAGAAAATTCAAAGAAATGTAATAAAATTTAGACTTAATCCCTTGAAAGAGACGTATAGGCTCCAGGTGACTTAAGACAGACAGTACAACAAATTTTGCAGTTCTTCGTAGTTCAATGTAGTTCAGTAGTTGAGAATTTCAATGTGGGAAGAGAAAAGGAGAGAATGTGAATGCCACGTACACAGTATTCTATCTGGCTAAACAAATCGAGAGAAACCTTGAGCGAAAGTTAGGATTTTGAAAAGTAAAAATTGGTGGAGTAGAAAAAGCATTTCCAGGTTCATAGGCAGAAAGTTTGCAGTCATTTTTTCACATAGCAGGAATATAAGTAATTTCTAGCAAAGAACGCATTTGGGATAGAGGAAAGATAAGATTGGAATTACATTTAAGGCCTTATTGTAAAGGAGTTGAGATGCTAGGTTAAAGAATCAGAACTTAATTGGATAAGTATTAGAGACACTGTGATTATATGTTAGCAGGGGAGATTGGAGCATTTAGCCTGTTAAGATTAACTGAACAGATTGTAGAAAATTTATATATTTAGAGAATATAAACATAAATATATTCTCTCCAAAGGAAAATGTTTAACCTAAAACTTGAATAATATGCTTCATTCTACCATGTAGAAGAACTGTATATTTCAGTTATTTCCCAAATAGACTGTTTATTTTTCTTTATATTTTTAATAACTCTTTATATGGTTACAAATAGTTATTTTCCACTTAACTATCTCTTTTCATGGAAAAAATGCAGTGCATTGACATCCACAAGAACTTATTTTCTATCTTTAAAATAATTTATTTCTGAGCATCTATGGTTTCTTTCCAATCATCCTAAGTAAAGAACTAAGAGAATACAATACATTAATGTGAGTTGAATCAATATATATTAAGTCCTAGTCAGTGACTGGAAGCATTTGATAGTGTACCAAAATTAACTTGAATTCTCTTTTCCATTTACCACTGTTTGAACTGTAGTGTTGACATGGTAGAGAGAAATCCAGGTAGAGAAGTATGGCCAAATGGCTCCCCTACAAGGGTCAGTTTTAGGCCGATGATCATGTTTATGAGTTTCTCATCATTTCTTTACCAATTTAAAAATGTGTTTTTTAAAAATAGGGAATATCGTACTAACCTATTGTGCCGACATAAGAAGATGTGTTTCTTCCATGCTTGGACAGGTCACGCCCTAGTTACCATGTCTGGAGATTAACAGCAGATACACTGCTATTATTTTCAGTAATAGCATCAGTACCTAATTTAACCCCACTCACAGCAGATCTATTCTCTCCCATTAGTATCCGGAGCATCATTTTACTTGTTTCCACTTTTTTTTTTTTTAATCTTTCCAAGAGTAACTTTTTTGTTATTTGTTTTCAGTTGATTTTTTAACTCATTTTAACAGATCACATCTATTAATTTGTTGAACATTGAATCCTTTGAGTTCATTGTAGCCTTTGCTTGTTTAATTTATATCCAGAATCATACACAGGTATCCTGACCCCAGTGAATCAAATGAATGAGAGGCAGGCACATTTGTAATGATTAAATTGACTTTTTTTTTTTTCTTTTCAGCGTGTTATTCTCTTTCTGTGTAACTGTCTAGCAGTACCACACTCTGATTGTTCTCCTTTATATATGGTGATATTTTCAATCCAAGGTCATAGATTTGAACATATTCTAGTATACTTGAGAAAAGAATTACTTTGTAATGTGAGAAAATGCCACTTTCTTTTTATAACACTTCCGTAACCTTACTGAACATTATGCATCTTAGAAAAAAATTATAATCCTGTGATTGATATTATTTAGGCTTAAACTGATAAAATAATCTTGGCCTGAAAACAGATAGGAAACCTAAGTTTTACACCAAGCACCAGTCACCAGTTGATTTGTTATTACAAGTACTACCTGTGGAAAGTATTTACTCTGGAACTTACTTATCAGATAATGCTAGTTAACATCCTACTTGTAGCATTTTTATTACTGGCAGAGAATCTAACTTTAACTTTGGATACTATGGTAATGCTATCAGTCTGTACCCACTGATTAATTGCAAGATATTGACTGGATAAATAAATACCTCCATAGATATCCATACACTCTTTATTTATTTCAAGAGTCACATGGGAAGAGCCACAATTTTAGTCAAACTTCTTTATAGTGGATGAGAAAACTGCTGTCTACAGGAGTTAAAAGACCTCCTCAAAGCCATGAGCTTATTAGTGGAAGAACTGACAATGGACTCGGTTGTTCTGTCTCCCAAGTTCAGTGTTGTTGTCATTATAGTTCTCATATTCTCTAGCAAACCTTGAGTCCTTAAGTTAGGCAAGCAGTAAACATTTAATGCAGAGCACTAATTTGAGGGATCGAATTTAAAATTATAAACAATGGAGAATGTTCTCATTAGTTAGGTTGGAATTTTGTGATTTAAAATTGGGACTTAAAAAATGAATTTAGTGGAATACATCTTAATAGGAATACTATAAAAAATTTTAAATAGGGAAATTGTTTCATGGGTAGAGTTTGGCAATTATTTTCCATTCCTGGAGATTCATAAAGCACTTTAGCATGTATAACTGTGAAAAGTACTAAATTAAAATAACCTACTTACTTTTTAAGTCTAATGTTTCTCAAAAGTTTTGCCAATAGTTTATATTTATTTCTTCTTTGAATACCTATTTACTTTTGAAGATAGGGTTCTTATCAAAATTTAGACTAAACACTAATGAATAAACCAAAAGGAGAATCTTAAAATACAAATCTTATATACTTCTTTTCGCTTCCATATTTCTAGTAATGTAATGAGAGCAATAATACCTATTATTTTTTGATTGTGTTAAAAATTACAGTAATTGGATAATTAGTTCCCTTCAGAATAAAGTATTTTTTTTTCTTAAGTTGGAGCAAAGTAAAAGTTGTAGTTACTATGTTAAAATTTTGGTTTTTAATATGTAGTTTTGTGAGACTGGTTTCCAATATGATACTACTAAAAAGAGATTTTATATGCTTAAAAGATGTAATAAGTTTATTAAAATTTAGTCATGAGTAGTATAATCTTGTAACATACAATCAGTTGTATGCCTCCTTTTACTTTTCAGGATAGTTTGATTCCTTTCTAGAAGTCAAATTTCATATGCTGCAGAGCTATATGGAAGACTGCCACTTGGAATACTTCTAACCATGGCGAAGGCAGCAGGTGCTATTTCCCAAGTGTATAGTCTCCCCCGCCCCCAATATAAAATATTAGAATAATAAATAGTTATGGTAAGGCCTTTGGAAATTAAAATACTGTAAATCTGTAATTTATATAAAATTTATGTAAGGAAACTTCTTGTTCTCCTTTAAGCAACTCTCCTTTGTCATAACTTAGTTTAGAATAAAAGTATGTACCTTATCAAAACTGATTTATAGAGCACATATTTTGGTGGATGTCTAAAGGAATTTATAATCTTTGGAACCAAAAAAAAATCTTAATAGCAATGTCACTATACATTTAGTATAATTTATATTCACCTTAATATCTTTATAATAATAAGTAGTATATCATAGCCAGTTTGAGCAGGCAACTTTAATTTACATCTATTGGTTAAAGGCTTGAGGGGTTGTTTATACATCAAGAATTCTGACTTTTGAAAATTAGCTTTAAATTTTTGGATCAGCTCCATAAAGAAACATACTTTTGTTAAGTGCAGACAAACGTGAGAGAGAACCTCGCTATCTCTGTATTTATGACCAGAAGCCAACAGTCGATTTCCATGTTAATTTACTCTTTGTTTTAGTGTGTTGTGTCAGTTGACAGTGTTCAGGGCTTGTGTTGATGTAAATTGCCATAAAGCAAAGAAACACAGGCTCTAGAACTGTCAGGAAAGCTCAGCACAGCAGAACAGCACCGTTTAAGAAAAGCATTTGCAGAAAGGTTCAGCGTCAGTCATTGGAAACTGACTGTAAATGCAAATTGGCCTCAATTTCACAGTCTCTAGAACAAAAGAGATGGAAAGTGGGGAACCACAAAACAAGCTGAATGCACTGTTAGGCATAGCTGCTTTTGTGAAGACAAAAATAGGATTCCATTTGTTCATTCACAGTAGATATTCAGACTCGACATTCCGCCATCCCCGAGTTTTATTGGAGCCTGCAATGCTCTGGGGAGAAGGGTTGCCTCATTCTAATTTATCTGGATGTTTCCCCTCCTTCCTACACAAGGAAGACTTTCAATCCTCCCTATTGTAGATGTAGAGTAAGAAGGTAAGGCTTTCTCTGAAGCTAGTCTCTCTCATTTCCTTTGTATCTTTATGCTGATGAAATGCTGTTATGTGTTTATATTTACATTTGGATATTGCTAGAGTCTCCTCCTGACTCACAAGTGCTATAGTCAGGAACCTGGTCTAAATTCTTATTACAAAACCTTGAGCTCTTCTAATTTGCTTCATGAATAAAAATGCATACTAGAATACCTGGGTCAGAGGGACAAGAAGAACAATCCAGAAAGCACTTCTTGTTTTTGTCATGCCTATACTCAGACCTCCTTAAACATCACCAACATATAATTATTTTACTTGAGAATATTTGATTGCTACAATTTTTGCTTTTAATTTGTCTTATCAAAAAAGAATGATTTTCTTTTTGCTGTTCCAAGAAGTACTCCACTTTTAAATAAAGTGGTAAGAAAGAGAGTGATTTTAGCAGAGGTTTACTTTTTCATTTGTACTGGTAAGTTATGCATATTGATAAATGACTTACATTTTATTGAAACTGAGGTGTCCTCATCTTCTATGTGTATTTTGCTGCTTTCTCCTTTATATATTTTTTATTAAAAAAGAAAAGAGTGGTATTATTTGCGGAAATAATTCTAAAACACCATTTTTTTGTAATAACATTTTCATTACATATGCACGGGGAGAGCCTTCCTAACTAATTCTCAGAATTGAATAACTTTAGTCAATACTTAATATTGATTTTTTTTCTTTTAGCAACTCATTAATTTGAACATTTTATTGTGAGATATCTAGTAAATTAGTTATGAGAGCAGAGAGGTAATTAGGAGGTGGTATAAATTTTTGACAGTTTTGGCACTACTGAACTTTTCAGGAAAAAAAAAACATGCACATACCCTAGTTTAATGAAATATGATTTTTACTAACTACTTTTTTATTTGAGATACTTAGAGATCCACCTACAGTTGTAAGGAATAGTACAAAGTGATCCCATGAACCCTTCCTTGACTGTGTCGCCCAGTAGTAATGTCCTCCAGAACTATAGTAATATATCACAAGCAGGTATAGAACCTTGATTCAGTCAAGATACAAATGTTTTTATCACCACAAGGAATATGGCTATTAAAGAGCAATTAAATAGATTTTGAGGAGCATTCTATCCCTAAATCCTTTAGTACTAAATATTCTTACACCTGGACAAACTAACAACAGGGTTTATGGGGAAAATGATTTGACTAGGGGTCAATAAGTCTGAATTTCATTCTCAGCTCTACCACTATAACTGATTTAATCACATTTTGGGAGTCAGCAGCCTCTTTGTGCCTTAATTTATTCTTTTGTAGGGACTTAATCTAAATCAGTGACTCTTAACTAGAATGTGATGGATATCTCCTTTTTTTCATGAAGATTTGTCAGAGTCTTGGGTTGTAGGCCTTTCTCAGACGCAGCCAAATCCCTTTCCTTGTATACCTTCACCTCTGCCTCCACCTTCACGATATGCACATCCTGATTTTTTTGCCCCTAGACTTCTAAGATTTCAACTTCCCATCCTCCATTGAGAATTGCTTATGAAAACAATTAAATACGTTACTAGTAAGCTGTAGATATAGTTTTCCAACAACTCATTGCGAGCATCTCTAAGGTACTTTTCAACTTTAATATATTAAGAAAAAGTATATAAAGAACATGAAAAAAATATTCCTGCATAATAGCATCCAGCTGATAAATCATCAGAGTGGAGAAAATTTGCTCAATCTATGGGCCAAGTTCAGAGTGACATATAAGGAAGGTCTCTTCCAAGAGGGATATTAGAAAAAGGAGGTCTGAGGAAATGCATTTCTTACTGGGGAATGGTCCTGCTGAAACTGAATCACCTAGATTGAGAACCCTAAGAAAATGACTCAACCAGCTTAATAATTTGTCTGATGCCTAATTTATAGTTTGTTTGTTTATTTTTTAATTTTAGGACTAGGGTGCTTTCTTTATAACTTTGATGTCTTCTCTTTAAGACAGATTTATTTTAAATTTTTTTGCATAAAAAGGAATACACAGTGTGTTTTTATCATTATAATTGCTGTCTTAAATATTTCTTTCCAGGATCCAGTCTTGGCTGTTGAACCTCCTTAGTTTTATACTTCTGGTTAGTGCTATCTCCTTGACCATGGCAGGTTCAAGTTAACAATGTTAACTCTATTTCTTTCCTTAAAGAGCCAAAATATATGAAAAAAAAAATAGAGTTTCAAACTACATACCTAATTCATATTGGAATGTTGTGGGGAAAAGAAATGAGTCTGAACTGAAAACCAACCAAAGAGGCAAGGAAAAGAAAAGGAAATAAAGTTTTTCTATATCTCGTCAGAGATGATACATAAAAGAAAAATTGAGGAAAGCTAGAAACAATAACATAGTCTCAAAAATGACAACTAAATGAAATTTTTGGACTTACACTAGAATGAGCCAAATCAGAGAGGTAGAGCACAAAGTGATGAGGAGAGAAAAATATTGGTCCGCGTGTCAACCTTTAGGTTTAAAATAACTCAGAAGATATCAAAATTCCTTAGAAGAGGATTATTTGTGGCACACTTAATTGCAACTTAAGAGACATAAAGATCTAAGGGAAGGTGATGTAAATCTGGAAACTTGCTTTCAAGAAAGAACCTCTAATTCTATAAGGCAAGTGACACAGCTGTCCTAGGAGATGAATTGCCAGCTCTACAGTAATGCACTGAGGAAGGTCTAAGTGAGAGAGCCCCAGAGACCGTGAAGGCAGACCAGCTCTGTGCTTGAGAGCATCCAGTAATGACTCATAGGAGGTAGAGGAAAATGTGCTCAATTTATGGGCAGGTTCAGAGTGGTACATGAGACAAATCATTTGATATTAATGATACAGTGATACCACAAAGGGCAGGAAGTATAGCTACCACTGAAGTAAAAAACTGATTTATATTAACCCATTGTCTGAATCTAGATGCAAGAGCATTATAATCTTGATTGTGTATAAGTGCGGATTCAGGAATCTTTGAGATTATTAAAATTCTTGTTAAAAAATCCTGATTTCTGTAAAGATATATAAACCACATTCAACCATCTTCAGCATACCACTGAATAGTAATAAAATAGAAAAGACAGGATGGATCATTAGCAAAGAAGAGGAGATGAGAAATTATAAAGAACTGGTAAAATCTGAAATATCATTATCAACATAGTAAAGAGTGAAACAGGATTGTTGTGGTATCATCTGTGAGAATTTTAGACAAGCTATTTTCAGAAGAAAGCAGGTAGATAGATGATGGATGGGTGGGTGGATGGATGGATGGATGGATGGATGAATAGATGGATGGATGGATGGAGGTTAAAGTGGTTATGTGCATTGAAAGATATAACAAAGCACTATTATCTAAAGTCACTTGAATTTATTCTAAAAGGAAAAAGAAACAAAGGGAAAACCGGAAACCACATATGGGATTAGCAGAGCTGAGCATGAGCATAAACACATGGTGAGGAGGAAGAGCTATTAAGGAAGTTGTCAAACTAGACAGATGATCTATTATTACCAGTGGAAACCAAGAAGCTCAAAACCATTAGCTGAGACTGTAATCCCCTCAGGCAGGACTGGGCTCTGAGTGCCTGGAGAGGCGATCAGAATCCATGTAGGAACAGTATTGCTTCTTACATGACGACGGTCATGAGAACATCAGTAGGTCCAAACCACAAACTTTTATTGTGAAGGTGGGACAAATTGTTAAATTAAAGATATTCCTAGCTATAACCGGCCTGCAGCTCGGGGTACTTAAGAGTACAAACAAGCCCTTTTTAGGACAGTGGTAATTGTGCTAGTCTTTTCTGGTCAAAATGTGTCAACGAAAGACTATGTTAAAAAGAATGCATTGTAAGAATTTTGGAGAGGAGGGGAGCTGGTACCATTGCTTTTATAACGGGTATTTTTATATCTGTTATGCCACCTCTTTCCCTGACTCCTTTTGATCAGAGACAGTATGAGAATGTGTTTAAGAACATGCACTGAACACACACTGCCTAGGTTTGATTTTTGCCTCCGCGTCTTTATTATCGATGCAGCTCTAAATAATTTACCTAATGTTTTGGGGCCTCTGTTTCATCATTCATAACATAGAGATAAAAATAACATTTAAATCATGGTGTTTACAGCAGTTATTATATGTAAAGCACTTTGGAAGTGTCTGGTACATAGCAAACGCCACCACCCCTAAACATGTATTCCCCTATCTCTGTCACTTCCTTCTGTTATCCTTGGAGCTACATGTGGGTATGCGTTTGCAGAAGCATATTCACAGGCCTGTGGGCAAAGATTGATATGGGGTGGTTACGTAGCGGTAGCAGGAGAGAAGTGGGCTTTCCCAACATCCTGCCTAGTTCTTACGAAGAAAATTGAAATTAGCTTTGATGATATATAAGAAGGAAAACTATGAGATGGCAGAACAAGGCATAAGGCTACCAATATTTTTAATGAAAGGAAAAGAAAAGAAAGAATCATGACTAAAATATTTATAAAATTTACAGCTAATAAGAGCTAAGATGTTTGGTCCTTCAGGGCTCATTATAATTTTAAATACCGTATAGCTTTTTCCACCTGTTCCACTCACCCCATAATGCTATGCCTATAACCAGTTTCTATCAACTAACAATATACCCATCTTTCAAAGCACTGGACAAAACTGTCTTGATTCTCATCTACAAGGATTTGCTGAAGGCTGCTTTCCATAAAGGTCATTTTTGAATTTGCCTTACCTTCCTTATAATACTGAAAACTCTTTAAGACAAAAATTATATTATTATTACCATTTATTAGTTTTAATCTTCACCTGTTTACCCCCCTCCTTAGTCCCCAGTCCCAACCCTTTCTTATAGTATGTACACAAAATATATTTGTTGAATTATGATAGAATCTAAAATCTATATATGCAAGGATTTCCACTCTCTGGTAAAACTCTCAGAAAATCTTTTTCCAAGCCCCAGTAGACCCAGTGTAATGATATTGACAGCTTTTCAACAATCATTTAAAAAATATATTACATTATTAAAACAATTGCTGTATTAGGTTGTTAATAAAGATAAGTGAATATTTTCTTCTCTGTTAGATCAGTTTGATTCTCAGTGATTTTTTGTTTCTGTTTTTATTATACTTCTGAAACCACAGCTTGTTGCTGGTTCATCTATTAGGCATTTGAAATGTTGAATTACTCTGCATCACATTTGTTCTTCTATTGTCTAAGCTCTAGTTGGCCTCCTAGGGTCGTCACACCATAATCTTAAACATAACATGTGCCTTGTGGCCCAGATGTTTTCCAAGAGGGCGTGCTGCAGCCAAGAAAAGCAAGATACTATCTTGAATACCCAAAGGGGTTGATATGACTAAAAAAGCAACCTATGGCCAACTGTATAGCTGGCCAAGAAAAGTGAGCTTATTATTTGTATAGTTGGAGTTTTTGTGATCAAATAGTAGAATTCAAAAAAATTTTTATGATAAGACCTTTCACTTCACAGATTCTTATAATATCTGCTTTTCTAGTGTGGACTTGGGCGTTTGGCAGTTTGTAGATAAAACTAGGATTATAGCAACAGCAAGAGAAGTAAAAAAAAAAAGGAAGTATTCATGGACTGTGTATTGTTTCTCCATAAATGTGACATGATAAAAATTACTTTTCTTTACTAATATTTGCAAGTAATGTACAGTGTAAACAAAATTGCTCCTAGAACTGTACTTAGACTGCAAGTGTGAATAAACTGCTCTGGGTTTTGTCTCTTTTTCCTGACAAGATTTGTGTTTTTTATTTTTGCAGGGAGCAGGGGTACCTGCAATTATGTTTTTTTTTAAATAGCTAAGTTATATCTTTTTGTAGGGAGTGCTGCCTTTGCCTTACATACTTATTAACAAAAATGATGTAGTAACATCACATTTATGTTTTCATTATCTTATTAACTGCTTCACATCTTTTTTATATAACAATGTAGCTCTTGATCATCAAACACTAAAGAACTGTAAAATTTCATGTGTGTGTCATGATAATGCCCTAGTCAAACTTTTCCTACCTCTTGCTTCTGAAAATATTTTGGCTTCTTTTTTAACCTTAGTAGATTGAATTAGAACATTGTCTGGCCTAGTCTAGAAGAGAAAAACCAATAGGAAGCTGATTTGGTTTTGGGATCTGTCTAGGACTTTTGGTCTATTTTAGGAAAGATGGTTTGAGATGCCACTGCACTTTCTGAGCCTCACTTTGATACACCCTAAACTCTGAGATCCCGGATGCAGTATTATCTTGAAGGAATCAGGCTTCAGTACAGCTAGCTACTCAATGCTGGTTTAAATCCCATGCTTTTCAAATTATTTAAAGAATCTAAATCTTTGTTTTCTCAAGGTAAATCCTATTATCTTATTTTAAAACAAGAAAATTTGATTTCCTCTTGTTGAACTAATTATGGGACCCCAAGAACCCATAATAATTCCATTGGCCCTATGTTCCACTTATCTTCTGCAACAGCCCCTGAGTCAGCTTTAATGACTCCTCAGCTCACCCAGTGCCGTGTGAAAACATCTGCTGTATTCCAGCCAGACTGGACCTACTGTATTTAGCTGTTTAATATGGCTGGACCTTCCTGGCCATCTGTGCAGTGAAAAAAATAGGGATCCAGAGATCACTAATTGCCAAGAGCCACCTGCTGCATTACCAAGAGGATATGCTTCACTTAACCCAACATTTTAGGCCATGTTTGATTTTCTTTAGGCTCTAAAGCTCTGAGACGTTTAATAGTCTCTAAAAACTTGGGGCTCCAAAGAATTAAAATTACTACCCCCAGATCTCCCGGTGAAGATCAACTCCATGGGCCTTTAAAAAAAAACATGAAAGAATGAACACAGTGACCCTTTTTTCCCCCTTTTAAATAACAATAATACACTTGAGTAGAATGACTCTTTGTCAGGGCTCGATATGTAGGCTGGGGTGGCCACCACAAAAGAAGGAATTAGGAATTTAAGGTGATTTTTATCTTATTTTATATTCCTAGTAGGAGTGTCTGACTACTATCTGATGGATATCTTTCTGAAAGTTACATGGAAATCTAGCGATTTTGTTGCTCACTGCCCCAATTTCTATCTGTGTGTTAACCATTTATTGAGCATAAGTTTCTGTATCCCCCAAGAAAAGGACAATCTATAAACTTAATTTTCAGATGAGTTAAAAGGGGAAATGCAGATTATCTTCATTATTCAACTAAGCCTTCCATTCCATGTCATTGTCTCCTATTGATAACATTACCCAAAACATACCTACTTGCCTAAGACTTCATTTCTCCTAATTACACTAGACACTCTATTAAGAAACCCAGAACCTGAAAATGGTCTCTCTGAAGAGCGAATTCCAATTGTAACAACCATTTTTTTTTTTTTGGTATACTAGTAAATAAAGAGATTTATCTTAACATGTTGAGCAGCTCTTAAAAAGTGTGTATGTACTCTTGTTTAACTGATGAAAACTTTGGGACAAAGTGGCTTTTTAAGTAATAAGATTATGCAAAAGTTAAAATGGGAATAACAGCAAAGAAGTTGTGGGAATTGTTGGTGTGATTTTGTATTTTTTTCTACTAGTTACAGAGATATATTCAATTTGGTGTTAAAGAGATGCTTCAGTGTCCTTCTTTTAGCTTTTTATAGTAATGATTGGGTTGCTTTCTGACTTGATAATTAAAAGCAGTTTATAGGTATCCTGTTTTGCTTGAAAAAAAATGATTCTGACTTTATCACATCATTGTCTCCATAGATAGCAGCAAAATATCTATACTGAGCATCACTATATATATACACTGTTCTAAGACAAGCAAATGAATAAATTTTTGAGATCTACTTCCTATTCTTCGTACTTTGTTTCCATAACTTAATTAGTCTCCAAAGCCAAATTCTAATAATGCATAATGACTTTAAATATATTCCAAAGTCGGGTAGGTTTTTTTTTTTTTTAAGTGTTCTCAGGACAGGGTCAACACTACCTAATACATACATATACTATGAGAATTTAGCACAGTTGGCTGCTGGCAACAGACATAAGATTTATTCTGTGTAGCTATTTTTTAGCCTGTTGGATGCCAGCCAGTTGCCTAATGGATCATGAGTGAGTCAGTTTCATTCAGCCTCTTAGTAAAGTCAATTTATCCAGCAGCACACGATTTTCTGTCATATAAGGTCTTTGCCTGGCACTGCTGTGACAAGCACAGTCTGTTTCTGCATCTCTAGATTCCAAGTGGGCTTTGGCCCCAGAAGGCTGATCTAGGGAAGCAAAGTCCCCTCTAGGGAGGAAAATAGTGAAATTGAAGCTTCCTGGAAAAATTAGTCAGACTGTACAATTCACCTATATTCAAAAGTGGGTCACACTGTATATTAAATTGGCTTAATATGCATAATATTTGTGTGTACAAGGAACAACAGCATTTGCTTTTTGATTACTTCAGGCCCAACTGCTCTTTCTCTTTTAAGTTGTAGAAAATTAAAGAAAGCAGGGTGCATCTGGAAGAAACTGAATCTCAATTGCTAATAAACCCGAGTCACACCTCAGTATTGAAAAGTCTTTTAAGGATATCTTTAAAGACCTCTTTTAAGGATATCTGCCCTGTGTATGGGACAGGGGACCAAATCTGGGCAGGAGGTGAGAAAGCACTCCTCCGCACCTACTCCTCCAGGACTGCCATGTGTCGAATTTCTCTGTCAGGGATTATTCCATCAACATGTCCAAGTCCATTTAGGTACCTAGAAGGGAGACAATATCACACATGCCAGACTTTTAAAATATGAGCAAATTATGATGGTTCTTGTGGAAAGACCTATCACCAAATGCTTTTGCTGGTAGCTGTTTTGATGTTTGTGAACTACCAAGATGTTGATTTTTTTGTTTGTTTGTTGTTGCTGTTGTTGTTGTTTTAAGTAAGATAATGGTATAGGGGCTACTGTTTGTACATATGCATGATCTTAGAAAAGATTACATTATGCAAAAAGATTATTGTTTTAACTAATGGCTCAAGGACTGCCTAATATGTCTTCTCTATAGGTCACTCATTTTTAAGTGAATACTTTTTAGTTTTCAAAGCATTTTCATTCCTAACATGGCACACTAGGCCCTGGCATCAGGCATAGGAGACAGAGGCAGCATGCTCTTTCTTGTCAGCCAGCAGTCTCTGTTTCAGAAATCATTTAAGGTGGTAGGTCTGAAAAAACTGCAAAATTTTGATTCCCCTCGGAGAAACTGTGCTTGAACATATCTACTATCACTTTTGTTCATTTTCTTATTTGATACAGTAAAATCAAAATCTTGTGAACCATTGTGAAATAGGGAGAGATGTTCCTGTACGTAAGTGTTTGTTTCATTATTCACACATTATATTTGTTTAAAGTGTATAAAAAACAGCTTAGCTTCACAGACTCCCTACTTTCCTCTTGGATTCATTTTTAAAATATTGTACATAATGATTTGTATCTTATGCTTGTAGCTTTTCCCCTTGCCTTTTGTTTCTTCCTGTCTAGCCTCAGGAACAGGTTTTTGGCATGGTACCAGCTATGCTTTCTTAACTGCAATGCATAGAGCACATTCTACCAGGTAGAGGCTAGTATATTCTCTTCACTAAGGTTAGAGGATGGTAACTTAATCTTCTATTTTCCCTTTCACCTCTAGAATCTATCTGGTTAAAACACACATTTAAAAATATATATATATCCTAAATTATATCCAACACTTGTTAGTATCAATTATTATCATAATTTTAAATCCTAGATTGCAGATGTTCGTCCTTAAACTATGCCAATATTTTCATGTCTATCTTTTTTTCCCCATAGATGAGCGTTCCAATTTAAGTGTTTTCTTTTCAAAGTTTTCAATATGTAACTATTCTGACATTTCAGAGATTGCAGTATTTCTAACATTTATTCTCATGAGGTGCTTCATTTTTTAAAGTACTCTTTTCATTGTGGTTTTTTTCCTTGCTGACCCCTCATTGCACTGGATTAGTTTCTTATTTTTCTTTTGAGCATGACTAATAAAAATAAAGTCTGAGCTCCAATCTCATATTTCATATTTTAATTGTATAAAGCAACTAGGAAGACCCACACTGACAAGATCCTGAACCGAAATGAAATTAGGTCATGTCCCAAAGAAATTATCCTGTGAATCAAGCAAAATGTGTCGGCATGTATGAGAGAAAGAAAGGGAGAGGGAGAGAGAGAGAGAATCTCACATAGATCTCACACAGCCCGCAATGCTAATACTCTTTGCTCAGACAGATCCTACACAGTGCCCTTGTAGTAAAATGAAAGGAGCTTTAGAGTGTATCTAGTATTTGTGTTATGGATTGGGACTTTAAAGCCTAGAGAGAATATTCTATTTCCCTGAAATCCCAGAGCTAGGGGCAGCTGGAGCTAGAACCCAGTTCTCCCACTGCACTCTGAGTCCAGCCCTCTTACTTTAAGCAAACACTGAATAAGACCTGGAGTCAACTGCTGATGATATAGAAGGGGACAGCAGAAGTTTTAGCCTACAAGTCAGTCTTGAAACTCTAAAATTTAGCAGCAAGGTTGTAAATTCAAGAGTTGTTAAACAAAACTGAAGAATGTCTGTGTATCTTTATCACAGTTTTATGGGGAAGTGCAGAATGAATAAAAAGCAAAATGATGATACCTTCTATATCTGGTAAGTGGCAATATCACAGAGCAGTTAAGAAAGAATTACAGGTAAAATGTTCTCTGTGGGATTAAGAAAACAGAATTGTGAAAATCACAAATTGTTCAAGGCCAGTTTAAAATTGGGCGACTAGACATTTACTGTGTTATTATATTGGGTAGGGGCATAGGAGACAGGGCATGTGTGCGTCTCCAGATTCATAGAATGCCATATGATCAGAAGTACCACTCCTTTATGCCAATATTATTAAGTACCATCTACTAAAAATCAGATGCTTACAAATGGGAGTATTTAAATAATTGGATGAAGCAAGAGTCCCATTATTTATTAAAGTATAATATCTGAATGAGAGATGATCAAGCAACTCAAACAGTCCAAGAGTGTAGCAAAGGAATGTCCACAGTAATTTAAGCCAGTGTGTCTGGATGTTAAAAATCAGACTGACTAGTCAGTGAAAGTGACCGCAAAATTACATGATTTTGATTCAAAAGAATGCATTAGTCTGCTTTCCAACAGTGTTTGCCAGTTTTCCATTTCTGTGTTTCCACTCTTCACCCCCTGCCTCAGGTGGAAGTGAAGATGGATTTGCTTGTTTAGTTTTGAAGAGAGAGCTTTATGTCACTGAACTATAATGTGAAGGAAACTGTTCGCATCAAAACCAAGAATCTCAGGGAGACAGGAAAAATGAAAAAAATTGCTTATATCTGAGAAATGCTTTCCCATAAGTTGGGTCATATTGGATAATCACGATCCTCTTCACTTTCAGAATTTTTTAATTTCCTTAGCAAGGAAAAAAAATGCAAGTGGTGGAAACCTACATGTTCTTTAGTGAAATGAGTGGAGTGCTCTTCAATGGCAAGTCCTTCTCAGGCTCTTTTCAGTGACATTTAACTTCATTAATAAACCTCTGGGCTGTTTCACATATTGAAGAATACAAGAGCCTTGAAAATTATCATTGTTTCAAAAATATTGATTATATTAAGCAGGCTCGAACTTTTTCCTGCTTTTACGCATAGCTGTTTTTAAAATTTTTTTTCACAGTTTCATTGAAGATGGGAAATAGTAAAAGCTCGTGATTCTTTTCCAAATACCTTAGAATGCAATGTAATCAGTCTTTAAAAATTGTTTCACTTGTCTGAGTTGTGTACTTATCGTAGGTGAGGAGTCAAAGTTCTATAAACTATAGGATTGAATGGATGTTGCCTGCAGTTCCATCTGTGGAACTGATTTTATTGTTATATTAAATATTAGGTCTAAAAGAACAAGTTCTCACTGAAGTGGATTGAGAAAGATTCAAGTAGTATCCTGTGGGCTGAGCTTGAGTCAGTATATCCTGTTGAAGAATAACTATGGCACCCCAGAGGAAGGAGTCCTAGACTTGCCATCTCTCTGAGCTTTGCCATGCCTATAATTTTCATCATGGATAATCCAGAGAAACTCTCAATTTAATTATTAAAGGTTTTCTTCATATCTGAAGTTAATTATTTATTTTTGACTTGAAAATTAAAGGATTGCTTTGTGCTGAATACTTACCTTTTTGTTCTATAGGTAAGGTATGATGCCGTTAAACAGCCTTCAAGTTGTATATAAATATATATATACACATATATATTAGAATCTTTTTCATTTTATTTTTTAATATTTTAATATGTGTAACTGATGAAGTAATTTTAGCAATATTATGGATGAAATGAAAGAACTAAAAGGAATGCTTTTATCTCAGAAGCATTCAACATTAACAAAAGCAGAAAATTAAGTTATCTGGATAGATTAAGGTTAAATTCTCTAAAAGAAATAAATTAATTCCCTTGCCACTAATATACAAACTATTATATATATTGTGTAATCATATAAATAGAACTCAGATTAGAACTACATTTTAAAAAGCTGTATCCCTTTTTAATTATTCAACAAATGCTTCCTTTTCACCACAAATACAATAAAACCTTACTCTGTTCACCTGTACTAATTGGTACCTTGGGTTAATCTTGCACCAGCTGAATTAAAGTTTATTGCAATTTATATAAGTAAATACACTGCATACGTTTTAAAATAACAATTGCCATGTTAATATAGAATTCTGCGTGCTCTTGCCCTGCTTCCTTTTCAAACTCAGTCCAACTCTCTAGACCCTAGTCACACTGACATGCTCTTACTTCCTAGATCTGGTCATGTCCCTTCCTGCCTTTGGATTCTCGAGTAAGTCTTCTCCTCTGAAAATCTAAAGCTGGTTCTCCCACCTCCCACCTTCCACACCACCCTGTCTTCTGCTTACTTAGATGATGATAACCTCTTTCTTCAAAGCTCGTCTTAGTGATGCTTCCCTTAGGAAGCCTTTTTCAGCTTTCCAGATGTAGTCAGGTCCCTGTTAGTGTTCTCAGAACACTACAATTTTTGTAAATAACTTTCGTGATCTTATACTAATCTCCTTTATTTTTCAATATGTAACAAAGATTAGAAAGCACTGGCTTAATTGTGTGACACACACATATGCTCACATATTCACTGAGTGCGTAAACTAATAATCCAATATCTTTTTAGAAAATTTACATTTTAGACTTTCAATTAAGTCAGATCTCAATTCCTCTTGAGAATTCAGAATTACTATTTTTTTTTACACATTAGTATTGTGAGATTTATTCTGTGTTAAATTGAGTAATTATGATTTTCTAAATCTCATCAAACTCGATTTCTCCACTTACTAAAACCTATTTTGAAATAGATAAAACCATCATTGAAGATAATGTGCCCAACTGAAAAATGATTCACTTTGCTAAACTTGACAAAAATTATAGATTATTTATCAATTATCACTTTCTGAATTATTTATATATGTTTACCCTGCTTCCTTCCATGATGGAGTTAAGGAGTTCTAAACTGTCCAGCATGTGTTTGCTTGAACAAAAAGAAAATGTGAACAGTGCACTTTGATAAAGGAGGGACACCCCTCTATTAAAACTCTCCTATCTGAATTTGAAAGACTAGAGCCATTCCCCACTTCTCCTGAAGCCCTGCAAGACTTGAAGACAATTAAAGCCTGAACACAAACAAAGCTGCACTGACCCCTTTGGAGTCTTCATATTTTTTTTTTTCAATTATCCTATAGTGAGGCTGAATAAGCTCATAAATACTGTTAGTTTAAAAATATCCTTCCATCTGTTCAGTTTCCCAAGTGGTCTGAGAAACACTTTGATCTCTTTTGTTTCATGATATTATAGAACTGTCCTGTTGATGATTTGTAAAGTCCTTAATATTTCACAAACATGTGACCTGGGCTATAATGCTATGTTTATAATTTTCTTATATACAAAGTGATACAACTTATTCTGATTCCTAGTCTTTTCTAGTTGAATCTAAGACATTAAACTGGAAGTCAGAAAATCAATAACTAGATCAAATAAATTAGTCTCCCCTCCCCCTCTGCCCACAATGACAGGTCATTAAAATGTGCTGTCATGAATGTACATGCAAAGTCAATTTTTTGGTTTACTATTTTTTATTGTACATCTGATATCAGTCTCAAAAAAATGGGAGAGGGCATGTGGCTGAAGAAAACTGAGTTTTTTATCAACTGAACATCCGTTGCACATCTTCGAAGTAGCAATATCATTTGGAATAAGAAAAAGTATTTTTTCTACCACAGAAACACATATAAATGAATCTTCTAAAACTGTTTGTGTAGGACTTTGGGATTTAATAAGGACTGCTTTAAGTAAGGAGCAGTTTCTGATTAATTTTTCATGGGGTTTTTTTTTGCTAAATTGGTGGGTAAAAAATATGTTTTATTTTCTCTTGGTCAGTCTATTCACAGGAAGAAAAAAGTATATTCTTACTTAGACACAGGGCATGTCGTCTTTGAAAAATATAGCGATAAAGTAAGCTACTTTTAAAATTTAGAACCAATACAGGAATATTTAGACAAGTATTTGGAATAAAAGTATTCACACACTTAAAGTTTATACTTTAGTCTTTGATTTGGGGACTTTTAAGACAATTAGTGGCTAAATACGTGTTATTTTCATTGAGGTGGTGTTACCAACCCATTCAGCCTTTGAAAAAGTGACACTTCTCTAGAGAAATGCCAGGCCTGTACAGTAGTGACTCTTGGTAAAGACAGTCCTTACTATCACTGTCTTTCTGACTCCTTTGCACATGGTAATTTCAGATACCATCAGCAAGAATGCAATATGCTGAACAAGCACTTATGAACTAATGGTTCTTTATAGAACAGAGCTGTGGCCCTTCGATAACAAAGCATGATACAGAGGAAATGAGTTAATTTAACAAATTGCCAGTTGCCCACCAGCCATCTTAGCAGAACAATGATATATGCAAGGTGTGCTAAAAGAATGTTTTCCTCATTTTTTTTCTACTTAGTCTCTTTCTCTTATTATTCTCTGGGCTAACAGTAAAAGTAGGAGAGAGGGACAGATTAAATAAAAAGTGTGACAGACTGGTGAATTTTTAACAGTGATTTGTTGAGCTGGATGAAAGGAATTTAGAGTTGAATCTTCAAAATGATCATTTTTTTTTCAAGGGCCTATTTATAATCTGCATGTTTTCATTTGAGGAACAGTGGTTTTATCAGGCTTAGATCTAAAATTTACTATAAGTAGCTTTGCAGAAGACACAACAAAAGAACTTTTGTATAATAGACTTGAAGATTAATCTGCACGTCACACAAAGTTAGAAACAAGTAATCACATATTTTATGACGTGACAGCAGCAAAACCAACAAACAAATGGGTAGTTCAAAATCTATATTAAAAGGCAAGATTTGATATCCCAAGCTCAAACCAGTTTATGATTTGAGAACAATGCATAAATATCGCCTGCGTTTCTGTACAAGTCTGATTATTTCATACTTTATTTTGCCACTATTGTCATGAAATTAAGGGAACATGGTCAAGTATTTCTGCTCAGAAAAGACCACTAAAATATTGTGTTCTTTAAGTCATAGGATGAACAAGCTCACATTTATCTTTTACAGGCAGGTTTTATTGTCCCTGGTGCATTTAGTCACTCCTACCTCCATTCATCTGCTGATGGCCAATAAAAGCTATAGGAAATCTCTTCACTAAAGTTAGTAATCTGTGGGGACAGAAATGCAGTTAATGCTTGTCATTCTAGATTTGTGATCTTGGGATATGCTTTTTATAGTCATTAAAAATATTGGCTTGACTTAATAAAATGTAAAGTAATTTCTTTTGTTAAATATATTTAAAATTCTAAACACAAAAATGTTCTTAGGTAGCCAAATGAAGTTTTAAAAATATTTAATAAATTTTAGAATACCAATCAGCATGTGATCAATGACCACATATTTTAACTGGCTTCTGTTCTATTTGATAAAAACTGTTAAAATAACAACATTTTTGCTTTAGGCATTTACAGAAATAGAAAATTTGTGAGGGACATTAGTTATTTTTCCACTTTGAGAGGGATCTTCTTTTACTCTGCTCTTCCTTCTTGTCTCAAAGTGCACCAGTTATGAGTTGATGAATGACAATCAGATGCTTGAAATTAAGACTAAGATGTAGCATTTTTGTGATCCATAAAAATGTCAAGTCTTGCTTAAAATTGAAAATTGTAGAATTTAGCCCAAACCTTTAGCATCACTGATGTATCATTTAATGCTCTCTTTAAAATCATAGAACCTTAAATTTGCAAGAAATCTTGAATGGTTTGAGCTCTAATCCTACAGTTTATGTTAATGTTATGCTATATTAATGAATTCCATTAAAGAACAAGTGTCAGCTAGTCTACACTTTCTTTAGTTCTAAGGAAATGCCAGGCCTATCAAGGCTTACCCATTTTGTCTTTGTTTAGCTCTATAAATGTGTTCATATATTCAACTGAAAATTGGTGTTCCTGTCACTTCCGTTAATTGAACCCAGTTCCTACTCCTTAAATATATAAGTGTCTCATATGTCCAACTTTGATATATTGGAAGACCAATACTATTTCTCCAGATTCTTCTCAACAGACACCAGTTTCTTCTACCTTCTTTATATGGTAACATTTGAGCCTCTGTCTTCTGAATAACTTATGTTTTGCTAAAGTTCTTTCTACTCTTCTGAGGCCATTTCCTATAATGGCAGTCAGTGGCATGCCTGATAGCTACATGAAATAGGAATATGATAGCCAAACTGTTTTACCTCTTCTTTTGGGCCTCCATTTTAGGGAACTTGCTAGCAGTGCTTGAAAAGTTGTCTCTGTGTCTCTTCATCTTTTCTTTAACCCACATCTTCTCTTTAGTTCTCTTTAACTTGAGAATTATGTTCTACTCTGTGTGCTTGTGCTGAAGCAGAGCAGTACTAGCACAAATACAGCCTAATTTAAAAGACCCCAGGTGCTTTCACCTCCACAATGTAGTGAGACCTATAGATATGGAATATTGTTGGAAAACTGGCTCTTAAGAATTTGCATAGTACTTTGCATAGTCTCTGGACTGCTTAGAGCTCAGAAGCAAGTCTTTTCACTGACACTGTGATTGACTCCTAAATTGTGATTGTGTTGGACTTGAATCCTGAACCATCAAAGTGCAAAGAGACAACAGAGAATGTGGGGGGGGGCAGGGCGAGGGGAAGGGGGATCGATGTGGAGTAGATTTGGTTAGCTTGAAGTGAGTTTTAATTTGAAAGCCTAATCCAGTCTCTTTGGTTCAATCACAACAGAAATGGAGTGGAAATCCCTGAGGTACAGCAGCAATGTAGTAGTGTAGTTCCAATCTTTTTGATGAAACCATTTTCGGAACTGAATGAAAAAGAAATGGCCTCATGATTTGTTTGTATGACTCTGTGTGTGTGTGTGAGTGTGTGTGTGTAATTGTACAGTCTCTAAGCAAAGGATACACTTAAAATGTCACATACTGTTAAAGTTGCCTGATACATTGTAAAACATCCACTTAAATTTGAATTTCTGATGAACGATAGTTTTTTAATATACAAATGTCTTTAATATTGCTTGGGCCTACTTACACTAATGAGTATTTACTTATAGGAAATGCACATTTAATTGGGTATTCTGTATTTTTATTTGCTAAATCTTCTAGTCTTGTTTTTGGGGTACTGGCGCATGGCAGCTAGTGAATCTTGATCTGGTAATGGAACTTACTCCTCCTAGGAAACTGAGCCCTGTCTTTGATAGGGGGGTCTTTTAACTTTTAAGAAATGAAGACTCTTGATTATTAAATGGGAGAAGGAGTCTTATCCCTTCTAATAACCCACACGGCCAAGAGAGTGGGGCCAAACAGAGGGTCAGCATCTAGGATTTTATTTCATAAGGGCTGTGGCTGGGCCAGACGCATGGTTTTACCAAGTGGCCAGGAGTGATGACATGTAAGAGAGTGGTCCAAGGCAGAAATATCAAGTTTAACATTAAAGACAAGAGGCTTAGCCTTAGACTGTAAATTATTGAAAAGAAAAGAAATAATAGAATTTTTTTCAGGAATCTGAACATGCAGGGGGTGTGTAGTATACAGGATGTGGGCAGGTTGGCCTGATTTTAAGCCATAGGGACAGAGTAGACACTCCTGAATGTATAGGATATTAGGCAAGTAAAGTACAACTTGCTTTCAGAGAGAGATGATCTAGCAAAACGAGATAAACTGGATTGATAAATTTGATCCAAAACAAGATTTCGATACGTATACCAGCTTAGCTGACACTAAGGGAGTAAGACCAAAGGTTTGACAGGGAGAAGACCACCTTGAATGAAAACTTTTCAAATGTTAATTGTATTTGCAAATAGATCACATGTAGTCATAGATGTATTTGAATATTTTATGTCATCTTTCACTTATCTTTCCATTACTAGATAAATGGGACTTATAAGTTAGAGTTATAAAATACCTCAAGACCTGAATATTGAAGTCATAAGAATTTGAATTTTGAATGTGAATATTAGAATTTAAAATTTCCTCAAATTATATTTCATTAAGTTTAGTTGGTCATTAGAACTCATAGTCAAAATTACCCAGTAGAATAGGATTTCAACAGAAAGAAAGATCTAGAAACAAATGTTTGTTTCTTTATAAATTTATTAAATATTATTAAAGTTATATAATTTCAATTATTTTGTAAGTTTAGAAATTCCTATTGTAAAAAAATTTTTTTATTTCTTTTTATTTCAGTATTATCTGAATATTCTAGAAAAATAAAAAGCAATTCATATCTAGAGAAAACAATACCTTTTAAAGTTCATTTTGTATTTAAATGTTTCTTATTTATTACCTGATAAATGATACTTTCAGTTTAATCAGACTAATTCATAATCAATTATCAGATATAACAGAATTGCCATTTCACTTTTATAAAATAAACATGCATTGTAACATTTATATTGATTAGTGGTAGTAGTAACAAAAATATTACCTAAAATCAGTAATAATCATGTCCTAGGGTAAGAAAATTGTACAGACTTAAGAGCTAGATCCTCTTTCTAGTCTCAGTCATACTCTTGAGAAAAGGGCAAGAGGAAAAAAAAGCCACTATAGCAAAGTTCTTAGTCAAATTGTTTTCATAGCAATTCTAAAGGAAAAAATTAGTCAGAAATTGTTGCAATTAAATTTTATGTAGAATAAAGTGTTACCTTGACTGTTCAGGTAATAACACACATTTATATTTTATGGCCAACAATTTAGAATTATATGAATGGATTTCTCTACTAAATGTTAAAATAATTCAACTTTGAATTGCCTAGTATAAATTATATTATAAAAAATTTTAAGTATAGCCCTCTGGTGTTTTGAAGCTATGCACTTCTAAACAGACACATAAATGAAAACATGACTAAGAGGATCATGGTATTTGTGTTTTGTTTCTTTTAGGAGTGATATGACTTTTGTTAAATTAAGTTGCTACACCTCTCTTTATGAAAATTGGATTTCTATATTAAATAATCCAATCCAAGTTAAAAATAAGAATATCTAAGATCATTAAGTATTATTTTCCTTATAATTAAAAAAGAAAAACTCCTAAATAAGCTTTCATTCCCTAATTTATATCATCATGATCTGCAATAGTTCTAAAGATATTCTTAAATGTTCTTAAATTTGCCTTTAATATAATTAACACATATTATTGAGAAAGGCCTCTGAAATAAAGCAAGTAAAAATAATAAATAAAAGGGAATAGCTTTTTCTCTTCTCTTAATGGGATTATGATATTGAGGATTCTGAATTAAAGAAATCGAAGATCTTTTAGAGTCCGACCTCACACTAAGAACTCTTAACTGGAGATTCGTGGAATAACTGTGAATTGCCTTGAGAGGAGGGGTCCATGAAACCACCAAATTGCTAGTGAACAAAAATCCATAACATTCCCCAGATTCTGAAAGGAGTCTGTGGCCCTCAAAATAATAAGAACCACCATTTAAAGTTCTAAAGTGGTGTCTTGGAAAGCAAAGGGACTTTATAATCAGAGTTTGAATCTTAACTGCAATTTTCCATCTTTGGGACCTTGGCAAACTCTTTAATCTCTCTGATACATTGTTTACTTTCTGATAAGCGGGGGAAATAATACAGAATTTACAGATTATTGTGAGAGCTTTATGAAGTCATGTGTATTTTTTTCCCAGGCACATTGAAGTCACTCAATAATTATTTCCTTTTCCTCAATATCTTTCCTCTGAGATGATAGCAATAGTTAAAGCAATTCAGTGTTAAAATGAGTTTTTTTCTCTGCTGCTTGTTATCACACATAGAAACATCTAAAACTGCATATAAGGGAGCTAGCTTCCCATCATGGATTTTATAATGTAAAACATCCACTTGAAGTGCAATATGGCCATCGGTGACATTTGACATTTGTTTGGTTACTTTTTAACAAAGTAATTAAATATTACCTTTTCTTATTATTAAGGAAAAAAAATGTTGACGTTCACTGTGCCGAAGCTTCCCTTTCTGCCTTCAAAGCTTTTCTCAAGGACATGAAACACTCTTCCTAATTACTTTTATTGATTTTTTTTGACATTTCTGCTTAACATTGACTGCTTATTTTTACGAAACAAAGAATGCTAAGATAAAAATGTTAATGGTGCATTTGAAATTACAAAGTTCAATATTTTAGTCATGTCTCTTACACTTAAATGGTTTGGAAAACTATACAACTGTTTTGGCTCCATGCCTCAGTTGTCTTATATTACTGTAGAAATAAATATAAAATTCTATGATTTTCAAATTTATTTCATAGCTTTAACTTATTTTGAACAAGTCTATGACTTATATCCTACAATATTTCAAATTTTCAATAAGTGAAGATAAGACTTGACACAGTCAACTGGATAAAAAATTAGTAAAAGCTACTAAATGGAGAAGTGGCTGATGAAAATTAAGCAAATCATCTCTATATTATACATTCTTATTCCAGTTTCATAGTCATTTGTGATTAGTAAACACTTTAATTATGTCTGCCACTTTCTGATTTAAGCATTAGTTTTTTTAGGGATATGTAAAGCAAGTCTGATTAGATGATCGTTACATGTAACTTAACCAAAAGAAAACTGTCTTAAGTTAGCTATTTAGAATAGTTCATTTTTGTAAGAGATTGTCATTTAAATTACTTGGTTGTCAGGATTTAACTTTGTATTAAGGGTGCTACCATATGACCCATTTTTAAAACCTTATGGGTGATTTATAAATTATATGAAAATAAGATTAAAGAAAATTATGTAAATGAAATTAATCTAATTTCAAATGTCACTGATCATTTTTCATTTTATATAATATATATGCATCTCTTACAAATACATGTTCTTCTTCCTCTTCCCTGTATCTCTTTGTTGATTGCAATTAGTTTTTAAAGGAACTAGTGGTATTAATATTGAATTGAGGTCCACCAATGATTTATACAAATATTAAGTATTGTGCAGGCATCATAACTAAATTTAGCATTTCATTTGGAATAATTACTACTGTCATAATATGCCTATAACCCAGTATATTTGTATTTGTATGTACATTTATATATATACTTGCATAATTTCTCTTATTTTGGCTTTCTAAAGAAATAAGGTAGTTTTTCTAACTTTGTGATTATTAATAAATAAAATTATTTTTCTAAATATAATTTTAAAAGGAAAATGAGGCTAATTTGAATGGAGATTAAATAGAATTCATTACAATGTTTCTGATTTAGACTAAACCACTCAGGATTGGTTTAGTTTTCTACTTCTTAGGAAAGCTTAAGTGAAATTATAACCATTTAATCTGAAACAGACAATAGAACACTAAATAATATGGACTGAGCATTTCCCGTTAAGACTGAAATAACATCAGTTTGGCTAACATTGGCTTTCTGTCTTCTGCTAAGGAACCATAATCTAAAAGTAGTATTTTAAGTCTCATTCTCTGACTTACAGTTTATAAACATAGACAGATATTTAGAAACTGATACTTTCTGCAAGATGGAAGAATATGGCTTCTCTGATAGCCTGTGGAAAGAATGTCATTTTTTTGTTGTTTGTTTATTAACTACAAGGTCACATAGGTAGCTCTGGAATAAAAGAATCATGCGATAGAATGTTTTAGTTGGATATATCGTAGGCCCTGCAGTCAACCTGCCTTGGAATTCCTCCCCTTATTATTTGTTATACTGAAAACAAAAGCATGTAATTTAACCTTTTTCAGCCCGAGTTTCTTCATCTGTGAAAAGGATAAAATGTTAACCTATTTCTTAGTGTTACTGTGATGACTACAAGGCTAGAATGTATATCTAGCACACTGTAGATATTTAATGAATATCAGTCTTCCTGTTCTTTGCTAAGAATTGTATTGCTTTTATCATAGAGATAACTTTTGAGTTTTCTTCAGCATTTATTTCTTCTTCAAAAAAAGACAGAAAGAATAGAAGCCAAAGACATACCTTTACAACTTACAGCAAACATTATTGATGCCAGATACCTACTGGGCTAGATGAATACAATTTCTATTTCAAAAGACAAAATTAATACAGAAAATAATGCATATGATGTAAAGAAGATGATTAAGAAGAAAATATAGTATTCAGAGATCTCTTCTATCTTTGCAATATAAAATATCTTCTCTGCTTCTCATTTCTTTAATACGTTCCCCTTGACTTACCTTGAAGATCATCTTAAAGCAAGAACATGGTATGTAGTTCAATAGAAATGGTCTTTGTGAGCATATTCAGTGGGTCTCTCTGGTTTTTAACTCTACTTCATTAAGATAAATTTCATGGTGGATCATGTTCTAAAACATGACTATTAGGAATGGGTAGATTTATTTCTTCTATAACAAGAAAGGCAACAGAAGTTTTATTGTATCCCCAGAAAGATGACAATAATTTTAAGATTTCACACTATTGGATTTGGAACAAGAGAGTTCACCTGAGTAAGTCGTAAACCAGACATGGCCCTTTTCCTTATGCTTTTCTCTTTGAACCAAAAATGACTCTGATTACTCAGTCTCCTACAAGTCATAGAAATCATATCCCAAATTATACTTTGCAAATAGAAGAATCAAGACAGTCGCTGTGACTTCTATGCTTCTGGGACAGAAAAGGGCAGTTTTATCACAGGTAAAGATGATAATTCAATTTAAATTGGGGAATTTGCCATTTATTCTCTTCCTAGTTAGCAGCAACTATGCATGTTCTTACACTTTTGAATAATTTTTAAGGAATTTGTCTCTTATTTTAAATGACGCCTGGGGAATTTGAAATGCTATACATATCAAATTCCATATTTGGAATCAGTAAAGATCTCTGTCAACCTCATTAAAATGATTACTTCTCATCTGACTTCAAACATTTCATTTTTACCTTATTATAAAGTCATCAGGTTAAGCTGAGGACTGAGGGAGCATTCTCTTTGTTTTTTCTTTTGATTAGAAAATGCTCCTGATCATTTTTAGGGTATTTATAGTTAAGACTTCAGTGCCACCACTGGTAGTTCTGTTACTTAAGATAGTGGTGGATTCCATCTGTCTGGACCTCTGCTCCTACGATTCTGCCATCTAAGAACAGTTGGAATTTTGTTCTGACCTCATGCTATGCCTAGGCACAGAGTTTCTTGTAAAACACAGTGGATGTTTTAATAAATCAAACATATTTCTAATCTCTAGAGTTGGATCATTCATGACTTCTTTCAAAGAGTTGCTAAAATGGTCGGCAATGTTATCTTGAGCCTGGAGCACTGGTCCCCCATGGGTCAGAAGACACAACTTGCTTCCTACTATATCACCTTCTCTCTTTTGACCTTTGTATATACACTTATTTTACCTGTCTCTTTTATAGAATGTGATTCCAACAACATAGGGTCACCATTATCCATTTAACAGATTATATTTCTTGAGACTTTTTCAATTTCTGTAAGTTTTCTTGCTGCCTTATCACTATTACTATAGTTCTTTTTGGGAAATTCCAACTTCATATCAGAATTAGAAGCTAGAATTTACCATAAATTGCAATATTTTATCCTCTCAGCCTAAGAAATATGGTACATTCAACAGGGAGAAGCAAACTGAGGAAAGTAACCACCTTTCACTTGAGTATTAAGTTTTTCTTTCTAAATTTATTTCCTGAAGAATAGTACAGCCTTATTTACACCACAGATAGCATCACAGACCTTCCTAACTGAACTGAATTTAGATTCATTGTTAGGTACCAAGAAGTGTTAAGATTTCACAGAGCCAACATTCATTCTAATTCTTTCCCATACAACCACCATCAGGCTACTTTTTAGTATGTTAACTTTCTCTCCGACATTCTGAACAAGTTGTTTGTTTGTTTGTTTTTTTAATATGTGTAGCCAGCACTTTCTGTGGATTTTACCATAGGTTTGCCAATGCCTACTTCTGACTTCAGAAGAAATATTTCGACACCATGCATTTATTTATAATTTCCATCTGTTCATCCATGTGTTCTGTTTGTTCACCTTTGAACAACTAAAAGGTGTCATTTACAACTAAAACAATTCACAGATGAAATGGTCTTTGAATCCTCAAAGCAAACATACAAACAAAAACTAAAAAAAGACTAACAAAAATCACTAAGTGGATGTTTGGAAGACAGAACATGGTAAAAGATGAAATTGAATTTGAAAAAATTTTTAAATAATTGTATATTCTAGTAGTATTGTTAACTAATGAATTTGTTTAGATTCAGTTTATTTAAAATTATATTTGGATTTGTGATGAACTAATAGCATTTGATGAGATAAAAACAAACAAAAAGTCTAGAAAAGAAAAATAGGGGGAGACTCCTGGAATATTTTGGGCACGTTTCTAGCTCTGGAAAAGAGCTTTGATCACAGTAGTAATGACCTTTAGTTAAGGACAAAATAGCCTACATTTATTGTTTGCCAATGAATACTTCAGTTCCTGACATTTCTTCTACCAAAAAAAAAAAAAAAAATACAATACAAAACAAAAAAAGAAGACTGTAAAGCAGACTTTTAGTCAGTGGGTGGCAGAATGCAGTTTTGTTCTCCAGAGACAGGAAAGCCACAGTCACAGGCTCACACACATGCAGAATGGTCTGGCAAGTGGGGTTAGCTCTTCAGGCATGAACCTCAGGCACAATCCAATGTGTGTGATAGATCCATTTAGCCATTGACAGATCCTGATAACCTTTTAATGAAGAATTTTATGAGGGACAATGAAGGAGTCAATGAGGGACAATTGAATTCTTACACCATCTCTCTAGTAATTAATATATATATTTTTCGTTATCACCATTTAATTCCAGGGACTTGTGTCATTTTTGCAGAACAATGACTCATTTCCCTGAGTTCTATAGACTTAGAGAAAAATGTAAATATTGGAGTTTTCATTTTAAAACATTGGACATTAATGTGCAAGGTGAAGGGAATATCTCAGTAGGAAGAGTCTTCCACCTGTGGCTGATTGCTATGAAGAGAGAATTACATCCCTGCAAGTGAGTGTCCAACACACCAAAAAAGTGTATGATCAAGAAAAATCTCTCTTTCAAGAAAAGTGTCCTTTATTTCAAAATTCTTCAGAAGGGTAGGTTTTTTTAAGGGGAAAATATGAATAAAACAGGACTTTTTAAAGAATGGGGTCAGAGGTCTGGTTTCTTATTAACAGATCTCTTTTGCCTAGGCAGGCCTTGTTTTCTGCTTAGAAATAACCAGAACTTTCCTGTCATCTGTGACATCTTCCTCAATGGGGTTCAGAAGAGTGATTAACTCTACACATGCTTCACCATTATGGTAATCACTGGATTCTATAGTTACTGAACTGAAAAATTCTCACTAGGTATTGGCAATGCCTATCATATTGGAGCAGTGCAGATTCCGACCAGATATACCATTTGGTACTACAAAGTATTTGACTCCTCGAAACCTTTTGAATAAATGACAAATCTCAACTGAAGACATTTGACTCCTATATGGGAATATGAGGAATTAGGTTGGCAGAGTGGACATGGCCTAGGATTTGGTTCTGCCTGCTTTGATTTTTAGGGGGCTTTGTATAACTGTCGTTCTTTTACAGCTGGTGTGCTGAACAGCCATGATTCCCTCCTTTACACTGTTTTCCTCATCAGCATTTGGGTCTGAAGCACCTTAATAATGGATGGAAAGAACAAAAATCTGTATTAAACATATGCTTGCAGTGTCTACAAAATGGTTTATGTTTTAAAAGGGGGAAGACCTCAGCCAGTTTGAATTATTATAGCTCCAGGAGATGGAAGTGTTTTATTAGTCCATATACATGGATAGATATATCACCACCAAGAAAAAAATCTAATAAATTATAACTAAGATCTTATGTATGGACTTTCTTAATATTCCCTGTTTCTGGCAGTGCAGGGAAATAGCCAGGCCAGCTTAGATAAGATGCTGACCTCTACTCCACCCTCTTTTTAATGATGTGATTCAACATGTCCTTTTTCAGTTTTAACTATAAGCAGAATGATTTCCATTGAGTTCTTCCAATAATGAAATGATATATAGATATAAACAGTCTGACCAGATGATGAGAGTAAAATACTAAACACATGGCTTCAGTTTTTAAAAAATATTGTATGCTTTGGGAAAAGAGTTCAAAGTGTGCACCTGTATGTTTTCATTGAACAATATGTTGTAATGCCAACAGTAGAAAAAACAGGTGCTTGTTAGGTAGAAGTCTAGAAGCCCAGAAATTATAAACAACAAACAACTAAAAACAAAGGTTTAAGAAAGGCGCATTATGCATAATGTTGAGTCAAAGCCAATTTATCATTTTGTCCCAGTTCCTGTAAAGGCACAGGACTTTCCTGCAATACTATTACCTCCCTCTGCTTTCCCCATCTCTAATCTTAAAGGTCTATGCTCTTTAGAGAAAAAAGATCTGTTAGAAACTAAACATTATCTGACCAGCTTGGTCCTTTGGCGACAGGGAAAAAATTTTCTCGAGGTGAAGCATTTAAAATTATGTGTTTCCAAAAGCTTGTTTTATTCTTGTTTGCTGGGTCATATATAAATGACAATAATGGAATTAAAAAATAAGTTAGATTTTCATGTGTTATTTGGTTATATAGAATTTGTGTTGGGAACTTAACAACTGCAGAAACAGTTAATAACACATCACATTACAGGGAGGAGTAGTTTGCTAGTCTGATCACGGACCTGGGAAAAAGAACTCCTGGGACTTCTGGGAAAATATGTGGACTGAAATTAGCCAAGTGTTGCAGAGCAAGCTTCATATGTTCTGACATGCTTTTACTACTTCATTACTTTATATGCAGCAACTGTTTATCTCAGTGAGGAAAATGTTGTGCTTATGGAAACAAAATTTGGCTATTTATGTCCACAACCATTTCACAAACCCAGAACTGCAGTAATTTAGCTAAACAGTATAAGCAACATGCAATTTGGTGATTTAGAGCTGCAAAGGTGACAGTCTAAGGAATATTTGTCAGGCTTCTTGAGCAAGAGAGCCACTGATCAAAGAGGCCCAGCCCAAACCTGAAACACTTGGAATTTTTGTATTTTGTGTTTGTATTACCTAGACCCCATTTTTCTGCACTTTTATGGAGACATCTTTATGCAAAACTTTGAAAATTTAGATTAATTATTTTTCAGAAAGCATTTCCTATCACAAAGATGATCCCATAACTTTTAGGAACATTGCTGCCTTGATCATCTGTGTAACATAATTTTGGGCCAATTATGGTACTGTCTATTCCTAGCGTGTTCCTTTATATCAAAAGATATGTGTTATAGTCAAATTAGTAAATCAAAAAAAAAAACACACAGACATTTTCACTTTACCAGTGAGTATTGAATATTAAGAATAGGTCCTATCCTTCTGTCTGTTCATGGATATTTCCTAGATTGTGTAAAGAATAATGAGAAGCCATGTGTTAAGCATTTTGAATGCCTTATAAAGAGTTACAGTACAATGTATGAAGTACAAATAACTCCAGAATTTAGCCCCTGCCTAATTTTAATGTATATAAATGCAAAGTTGTGTTATTTTTTTAATATGGCCCCTATTCTTTTCCCATAATTAATATGCAATCTTCCTCTCTCACCTATACCTTTGTAATAGCTTCTTCACTGGTCTCCTTATCTCGATTTCTTCCCCTTCTGAAGGCTATAAAATAGACTCTTAATTTTATTAATTACGGACCTACTCAAAAACCTAACTCTCTCCAAGGCCTGCATATTGAACATTAATTCCAGCGAGGTTAGCAAGGGCTTCTCTGATATGGATCCATTATTATTGTACAGCATCATTAATTTCACCTTTCTGTTTGTAATCAATCTCCTAGTCAAACTGAACTACTGCCTTTCACTGAACCTGACATTCATTTTTCCACCTCCACAAATTCATTTGCTTTTCTTTTTAATTGAATGCCCTCTTCTCCCCCAAGCACAGACGTAATTCCTCTTAATATACCAACCTTTTAAAACATTTCCTGTGCATATATTTTACTAGATTCACACCTGACCAGCCTAATCGATTCATATTTCTTATTGCTATTGTGAATATAATCTCTTCATTACATTATGTTTTCTTACCACTTAATGGTATTCAGTCATATCATTTTTAAATGACTATTTTTATTTTTTTATTTCCTACAGTTATACTACAGTTTTTATTCCTGCCTTATTGCATTGGTTACAGCTTTCAGATCAATGTTAAATAATAGCATTGTTAGTCAGCATCCTTGAGTATTTGTTGACAACGATGGAAATCTCTTCTAGAGTTTTAATGTTAAGTATGATTTAGGTTGTTGGCTAAAAGTAGATATTTTTAAATGATATAAAGTATCATTCTAATTCTGCTTTATAAAGACATGTTTTGAAAAGCCTGAGATTGATTTTTTGCATTTTCTTTAAATATATAAGCATACATTTAAACATGTACATTATAATATACATTTAAACGAATATTAAACATATGAAAGTACAAAAAATAGTATAAGGAGTTCCCATGTAGCCATCATTGAATTCAGCAATTATCAGTTTTGCTTCATCTTGATCACCTTCACTCCCATTCCATTTTGAAGCAAATCCAAGACATCTTATCATTCAGTTTATAAATATTTCAGTATGTATCTCTAAAAGATAAGGGCTATTTTTAAACATAGCTATAATACATTTGACACAAACACAAAGTAATGATAACCCCTTTGTGATGTTAACTATCTAATAGTGATCACATTTCCTCTTAGAAATATCACATATTTATAACTATTTGAAACAGGATCCAGATAAGTTTCACACATTGTTATTGGTTTATATGTATCATAACTCTCTTTTAAACATCTATATTTTGGATTTTTCTTTTTATTTCATCCTGTTTGTCTGTCTCCATCTCTAGTTCTCTTTGTCTCTTTAATTTTTTTTTAAAAAAGAAACTGGTTATTTGCCCTGTAGTGTTCTCCATAGTCTGGGTTTTGTAGATTTATCCCAAGTATCTTTTAATATGTTCATCTGACCTATGTCTTTCCTGTAAATTAGTAGTTGTATATGGATGTTTGATTAAATTTAGGTTTGATTGGGTTTTTTTGGAGATAAGAATATGTGATAGTTTTATAAAAATTGATTTTTAATTTCATTAAATGTTGATTTCATATCTATTAAAATGACCACGTGGCTTTTATTTTTTGATATGCCACAATTTTTAAGTTTGTTGAATATGAATTTGCCTCATAGTTTTTATCTTTTGATCTTTCTTTCATCTACTTTTATTTTTAAAAGTATTTTCGTTGATGAATGAATTAACCTATGTCATTAAATGTCACATGATAATTTTAGCAGCTTACTGAACAACTGAATTCTTGATCATTTCTCCTTGTATTGATTTGTTCTGTTAGGTGCTCCAAATATATGACTAATTTGGAGAGTGACAGGTCAACATTTCCTACATTGACATGACCTTCTTCCAACCAAATTGATACTGGTAGAAGATGCAGAGAACAGTAAAAAATGTGTGGCTTTCTATATTTAACCTGATGAGATCTATAAATATATCAAATTCAGCCAGTCGAATGGACTGCTAATATTTGCTTTGCAGGCTAGATGAATTTTAATCCTTTAAAATAGGTATTGATAGGAAAAGATTCAAGGAACAGCTTGAAATTTTGTCAACTCCTGGCTATGGAAATTTTATACTCATATAAAACTGTCAGTGATTAGTAGAAAATATATAGCAGAACTGTATTTCTGGAATTGGCTTCTTAGCTAAGAAAAGATTATTGGTTTTGTAAGGAAGAACATGTAGCTTTCTTAAAACCACCCAGTCAGTGATCCACTGTGAGAAGAGACTCTCCCTCTTTAGAAGAGCTATGACATCCTACAAGACATTTATGTCATTGAGATGTTGCTCTAAGAAGTAGCCTACGATGATTTACACTGTGTCATGAGTGAAATGTGGTTAGAAAAAAGAATAAATAGCAACTTGTATTTTTGAGAAATAACCTTTCTTGACAATTTTATATTTCTACGGATAACACTAATCACACCAAATCATTTGCTCAGCAACTGCTGGGAACTTAGAATCTGCTTTCTGTTTAGCTACAAATGAGATCAGTGTTATAACAAAAATTATAATTTTGTTTTATGAGGAGAAACACCCAAAGGTCACTTTTCATTCTGCTTAAGAAAGAAGAAATAATGTTAGGATCTGCCCAGACAGCTTTCAAGAGAGAGAGGAATCTAAAGGCCACCTTATTAACTTACTTCAGCCCCAATATACATTTAACAAAACAGAAAACAGGCATTTGCTAATTCACTTGTATGACCTTGGATGACTTCCTGTGCATTTTTGTGAATTCTTAGCTAGAGATATCTCACTGAAGACCATATAATTATTCTTTTGAGATGATTTCAAAAATCTGGGCTCAACTATAAAATATATTAAGGTTCATTCTGGCCCACCATTCTGCGCATGTTTAAGTGATGGCAAAGCCCAAGATTATCATTTAAATCAGTTGCTCTCCATTGGCCCTTGGTCTCAACTTATTCTTTGGACAAACTCTTGCCTTATAAGTAGTCTACGAACCTGAGTACATCCAGCTTATTAGTTAAATCTATAAGGCAAGATCCCTTAATTCTACTTGAGAAAGTTCTGGTTCTGTTTATGGTCTCATGATGGTTATTCCCTGGCTTTTCTTTTTATTTCTTTCACAGAGTTCAGTATAGGAGAGGCCAAGGAGATGGTTTGCTACCTTAGACACAATATTGGCTCTGGGGACCTCCAAATCCTTTTATTTTTACATTTTTAAGTACCTATTCAGCATAGGATTGAATTACTATGCAGAAAAAAATGCTAACGCTTAATGACAATGTTTCAGTAGTTCTGAGTCAGGCTTTAGACTGTACCTTTGGAAAACCAGTAACTACCCCTGTCATTCATTCATTCTCTTGGCATCTGATGAAGCAACATTAGAGAGCACAGATTTTCCTGCTCAGCTTCTGCTCCAGAGCTTTATTTTCAGGAGCTGCATAAGCATTTTCTTTCCCAGTAGAAGTTCAGAGTGCTTCTTTTAGTACATAATTGCAAAAGAGCTGTATTCCAAGCAAGAATAATAATTTCATTTTTCATTTTTGACTGGGAGATCAAAGAACAAGAAAGCATGCCGATTTCTAAATTTTTAACCATTGATGATATCGCAGGTAAAGTTTAAAAAAAAAACACTGTAATGTAGCAGTTGACAGTTTCATATTGGTATATAAAAAGTTGTTCAAATTTGTATGTTTCTTTGAGAAAACTATATAGTTATTTAATTTTTTTGCAAGTAAATTATTAAGAATTGTCCTAAAAACTGCTGGTAAAGACTCATTCACTTAGAGAAGACAGGATCTAATGATTGTTCCTTGGGGTAAACACTGTTCACTCATGCTAATTCCTGCTAATTGTCAAAGAAGAATAGAGTGACTTCTTATCGGCAATTTGCATTTGTGTAATGGCTCTGGTCTGTTTTTTCTGTCTACTTCACCGATAAGAAAAACACCACTTAAAACAAGCAAGAAACTAAGCCATCCTTTCCATCATTTTTTTTTTCCCTGACCTGAGCAGAAAAAGACTGCATTCTACAGGAAATATTGTGTGATTTCATAGGAAAATATTTAGTAATAGAATAGAGATAATTAATTATTCCTTAAGTTTGTATTTCAAGTATTTTTAAAAGTGTGCAGTAGTATGCGATTCTCAAAATGTTAAATTATAAATAGTTTATACTGTGTCTCAAGTACAATGGATGTCACATTATTTTCAAATATTTTATAGTTTTTAAACTGTTTAAAATGACAAACAATATTGTAAGTGAACTTAATTCATGTAACTTGTTAGTTTGGTAAGTAATATTAAAGAATTGTGTGGATTTTGAAAGTTGGAAATAATTACACATTTAAAATGTTAAGTTTTTTTAGTCTTTTAACTGGAATTGTTCTTCAATTTATTTTATAGGCAATTTTAATGGTTGTAAATTATTGATGAGTGGTTGTGATAAAGTTAAAATAGTGTAGATTGTTAATAGTTACTTAATCTTTACAATCATGCAGTGGTTACCCTTTCATATTCAACCATCTCTTTTCATATTTTGTAGAATAATAATTTACTAAAAAACAACATTTGAGGGTTGATTATATAGAATTCCCAATCCTACACAGAAAATTTTTTACTTCTTTTATATTTATATCATTAGTGATAGTAACAGTATCATATATTTGTGTGCAGTGTTACAGCTGACAAAGTATTTTATCACACTTCCCAACAATCCTGTGATATCTCATTTTGATAGCTGAATTTACTAAGGCAAGTTAGCTGGATGAGAGACACATAGCTAGTAACTGGCAAAAATGAGCCTTAGTCCTGATTCTTCTCAGCTAACCACAATGTTCATTTCACTACACTTTACCTCTAAAGTTCTGCCTTATAGGGAGATTTGTTCACAGTCTTAAAATTTTTAAACTCAGTAACACTAGTTGTTATCATTATGCCTCGCATATAATAGGTATTTAAAACAATTTGGGAAAAAGAAAAGAAGGAAGGAAGGAAGGAAGGAAGGAAGGAAGGAAGGAAGGAAGGAAGGAAGGAAGGAAGGAAGGGAGGGACAGAGGAAAGCAGGCAAAGAGGCTAGGAAAAAAAGATGGAGCTTTATTGTGTGGTGCAGGATTTTGGGCATCCAGAAATGGTGTCTTAGTCTCTAAAGCCTTAGTCCTGACCTGTATTTCTACGACAGACCAGGTCAAGAGTGAAACACCCCAAAGTACATTCTCTGGTAACAAATTACTACCTTATGTATACTTTCTTTCTTATAATATTATACTTGCTAATATTCCAAGAAATGGGTGTTTGGAATAAAGTGTTCATATAAGTGGCAGACATAAAATGGAGCTCTATGTCATAGTGTTCCTAATTTCTGTTCATTTAGAACATACTACAAGATGACAAACTCCCAAATTATGACAAACTAGTCACAAAGGGTTTATTAAGTATTGAATGAGTGAGATCTACTTCATTTACTTCCAGGAACAGCTATGAAGGTCATCTTTTATATATTGAAATGCATTCTATATGAAAACCTTTAGCTTCACTTCTAATAAACTCAGCTCTCCCAGAAAGAATGTTGCTTTTTAAGAAGCTGCTTTGTCTGTTTCATTAATTTGTGGCAGAATTAGCAAATGGACATTGCCTTAGCAATACAGCAAGTATAAACCAAAGAGAAAAGACATCACTGCAAAAGTGATGGATCTGCTTACAACTGCCTGTGCACTGTGTTCAAGTAAAGAGAATAAAAGGAAACCTGGCAAAAATCTGAAGGGTTCGCATATCACCATTTCTATCTGAGGTTCTTCTGACAGTTACAACTTATTCCTGTGTTTGGCTGTTGGTTCAGAGCAGCTGTACCCAGTCAGTTCACAGTTTGCATCACCTGGGAGTTCATTGCTGCTATATGATTCCATGATCATTTTTGTTCGTGCTGCTGCTAAAGGATATAAGTGCTAGGGACGATAGCCTATGACCACATGAGATAGTTGCTACTTCGTTGTCTCCAAGAATAGCCCAGTGCTGTTGCAAGTAATAATCAATGAATTTTTCAAGTGACTGTGTCATAACTTGGAGCTGCAGGATAGCATTAAAAGAATAATAATTTCACAGGAAAATGTTTTTAAAAGCCTAGAAAAGGGAAATTATTTCTAGTTTTAACACATGTTTATTAATCTTAGTTATTTGATAACACAAGATCAGAAAGTGCAAGGAAAAAGTATGGTGTATCTGTCTCCTGCTTACATCGCTGCTAATCTTTATTATTAGTTTATAGTTTCAATTGAATGTCTGCTTTGCGGGGGATGGTGGTTTTGATGTTTTTAGCAAAAACCTCAGGATTTGTTCTGAAAGAGCCTGATGCAGTGTTTGCTGAGGGGCAATCCTTAGCAACCTGTCAGAGATTCAGAGACCACTGGGGCCTGCTTGAGGCTCAGAGTTCCTCTGCAGGAATGAGTGGTGACAGCACACTGCAGGTGGTCCATTTGGCACTATCACCTGGGACAGCAAGGATACCCTGCCCAATTTGTCATCCCATAGAATCCTGTCAACAGTTGAAAGTCTTAAGCATGTAACCTTTAATATTTAAGGCAAACTTCATCCTAATATATTAAAGCAGTTGCCATGGATGAAACTATTAACAAATAGAACCCAAATAGACAGTTTTTCACTGTCTATTTTCAAATATAATATTATGTTAAATTATGAGTTGTGTGATGTATTGAAATGTTGTCTGCTCTATAATTTTACAGACCAAATATTACTAATTATATTTCTTTCTTCCTGATAAAAAGATGGTAAAATATAGCAAACAATGGAGGAGAAAATCACCTCTCTCCTCATTCTCCCTGGTACCTTTTGTTTGTTTGTGAAGGATACCTTGAAATACATTGGAAATGGACTTTTTGTTGGAATAATAAAAAGATCAAGCCATTCATTAATTATCTATAGTAATGATTCAAGAATAGCATGCATCTTTAAAATCCCCAGATTTCCATTGTCAAGCTTTTTATTTGATTAATGAATACTTGCCCAGTAATAATACCTGCTATTATTCATTGAGTGTCAGTTTTGTGCCAATTCCTTTACCTAGATTATTTATAATCTCTACAAAAATCCTCTAAAGACTGCCATTACCTCTATTTTCTGAGTGGGAAAATTGAGCATCTGGGTGGTTAAATGACTTGCTCAAGGAAACAAAACTAGTAGGAGATGGGATTTGAGCCAGATATATCTCCAAAGTACAAGTCATTTTGACTATCCTTTATTGTTACTCCTAAAAGCCATGATGAGAACAGTGAAATGGTCTAAAAACATGCCTAATTTTAAAACAGGCAATGAGAGGCAGGAAAGGTCTCGTGTGATTGAGAAACTGAATAATCAATTGTTCAGTATTTCTATCAGGTAGAGTAAAAGTCAAGCAGAATTAGAAGAAAAATTTGCTTAAAAGTCAAAGCAAAATGTTCATGTGAAGAAAGTGAAAAAGAAAGGCAAAAGAAAATAAAAAAGTAACACAGGACATATGAAAGTAAAGAAGGGCACCTGAATCTCATATGCAAATGATAAAATAGAAATTAATAAGGAAGACAGGGATTAAAAATCACAAACCATGAGTCAGTAGACAAGGAAAGAATTTAGTGTAAAGATGGATTTTTTTTTTTTATGAGAGAGTAAATAGAATCGTCATTCACTTGTCAAATTGGTTTTGCTTTTTCTGTCCTGATAATATCTGTGATAACATTATTTAAATCAAACTGCTTTGGGCTGAGTCTGGGCACTGCCCACAGTATTCCCAGTGATGTAAGTGAGAAGGAGTTCTGATATTTAACGCTCTTATAGTCTCAGGACTGAGAGCTTTGGATTCATTTAATCCATGCACCTAATGGTGGAGGCATCATTTTCAGCTTCACTTTCAGATAACTGTGAAGTTTCATAAGTAAATATCAAGTTTGTTACATGAAGGTGTTACAAACCAAAATTGAGACTGGTTTTACTCCTAATTCAAAATGGGTAAATTTTGTAATGTTTTATTCTACATTTTCTGTAATTTTAAACTATCTTTCCATTTCTTCAAAAGTATAATGGCAATTGGACATTTCGACAATGTTCTTCTGAGAAGCAGAGTAGAATTTTAAAAAGAATGGCCCCTGATCTATACGATAATATATATTCAATTAACAATATATAATTTTTCATTAGGAACCAATATGATACCTTGTTTTCTTCTTTGCTGTGTATTATGTCTGGAAAGTATAGTCAATTTACACATAAAATGTAATTGCTAAAATAAATAATTTTATCAATTACTGGCTGTTAAAAATTTAATATCTAAATTGAATTGCACTGACATGACTCTATATCATAAGATATGATGAGCCTTACTGGGAAATGTATTTTAGTTAATGATGATAGATCTTCTCTTTTCCAACTTCCTTAGAAGATAAAATACTGGTGATAAAAAATGTTGAGTCCTTTTCCTATTTAATTATTATTAAATTAATGAATGATAATTATTCTTTTATAATTTTATTCTATTTAATTACACCCAGAGAGCACTTAACTTTTTTGCTGTTGTTTATTAAGCCTGAAAGTTTAGTATGTTCAAAAGTTCATATGTTAAATGAACTCTTCCTTTTAAGAGAATTTAAAATTAAAGGCTGCTTAGGAGGAGGAAAAATAGTTCTAAACCTTTCCCCCTTTTTATCTTTCATCCAGCTACATCTACATCTACAACCGGGACAAGCCATCTTGTAAAATGTGCAGAGAAGGAGAAAACTTTCTGTGTGAATGGAGGCGAGTGCTTCATGGTGAAAGACCTTTCAAACCCCTCAAGATACTTGTGCAAGTAAGAAAAGAAATGCTCTGTGTGGCTTATGTCCATACTGCTTCTTTCAGATGATTCCATGTCTCATAATGTATTGTTGCTTCTTTTTCCAATTTTGTTGCATTTTGTTGAATAATGCTGTTTTATTTGTAGAGTGTTTTTGAAAAGTTCACACCATTTGTCATCTCTTCTGTTATATCCAGAATTTTTTTTTTTGCTTTTGTTGAATTTTTTTTTTTGCTTTCATATTTATAAAGTTGCTTTCCTCGTGGTTTTCCTCATTGTTACCTAGAAGAGATGTGCAAATATCATAGAGGCCTATAACTTTTGATACCTACTTCTTCATCCAATGGTAAATTAAACTGTATGATAATGTTCCTTTTTACCCCAGTGATCACCTGCAAAATGAATCGGACAACTAAAGGAAACAGAAGGGCAGAAGATTCTTTACTGACACAGCTTTTACACTTGATATTAGCGTATTGTTTCATAAATATTTTTAAAAATGAAATTTAGGTTGATATCACTAGTGAAAAAAAAAGCAAATTGCATATGTTTGGAAATGAATTTAGTGTGTGTAGCACCACTGTATGTAGAAGGCAGAATGTTCTTTCATGCACCATAGTTATTTATAGATATATCTAGAATGGCGCTCTTACCTATCACTTGAAGGAATTAATGCACCATGAAGTGGTATCAGAGTTATTCTCTCTCAATAGGCAGAATAAAGGAATGATGTTATCAATACATTAAATATTTAAGCCTTATAGTTAAAATTAGTAGGTCTCATTAAAAAGCACGTGTTTATTGTGCCAGGCATTTTAATTCGACTCTTGATATTTAGGCTACATGTGGTATAGGAGCTCATATGATTTGATGTGGTAAAAGATGTTTAATGTTTTGCAGATATGATGAAAAATACATGTATTTTCCAGTTGACCAGTAGCTGTATCCAACTGTTCTGGGGTAGCAATGCTTGTCCTGAATGAGAAAAAATGCATATGCTGTCATAAAAATTGTCTTCTGCTAGAGAATATTAGCTTGTGACTTAAAAGTTGACAAAGAAGAGCAAGTTTGTCAGAGTTTAGCTCACAGAAAGAACAATTAACAAGATGAAAAAAAGGCACAAGAAATAAAAAAGGCCATTTCCATTTTACATCATGTAAATAGTATACAAATATTTATGTGCCAGTTCTAAGAAAGACTTCATTATTTTTAAGTAATAAAGTGCATCTTGAAAGACACATGTTTTAAGATCATAAGGCCAAACAAAAAGATAATTTTGTAAGTAATATTTTGCTGCTCCCTGTGCTGTTGTAGATGTGGGCCATCTGAAGAATGTCTCATAAAACCTCATGACTGAGAACAAGTATCTCCCAGAACTGCTTTTTTGCCCTCAGAAACTCTTCTTTTAAAAGAGTAGAATTAGTTCCAAGAGAAGACAAGTTTTGGTGGTTGTATAGCTGATTTTATCAATCAGACAACTTATAAAAGTAAATATAGTCTGTTAGAGTGAACAAAAGACTAGGAATCACAAGAGATATTCAATTACTAAACATCTGTTTGATAGAAGTAGGTAATAGTTATAAACCAAGATAAAATTAATATGTACAAGTCTTTTTAAAATTTTAAAATGATAAAAATAAAATAACGTAGAAAAAATTATTTCTTCAGATATAAATTATTTCACATGATTATTAATGTTTATTGTTTTTAAATTAATCTTAGCAACTCACTTTTAGATCACCAGTATATTCAGATCTATATACCTAGAACAAAGAATTAAAACTGGTCAGTTTTAGTCTTTGGTCCTGATAATTTCCTATGAATAAATCACAAACATGGCACTCCCATATTTATCGCAGTGAACTGGGATGAACAACTTTTATAGTCTTCTTCAGATTCTCTTAGATCAAAAAAGAAAATACCAGAAGCTAAGAATTATAATCTGTAAAATATGAGGTTCATTTATTATATGGTGAAATCTCGTTATTCTATCCTAATCTTGGGCATACAATCTAATTATATTTTAATAAATCTCCTTGAAAAACCTTAAAATTATAGTTCCTCCAATTCTTCTCTTTTTTAAACAATTGTACCCATATTATCTATGTCTCATATTTTTACTTCTTTAGAAAAGCATCTGAGACCACTATATTTTAATTATAATAATGAAACATGATCATTTTTCATCATAGCCTTTGCAAAGATTTACAGGCTGAGTGAGTATATATGATAGTTTCCAAATACCTCTAAGGAACCAGTGCAGTTATTTTCCACATATTAATTTCAGCTATTCTGTAGCCCTCCCACGTCCTATACAAAACATGTAATTGCATAAGTGCTGTTCATTTTTTCCATTTTGGTATTGTGCCAACAACTGTAATTTTTTTTAACCCACACAGTTTTTCATTAAATTTCAAACCCAATCCAGAAAAAATATATACATTTAATCCTGTAGTGAAATGTTTGTTATTCCTCTAATATTATTAAGTCATCAAACTGTGAATGAACACTTTGTATCCCCCAAGCTCATTGTCTAATGGGTTCTGCTTGTCTTCCAGTTCTCAGAAAATTGACATCATAGTTTTATTTTATTTTATTCTTAGTTTTGGGTAATTAGAATCTTTCAGAAAAATGTTAAAGCTTATTACTGGATCTTGTTGGAAAGAAAATCTTTGACATCTATGATTTTGATAACTCCCTTTTTGGACCATGTCTTTATCGATGCCAGTACTTTAAAGGGAAAATTGGAATATATTTAACCATCTAAAATAATTCAAGTCTTTTGTTAAACCAAAGTGCATTTTTTTAAAAAAATCCCTGTATTAAATTCATTTTTGAATTGAAACAAAGGCACACAATATACCATGTCTTAGGATAATGTATTTTTCACTAGACCCCTGGAATAGAAAGAGAAAATGTTAAAATGTTGCATTGGCTCATCATGGTCCTGTATACAAAGCCAGTTCATAGTTTCCATATGGTCTGTCTAGAGCAAAACATTGCTAAAGCATGAGCTACATCATTGAAAATCAGCTTTATCCCTGACTAATGACGTGACTCAGAAACACCACAAGCATGAAAGTTTCCAAGTAGTCTCTCTGGTCGCCTAATCCACTGATGGCTTCTTGGGAGTTGAAGTAGAAGACTTTATAGCAAATCTCTTTTGTCCCTTGGTTTAGAACAGGGTATCCTAAATGGATTAACCACATAAAAGTTAAACACTTCTCTGAGGAGAGGTTTGCTGTTTACTTGGACTTCTCCCTGGGGATCGTGTGGAATTTCAGCAGTAGTTCTCATCTTTTATATTTCTCTTCTCTCTACAGTAATTTAAAATTTATCCTGGGTGGAAAAAAAAATAGTTACTATTTTAGATTAGATAAAGATGAGAAAAGAATCATTTCATCTTTTACCCTCTGATGCCCTATGTAGTCAAATGGTTCAAAGAAATAAAGTAATTTGAACATGACACTGTCCAATTTTTTTTTCTTTGCCTTTTCCTCTCATTCTTGCATATCTGTTTTCCTGAAAGTTTTAGTAGATAGCTATTTTGGAAGAAGTTAATGTGATTTTTTTAATCTAAAAATGATTTTATATCAGACCATATTTATAAACCCATTGTGTTTTTCCATGGACAGATGTGGCTTCCCCATGAGGGGATTAGAGTTTATACCACCAATTTTGGTGAACAATTGTGAACCCTTTCACTTCAACTCTCTGGATAATATTTTTATTTATAACATATAATTAATATGTTCTCCAAATTTCTTCCCGGGAAGTCAGTGAAATTAAATGAATTCATTTCTGCTAAAGTATTTCTAACTCTGGCAAGGCAAGACTTCTTTTTCCTTGTAATACAAAGTAAATGGTAGTATTACATTTTCTTTTTTAAACATTGGAAAAATACATGCACCTGTTAACAGACTGTTATTGTGTTTGATCCCCAGTTCGTCATCTTATTTAACACTAGCACTTTTCATTTGGTTTTAGGGACCACCAACTAGCTTTATAACTTTGCATTTGACAGATCAGTTAATATCTCTGATTAATATATTTCATATATGCAAAAATAAAAAAGAAATCAATCTTGGGAAGATGGGACTACCTTCAAACATGAATTTATGATTTTTTATAATTAATTTTTATAAAACTATGTATTATATATAAAGGCCTATATTATATTTTTATACATAACTGGAAGATTAGGTGACAACAAATATGTTATAATAAACTCAATGAGTGAAAGATGAATTAACATTTGTTTATAGAACAGCTACACCTATGCCAGGCCTTTTTGAAAATACAGAGAAGATATAAGGCATGGTCTCTGGTCCCTGGGAACTTGTCTGTTTAGGAAAATGAAGTACCTAAAATAGTGAATCAATTAGAGTGAATATGTCCCAAGTGGTACCGTACTGATTATTATGGTAATGAGAATTTAAAGAAGGAGAAAAAGATTGGAATACTTGGAGAAGAATTTATAAACATCATTTATGGAGTCTTTTCTATATAGCAGACAGGCATTGAGGTTGTAATAATGGTTTCTGGGAGACACGGTGACATGCATATCTAGACCAGAAGCTCCATTCTGAGAAGTAAAAAAAAGACTGAATTAGACATTATAGAAAGTTTATGAGCTCTGAAGGTCAAGCAGAAGACTTTGGACACTGAGTTGGCTACTAAGGACTCCTAGTAACTTCTCGAGCAGGAGAGTGATACTATAAACATAGTAGATGTTTAGAGAAGAGAGACTTCTGTACAGGCTAGAGAAATTTGGGGACTATATAAGATGCAGAGAGAAAGTCAAAGACAGTGGTTAAGGTTAAAGTTTTATAGGATCTTGGCATAATATAAATGATGATTTTAATAATATTTATAATATTTATTAGCAGCTAGATTAATACAATTAAAAAGAGCATGATGATTCAAATTCGTGATTGTTTCCTGAAGTCTCATCATCTTGGCTATAGAAAGATAAATTTGGAATAGATAAAAGGAATATTATGTTAGAACTTGCAGTCTAAAAGAACAGACTGGTAATTGTACTCCAACTCCAGTTGGGAGAGTACATTCTTCAGAGTGGATGTGACACTTGCCTATAGCCCTTCTCTGTTTTTAAATGCTATAATATTTAACAGATATGGAAGCATTTGTGAAAGAGAGTGGGTGAGACTCTTGTGGCTTATAGATCATCAGCTCCTCAGAAGACCATGTCTTCTATTTCATCTGAGTGCCTCATATATCTAGGATCCTGTTATATGCTACTAGGTATTTATTAAATCATTTTTACTTTCACTCACTAAGATTGAAAGAAATCATTTTGCTTTTATGGGAACCAAATTAGGTGCAGTTATACCTAAAATCAGATGCACTGATTAAATATTCTTAATAGCTTTGCTCCCTCTGTTCTAAAATCAGCTAAGGAGCCTCTTACATTTACTGAGCTCCTATGAGACAGGCTCTGTGCTGGTGCTCAGTATGTAGTGGGAAAAAAACCATGCTGCCATGCTGTCTCTGCCCTCACGGAGTCAATAGGCTGTTGTGAGTAACAAATGTATTTCAAGTAATTAATTTAATTTTAAATTATAGGTGTGCTGAGTGCTGTGAAGGATATTTAGGGAGCTAAGAGAATGTTTAATGGGACCTCTTACTCAGAGACTGAAAAAATAAGTCAGCTCTTGCCTTGAGAGACATATAGTCTATTTAATATAAAATACACATTTTGAAATAATTTATATTGAATGACTTAAGTAAAAAGAAATATTTAGATGTTTCATCAAAAAACATGGCTAATGGAATAGAAAAAACTATAAAATTCCAAATTTACAGAATTTAGTCTGATGAGACAGGAAAAAGCATTCTCCAAAGAGGAAAACCGAACCACAAATTAGCAGTCAATATGTCATTGTGCCACAAATAATGTGGAGATATATGGGATGTAGATTGATCCAATATCCGATTGAATTGTTTGACCCCAAACTTACAGATACATCATGTAGAGTAAACAATGGCAAGGGTTTTAGTCTGCAGATGAGCATTTCAGAACAAGCTGTGCAAACAGAGCTTTGGGAAGGGCACCAAGGTTAAAGACAGACAAGTTAATTCATAAACACTGGCATTCTCATTATTGGGATTCTGTATCTTAGTCACTGAAAACAACAGTGGAGAGCAAGGACAAGTTAGATTTTATTCCCCCTCAGTATTTACCCATCGTCCAGTGTAGCCACTATATGTATTATGTTTCCTGTTATCTAGTGAATTGAGAATTAGTCTCCAGATTATAATAAAAAAGAAAAGGGTTGATACATACTAGCTAAATGGTGATGGGGAAGTATAGAGTTGGATCTGAAGGAAATGCTTTTGGAACATTTTATATTTAATATTGTTTTTAATGATGTTAAAGAAGGCATTCCCTTGAGGAAATAAATGTCTTATGCAGATGATGCCATAAAAACAAAACAAAACAAAACAAAAACACACAAATTAGAAAAGCATAAACCTCTAGAAATTTAACTTAAAGGTAGATAACAGAATGAGGGTCATCTTGGAAAAATGCAGACTAATAATGATAATACATTTGGGAAAGAATAATCTATAACACAGATACTCAATCAGTAAGTGAAGTCTAGCCAGAATGCTGAGCAGGCAAAAAGGTGAGAAAAGTCAGCGTTTGCAACATAATACTGTAGAAAAACAGACCAGCACTCTTTGAGCTAGCGTACACACTGTCAACTCTAGTTTGTACAGAATGAGAGCAAAGGCTGAATGTCTAACACTTAAACCCATTTATATTCCTCAGTGTATATATTTGTTGGCATTTCCATTATTTGATATTTATTGACACCGAATAAGTTGTTTCAGATGTTGTACAATATGAAGGTAAAACCAGAACTAGCATTGAGATAGAATGAAAAGATAATAGAAATTCTTCTTTTCTAGTCAAGACATTTTAAAATTGTGGAGTGATTACTAAAGAAAGAAGAAATATCAGCTGTAGACCTTGTTTCCCTTCTCCTGTCTGAACAAGAGGAAGGCCTGATGAAAATTAATAAAACCAAGAAATAAAGGAAGGAAGAGAAAAGATGTCTAAGGACGGTTTATAAATTGACCATGCATTTATAAAACCATAAAATCATTTATAATGGTTTATAACATTAGCAAACCCTAAATAACCAGAAGTTTCTTGGGGGTCCATAATTATATTTGACCATATCTAGCATCCCCCACCCCCTGCAAAAATGGGAAATTACTTATTTAATTAGAATATAAAAAACATACAGAGTACTAAATTGATTCTCAAAATATATAACTTTATGATCAATTATATAGTAAGCACATCAGGATATTCACAGTGTATTAAGGTTATTATTAAGGATAGATTTTATTTTACTGATGTTGTGTGAAAGTCTTGGTTACTAGATTGTACTTGCTTTATCAAATTGTCAACTGGTATTTCAGTAATAGGAATGAAATTTGAGATAACAGACTTATTGTTAAAGAGTTATAGAGTTTTCAGATTTTAAACACAATGTTAAGTTTCTATTTAGGGAGAGAGTCTATGAAGAGGCTGCTGAGACCACTTATTAAAAAGTTATAAAGGAGTCTGCAGAGGAGAGTCTGTCATAAACTACAAAAATAAAAGCCATAAGTTCAATTATTGACCTGTATTTGGCAAATCAATTGACTGTATGAGTCTCTTTGATACAGTTCTTTATCGGATACTGCAGTCTGATCCTATCTTAGGCTCAATTTAATAGACATTTTATGAGAGCCCTTTATGAGTCAGGCTCTGTTCTAAACATTAGAGATACAAAATGATCAAAGTATGGTCACTATCCTCACAAAAAGATAATCAAGGTGCAGATAGATAAGGGCAGTCAGTAAAAGGGATAAGTCCTGGGTGCAATTCAGGAGCCGGAGAGGGACTCCTCACCCCAGGCATGAAAGTGGGGAGATGGGGAGTTGCAGGGCAGGGTTTGTTGGAAGAAGTGATGCTTAAGTTCAGACAAAATTGTAAGTTTTCATTTCATTAAGAACTACTTAGAACAAAGATCATTTATCACATTACGAACAAATAGTAAATTTAAAAAAAAATTATTTATACTTTTCTAATCAATGAAAACAAATGGTATGTATATTTTAAAGCTACATTAGGGACTTGACTGTTATTCAAACAGGTTCTTCTAAGAAATAAAATTCCTAGAATTTGCTCAGACTTGTGCCAAAGCAGATTGTTCAAATCAGATTAAATTTACCCTACTCTTATCTCCAAAGAAAGTGATAGATAGATCAGATGCTTAACATATAATGTTAACATATAAATATGTCAGAAGCCAGACAGCCTCCCTGTTCTTTTAAAAGTAATTCCCTAGAATTTAGTCAGTTTATAGATCAGGTGAGTTTTCATTTGCTATGTTTCCGCTACACAATCAATGAACTGTGCACTTTGCTTATGCGGAAACTATCTCAATTTCCACTTCCTTCCATTTGATGTGGCACCAATTCTAGATGTCCACAAAAATTACATGATAATTGATGTTGCTGAACACTTAAATTGTTTAGGAATAGATATTTATTTGTTTTACTCCCATGGCTCTCTTTAAAAGCCATTGAATCAAAATGTTTTTAAAGAGTTTTTTAGTCCTTTCTGACTGGTGATGTATTTAGAAAAAATGGTCTTCTCACATTGATTCTATGTATTAGGATGAGCTTCATTTCCCAGAACATTTGCAGTAAAAGAAACCTTTGATAATCATTTATGTAAATCCCTTCCTCTTATCACTGAGGAAAACTTAGGCCTGATGAAGCCCAGAGGGCAGCCACATCCCAACAGCAAGATACTCTGGTGCCAGGATGAGGGCCTTAGTCACCATCTTCCACGGTCAAAGTCTCTGACACCTAATACTTTAATGTACATACAAATCTCTTGGGGATCTTGTTAAAAATGAAGATTCTTATTCAGTAGTTCTGGAATGGGGCCTGAGGTTCTGCATTTCTACTAACAAGATCCCAGGAGATGTTGATGCTGTTGGTCCATAAACCACATTTTGAATAAAAATAATGCTTTCCACTAAGAAAATTTATCTGAGTGAAGGTCAACATTAGTGAAAGGATAGTTTTGATTTGGAGAGAGCTGGTAATCCCACCAACCTCCCCCCAAAAATTAGCATACCTTAAAGATCTAGTGTTACTGCATCAATATTCTGTATTCTCTTATGACATAGATAAAACATTATGCTATAATGCTAGTTTTCTAAGAAACATCATTTTAGAAGTTCATACTAATTAGAAAATTGATGGGGTAAGATTTTGATCCTCTTCACCTAGTTGTCCTTTGCCCTCTGATCTCAAAACTTTCATCATCTAAGACGTATAAATAACAATTTTCTAATAAAATACATATTCCTCTCTTAAAGGATTCATGATTCCTCAACTATTTGTTAATTATATGATCTAAAAGAAGTTCATTTCTGAACTCAAATGGTGTACACAAGCTTTCTTGCACTCTCCCTCCCCCTCTCCCATTCTCTCTGCCTCCCTACTTCCTCCCCCGCCACATATGCATATACAATATTCACATATCTCATACCATGCTCTTTGTATGAAAAAAGTTGATGATTATGTGATAGATATGAGAATTTTCTTTTTTTTTAAGAAGGTAAGCAAGTAACATGAAACCGTCAGTATAGTATAAATCTTTAATTCTGGAATTACCTGCTTAATTATTGGGTATGTCTATATGGATTTTTAGTCCTGGTTCAGAAACAAATACACAAATAAAAACCTCTGATTCTTCAGAAATTATTATGTCATTTAAGTATATGGAAAGTAGGTTTCCATATATTTTTCTTTTATATCCATGAAGACATTCTTATTGAAGCATGTAGCATGACATCTTTACGAGAAATGACCCAACCTCACACATTATAGTTCTTATTTCTGTATATCTCTAGGTAGATATTTTATTTACTGCAGCAAAAATATTCTAACCAAAAATAACCAGTTCAATTGCATAAAAGTGTTGTGAAGCATTCAAATGGACTATATCAATACAAGATGTTTATTGTTAAGCTTGTTTATATTATTGTTAATAATCATTTGTACTTTAAATTTATATAAGTACACAGCAGAATAAAAATTGGCAACTTCCAGTATTTTATCTTGCAGGCAATTCTTCATGAAATAGGAGAATTAGATGTACCAAATCACATGATAACTTTTTTTGGCATTGAATCTGGCTTTAAGCGACCTAAAAAAAAAAATCACCCTTTTTTTAGTAAAAATAAATAGTTTTATTCACATTTCTTTAATGCCAAAATGTATTGTTTATTTCTTATTTACTCTGGAGAAGAAAGGGTTGTATGTAAATCATGAGACATGTGCTATCAAAACTAAATTATATTAGGTAAGTGCTTTGCATGATAGTTATAGTATAGATGAACTGTTAGGAATAGTCATAGCTTAGAAGTATGTTTCCTTCCTAGAACCTTTTGATGGCACAGCTTATTAGAGCATGATACTGGGTAGAGTGAATCCTATCTGAATTGCTTTAGTTACTAGAGTAACAACTCAAAAAGAACAGTCATAAAGAACTTCCATATTTAGGCACAACAACCCTAGTGCATGACCTCAAAACGATATTCAATCAAGATTCTAGAATTTTGATAGGTAAATGTATATGAGTAAAATGTAAATTTTACACTATTTCAGAATGGTTTTACCTTAAAATCAAATCAACACCTATCAAGTACTACTATAGAATAACTTTAACTTTTAAAATGTATTTGTCTTTGATTTGGGGTAATTAGATGAAGTAAAATTTATTCTAATAATAAATCTTCCTCTTTCAACGTTAAAAATGAGACTTAATTGGTAATATCTTTAAAAAAAAAAAACAGGGAATGTAGTTTTTCTTATCAGTACTCACTAAAGTGTAAAAGTGCCTGACTTCTATTGTATTTTGACGATTTAACTTATAAAATTACTTGTGAAATAAGTACAAAATTGAATATCTATAAAAGATAAAGCTCAGAATCATTTAAAGAATTGAAGATTATGGATGAAGTCATGTAAGCTCTTACCAAAACCAGTATTTGTTTTTTAAATTTACTTTTCAATTACAGTTGACATACAAGCTTATGTTACCTGATGTATATGGGTGTAAACATACTGACTAGACATTTCTATACCTTACAAAGTGATCACCCTGATTAAAATGATCAGTGTCAAATATAGAAATGCCAAAGGGAAAATGGCTTGGCTCCCCAGGCCTTGCCACCCCTATTCAACTTTTCAATCTCACTCTAGTTAAATTTCAGTTAATTGATCTTATGAAGACTGAAATAAATAACAACAAAAATACATATCTCACAGTTTTCACGAGACATGTTTTCTAAATGTTTTGTCTTTTCCTTTTCTTTATGTTTGGTCCCCAGGTCATTTGTGGGAATCCCTGTATTCCATAGGCGGAAAATCGCCAGTCTGAAAGTTCGATGTCCTTAGCGTTCTATTGCTTATCACATTTTTGCCCTCTAGGTGCCAACCTGGATTCACTGGAGCAAGATGTACTGAGAATGTGCCCATGAAAGTCCAAAACCAAGAAAGTATGTTAAAATAATCTGAAATTTGCTTTCTCCCACAAATTACAGCAACAATCGCTACCACTTGGTGCTTTTACAATTCAGTCATAACTGATTCCTTTGTTCTAATTATGGTTTAACCACTGGGGGCATAAACCATTCAATATGGCCTTGTTTAACAATCTCTCAACATAGGCCCTGAGGGTCACAAATTTAAAAGAATGACCCATCAGGATGGCCAGTGATGTTCGCAACCGCGACAGGCAGGCCAACCGAAAAAAAATAACATTTCCTTACAACATTTTGATCAAAGCTGCAAATGGAAAACTGAGATGAAGAAAAACTCAGATTTAATTTTAAGTGGCTCCCTTTGAATGAAAGTAGTCACTTAAAATGCGGGGATCTTTCTGTCATGTAAACCCAAGGACTACATTTAGTTCAAATTGTTAACCTTTTGGGGAAAATGCTAGTATCTGAAAGACATGATTCGGACAAAGACTCAGTTCCTGAGGGTGAACTCACCAAGTACAGTCAAAAGACACTGAAGGAGCTTCTTTCTAGCATATATTCACCTCTTCTCTTTTCTCTGTTTTTTCTACCATTGTTTTTTGTTTCTTCTCTCAGGTGCCCAAATGAGTTTACTGGTGATCGCTGCCAAAACTACGTAATGGCCAGCTTCTACAGTACGTCCACTCCCTTTCTGTCTCTGCCTGAATAGGAGCATGCTCAGTCGGTGCTGCTTTCTTGTTGCTGCATCTCCCCTCAGATTTCACCTAGAGCTAGATGTGTTTTACCAGGTCTAACATTGACTGCCTCTGCCTGTCGCATGAGAACATTAACAAAAGCGATTGTATTACTTCCTCTGTTCGTGACTAGTTGGCTCTGAGAATCCAATAGGTGTGTGAGGCTCCCGATGTTTCTGGAATTGATATTAAATAATGTGATACAAAATGATAGTCAATATCAAGCAGTGCAATTACAATAAAGGCATTTAAAAGTCTCACTTTTATTGATAAAATAAAATCGTTCCATTGAACAGTCCATCTTCTTTATAAAATGACAACATCCTGAAAAAGATGTTGCTAAGTTGTAACCAGTATGCACTTGAAATGATGGTAAGTTAATTTTGGTTCAGAGTGTATTTATAATGAATAAACTTAATAAAAAGAGCTCAGATGTTTTTCTTCATTAACTAGCAGTTTGCATTTAGATATAAAAAAAATCACTGAGTAGGAAAATTAAAAACAAACATTTCACAGCAAATGAGATAGCTTAACTTCAACTTACGTTGCTTAGGAAACAAGTGATTCAGGACTAGTTTAAACAATCATTTACTTTTGTTAGCATTTCTTTGTGCTAGTTTCAATGATGATTTTTAGGGGGAAAGAGTTGTTTTAAACTAATATTTATTTTGAAATATAATAGTTCACCTCTAGATATATATTTTTAAATGCAGAACTACAAAAGTTTGATGGATTTCTATGGCTTCATAAAGTTTTGAATATCATTTCTAAAAGACTCAGTTCACGTCAAATATAATTGCATGGATAACTGAACTATGAATTTGTCCTATTACGAATCAGGACTATAGCTTTTAATTCTGGAGCTTTCAAAGCTTCATATTTAAAAGGGATCTCATATAACTATCCATTTAGATCAAAGGTTAACATCTTTTTTTTCTGGAAAGGATCAGACAATAAATATTTAGGTATTGCAGGTGATATCATCTCTGTCACAGCTACTCAACTCTGTCATGGTAGCACAAAAGCAGCCACAGACAGTGTGTAAACTGGTGAGCATGGCCGTGTGCTGTTAAAACTTTATTTACAAAAACAGTCAGTGAGTGGGCTGGATTTGTCAACCTCTGATTTAGATTGTCAGTTTCTCACCCTGAAAAATATTTCACATAAGTTATTGTAGTATAAATTAATGTAACACTAGAAACAGTGATATAAGCTGGTCATTTGGGGTCCCAAATGGAATCAGAGATTTACCCTTATTCATATGCATACTAAGTATAAGATTCTATTGATCATGTTAACAGTCATAGAAGAATAAATTCCGTGGAAAAATAAATTTCATATGCATTATGGGGAGATTAGACCCATAATGTTCCATCATTTATTTAGTGAAGTGGTACTTATTACATATTTATATAGGCTACATATCAAAGATTATCTTATCAGCTATTGTCTGTTATGAAAAATTGGTAAATCGACATTACTAAATTTTCAAATGCAGTCTTCATTTTATTCACACATCTTTAAATAATATGCATTTAGTGAATAGAATTTTTTGTCCATTGCTATAGATTAATTTCTTTATATGTAGATAAAATGGAACGTAAAAATAGAAAGGAAATAATAGAATTTAACTTACTATGTTTAAGCCATTTCTTTTAGAAATGTGTGTTTGTGTTCAAATAACATAAATTCAGCAAATTCATGTAACTGCAGAAATATAATGAAATTATATTGTATAATTTAACGAAAATTCTGAATATTTTCATTATGCTTTAATTTTTGGTGTTATTTAGTTTCATCATACACTGAAGGCAATGTCGGGGTACCATATAGAGAAAACCATTAAAAATGAAGATATTTCTCAAAATAATAATGGAGATGTATCTGGCAGTAGTAACCAGAGAAAATTTTTTTAACTTCTCTTATAGACCATTATCTTTCATAAGATATTATTTTAAAAGAGCCACTATGTATTTAATCAAAGTGTGATTCTTTAAATAACTTTAAATTCTTTAGTAAGCTTTCAGTGGCACTTTTGGAAGACATCCAGGAAAGCAGCATTTATATTTAACCTAATTTAACAAAGATTGATAGGAAACACATTCATGAACAAAATCTGTAATGACTGTACATCTGTGCTGCCTCATGCCTGGAAAAGCAACGACTTCCCATCAGAAACTGCTTTCCATAGTTGTCCAGAGTTAATTTTCTAACCTCTATGTCTTAAATTCTCAGTTTTTATTTCTGCAAACTCCCCCAAAGAAGGCAGGAAAATAAATTTTTGCTGCTCCAAGAACTTTATTTTCAAGTAGCAATGAGAGCAGCGCAAAGAATAAAAACCATTGTCACAGTGATAATGTTTAAAATTTAATTGTTTATATTCATAAAGTCTGAAACACATAACATAAATTTTAAAAGATATTCCCCAGCTTTTAAGAGAAACATTTTCAACTTACCAAACCACATTTTCAGTTGAAAAATAACATTCTCAAAAAATGTACAATTTTACAATGCTTATTAACACAAATTATATTATGAGGAGTCGATGTAACTTTTCTGGTCAGAGTATCCTATGGGGCATGTATTGATTTATAAAAACTGGTTTAAATATGAAAGAAAGGAACAAATGTATATTTTATAAGGCTTTCTTGAAGAAAGCCACGAAATAAAACATATTTATATTACTTTCTAGGACAATTTTGTCAAGGCTAGTTAGCTTCAAATTTGACCTATTGACACAGAATTTCTACTTGAAAGAATTGTGTTTATTAATGTGTGTGTGTGTGTGTGTGTGTGTGTGTGTACAGGCAATCTAAAATCAATTTATAGATTTTATGGAAGGGGGGAAAAGTATTCACAGCTTCAATAGCTAGAGGAAGTATAGGGCAAGTATGTCATATATAGACTAACATATTATAGGAAGTAATTACAGAATAGCCCAAATTATAGAATATTTTAATAAGTACAATTTTAGAACTTTTAGGCATAATCTCAAAATAAATAACCTTAACATATATTCTTAAAAGTGGCTGTGAATCATAGTGCTTATTAAATTATTTATGTTAACTTCTAAATTCTTTTTTAAATCTGTTAATGTTATTAATTTATGTATCAAAAATGTATACCTTGCTGACAGTAGAATAAAGGCATACTCAATCTATGACAAAATTATCATAAATTCTAACTGTTAGTGAGATTTTGCTGTGTGTATGTTTGTGAATGTGCTCTTGTGTACATGGAAACTTGGGAGTAAGGAGAAAGGTCTCCTATTACATTTCGAAGGGCTCAGTAGCCAAAAAAAAAAAAAAAAAAGTATCTACATTTGTAAAGGTAAGTTGAAAATTAAATGCCAGACACTGAGTTTGTCCTGTTTAGAACTGACATTGACCGAACTCCTTTAGACATTTCAGAAGCATGGAAAGGCAAGAGTACACATAAGTCTTTGAGACCATTTCCACCATGAGACTCAAGACATTAAAGAGTAAGGTCTTAAATGTCTTCAGATTTTAACAGAAACCATAATTGCATGTACATATAATTTTACTAAAAGAAAGTTGTTTCATTGTTTTTTTTTCTTCTCATGAAATTGAAAATTTAAATTAACCTACAGGTTAATCATTTTTCTTCAAACAATTATAAAATCCTAAGCAAAGAATTAGTGAGTAGATATTTAATAGTTTCTGAAGACTCTTAAATTAATTTTTTATATTGCTTTCTGCACAGCAGGAAATCACATGTAGAAAAGGAAACTAAATTGTTTACAGTAACCTTTGTGTTTTTGAATTATTAATTTAATTTGAAAAATGTAGTGGCTAGGCAGAAGTTCAATAGGAAGTGTATGATACATAATGAGCCTAAGCCAACATTAGATTAAATAGAACAGAAAGAGAATAATAACCTCTTTATAAAATGAAAAGTGTTTGTGTATTCTGCTTTTCTTGACTCACAATGAAAGAAACATAGGCACCAATAGTAAAAATAAATTAGAGCAGTATTTGCTCCAGGTCTAGAATGACTGATGCATGTTTCCTCTGCTTGTTTCCTTGTTAGGGCTTATGGCCAGAAGAGATTCCAGTTTTAAGTACCAATTTCCTTTTGAATTATTTGAAATTGAAGCTGCCTGATATGAATGACTTCCCATGAAATGAAATTATAGTTAGGCTCACAGACTTACCTATAAAACTGTAAATGCAGTAATATATATGCATGGGCATGCTACTAATTTTATTGAAGACTTAACCAAGCTTTCTACGCAACTAATATATATCATTAGCAGTGTTCACGTAGGCATAGAATAATGATTCTCTGGTAAGAGTTTCTGTAAATATCTCTTGATTTTAACCCTTAAATTATTACTGACGGATAGGAGGAAAATGTGAGAAAAGGAGGTGGTTCTAGGGAGAAAAACTGATTGTACCCTCATGGAAATATATAAGGAAATTTATTGTCACTTTCTCAGAAAATGAATTTTTATTCCTTGGTGTTCCAAAGTTCATATAAAAAAACCAAATAGAAAAAAAAATGTCTGTCAAATTGAGTGTTGCACAGAGGCAAGAGAAATTCGTTTGGATGTAAATAAATTGTTATTTTGCTGTGAACATTGTACAACCAAAATAACCCCACTTCCTGTGGTTTATCCTGGACCTAAGACAGAGGGGTCTCTCTAAGATAATAGTGCCTCTCATTATCATTGTTACTCGATTTACTACTTGATATATATATTAATCTGGGAAACTTCATTTCCTGGCAAGTTTTTAAAGTATAAATTCTTGACATATCCCAGAAGCATTCAGAATTTTCCTGACCATGAAATGAGTTAAAAGAAAATATACATGCAGCAATTGGCCCAAGGTAAATCTTCAGATGTGTCTGTTCTCCCAACTGTTAAACTCTCCTGCTATTGGCGGGCAAATTTCATGGCTCCTTTACCCCACAGGGTTGCCCTGTGAGCCATGTTAGTACCATAAGCATTTTGCCAATGAGAAACTACACTGTCCAAGTCACTGAACAGGTAAATGGCAGAGGCAGGACCAGAAATCAGGATGTCTCCAGCCCATTTACCTTCTACACTGCCCTCTCTCTATGAGGCCCTTTGTCCAAACCCAAACTGATGTTTTTGCCCTCCTCCACACATTTTGAAAGTTAAGAGATGCCTAGTCATATTTGTGGACCTCCTTGGTATCTCTCGAATCAAGGGAAAAAATGTTTTAATTCTGTTTTTATTCTGCTTGCCTCTGTTTTTATTCTACCCTTGCCTCTTCACCATATTTACATAAATAAGGAACTCCTAAAAAGTCCCACCTGGTGAAACTTGATTAACAATTTTTGTTTCAAGAATGGGATCAGTCATTTCTAGAGTTTTTTTTTTCCTTTGCCCAATTTTACCCATTTCTCATTTGAGCCTGTGCAAGCTCTACTAGCCCTATGATCCCTGCAATCCTGGTGCCTCTGAAGTCAGATCTGTCAGGACTGGGATGTGTGGATTCACTCCTCTGAGTTGCCTTCCCCAGCTGCCTTCAGGTTCTCTGAATGCCAGTACTTGTCAGCTCTCATCTGGTCATCAGAGCTCAGCACTGTGGAGGATCATCTAATTGAATTGGCTCTCTGTTATTTAAGGGAGTAATAAATTAAAATCAACTGAAGACCAAAGGAATTGTGTCTTCCCCCATCTTTTTCTTTTCTACAAGTTTTAAAAGGCATTGAGTTTCCTGCATCACCAGGAATTATATGAAAAAACTGGAAGCAGATTCTGATGCCCTAATATCCTGTCTGGCTTTGGGAAAAGAAGTGTTTGTTAAATACCAGGAAATATTGGAGAAAGTGGAAGCTTAAGAGAAAAAAGAGAGTTTTTTATTTTTTCCAAAAAAAAAAATGACCAAAGCAATGAAAGATATTAGAGCATATCTAATGAAAATATAAATTCAAAGAAATAAAATTTTCAAACCAAATTACTACCCTCTTGGCTTCTAGTCTTGGCTCTGCCATTGTATGTCTTTGGGTTAAAAAAAAAAGGGAAAAAAAGAAAAAAATTGTTTTACTTCCCTGGAACTTTGCATATGCCTTTTGAAAAGACAGGAATGAAATAATACCAAATGCCTTTTCTGATTATAAATATGATATTTCTATTCTCAAACAATGAAGGAGCGTAGATAGTTCAACTAAACAGCTTCTCCCTCAGTAAGGTCTTTTAAGGGTTAATAAAGACACAGTGTGCTGGTAGTTGCACACCTTTTAAAAGTTCCCGATGTGGACTCATGAAGGCATACCTGAGCACTGCTTCGTTAACCACCACCATTTGTCCTGCTCGATGTGCACGCACAGAGCCATAATAGTCGTGTATAATGTGTTTTGGAGTGCAGTGTATTGCTCTTTTCTGAAACTTTTTCCCTTTCTTTCTTTTTTTTGTCAACTTTCTGCATTGGCAGAGCATCTTGGGATTGAATTTATGGGTATGGACCAATCATCATTCCTTTTAGCCTGCAGAATTTAGAGCCTATGAGCTGAAATCTTTTTCCCTTCCTACTCTTACCTTTCAGTTCCTAACTAATTTCCTTTTTCTTTAGAAGGGAGCATACAGCTATAACAATGATTTCTCTGCTTTCAACCTATGATTAGTTTACCGAGGTGTTACTGAGTGCAGCAGCTTTTAGATTCCCAAACTTCACTTAAATTTTAAAATCACCTCATCTGCTGCAAATTCATGTCTATCCTACATTCCTTGACCCACTGATTGAATGTGGCCATGCTGTTATTTCAGAGCAGGGGCAAGTTGGAGTGGTGCAGAAGGCTACAAGGAAGAACCAAACCAGGGGCTTGAGAACCAAAGAAACTTTAAAATGCATCACCTTAAAAACACCACATCTTAGACTGATGGGAGTTTGGCATACAATGTAAAAATTATATTTCTAATATAATAGCATAGAAAGCCCTTACATTACAACACAATATTATATGTACAAACATGAACTGCTCTGAATTCTGGAGATATTCAAGTATGACTCTGGTCAACTTCATTATCTTATAAAAAAGGAAATAGAAAACAGAAAGAAAGAAACCTTGTGCTATTTTAAGTGGAAATTCTAGTCCTAATGGAATGAAACTTGAGTCACTAAGATTATCCAGACCCATAATCAAATAGAAATTTTCACACTGTAAACATAAAATGTCTCCTATAAGTATATGAATTTGGGGCCTTCTTCTTTTGAAGGCCTGCATCCTAAACAGTCTCAGGAGGAAGGGAAGCCAGGCTACCTTCCCAGAGGCTCCACAGCACAGGCCCCAAGACTCCTGAATACTGCATGGAGCGCTGGGATGTGGTCGTGGGTCACCAATGTCCTAATTAACAGAATATCTGATCCCTCATCCAGCTGGTGTCACTGACATCATACAGGGAGGGCACCTTACGACTGCTGTTTTCTTTTGGCTGATAACATCAGTCTCACCTAATGCACCTTTTATTATTTATGGAAAATGAGGCAGTTGCAGGATATAGCACTTGTAAGAATAAAAACTCAATTGCCCATCCCTCCAAAAAATTTTCAGGAGAAAACTACTTGATGAGAAAAAACCTCTCATTTATATGTGATTCTTTGCATATCAGAGAACATCTCCCCAAAATGAGACGCACAACAGAGCCTACCAACATCACTCTGTGGCAGGCCATCTGCATGAGGAGAGTTAGCTATTAGAGTTATTTCCCTCGGGATAAAAATTGTCCCACTTCTAAAAAGATCTATTGGCTTTTCCTGCAGAGAGAGAAAATATTCTACCGTCACCTCCAGTCCTCTCAGTAACAGCATCCTCCCCACTTTATCACTTTAGGGTCCGAACTTACTATAGAACTTACAGTGAAGGACAGTAAAGGATATTTTAGACATACCGTTTCTCCTTCAGTAAGATCTTAAGGGTTAGTAAAGGCACACTGTACTTGCATTTGAATGTCTCTTAAAGGCAATCTTTGCAGAGGGCTCTATAGTCCCAGGGCCAGAACATTCTATCCTTAAGGAAAATCAGAACTCAAAGGCCAATTAAAATTGAGAAAGGCAAGGCCTCTGTCTCTTGGCCTGGCCAGATCATAGTGAAACAAAAACAAAAACAAAACAAAAGTGCTTGATCTGATTCTCTTCAATGCATCCAGCCATAGAGTGAAGTCTCAGAATCATTTCCACTCATTAAGGCAGATCCGCCAACTGGACTCAGGGCTTCTTTTTTTACAGTGCTGCCTCTAATTTACTCTTGCCCTAATGACCCTGTCACGCTAGGGAAAAAAGAAGGGGGGAAAGGGGATTAATATTATTTTTCATCAAGCATTTTTTTTCTTTCAACACACTCATATTGTGTGGGGTCACCTAATCTAGTAAACCACTGGAAAATCAAACAGAGGTTTAGATGAGGAGCATTTAATGCTTTCAGTAAAGGCTGATGTGAATATAGAATCCTAACCCCATATCTGTGTTCTACAGGCCTTGGCTTTAATTGCTTCATTTCAGCACTTTTGCTTTACCCTTTGGCCTTTATTGGGTGCTTTTTTATTTCCTTGACTGATTTCACTGAAAAATGTGTGCCTTCCTACATAACACAGGAAGAATGGATAAGTCATCCTATACCATTTGTTCACAAAACCTGGTCAATCTATTCTTTAATAATTTACGACAATCAAAAAACTTGTCAAAAGAATTACTGAGAGTGTGTATGATCCTTTGTCCCCACTTATTCTTAGATAGGTCGCTTTTTGTAGTTTGCAGAAGCAATTTCCCAGTTTTTTCTAGGGATAGAATGTTAAGATGTCAATGCCATTAAACCCTTACTGTTCTAAGAGAAGGAAAAATGGAGTAAGTGAAAAAGGACACAGAGAGCAGGGTCTTCATTTTCTTGGCAACAATATTTTTAGACTCGTATTTCTTCACCAACTTGCCACAGCCAAAGGGGCCCTGCTCTGCATCCTGGGCCCCGCGGAGAAGCACTTGTGGGGTGTCTCTGCTTCTTAGATGTGTATTCTGAAAGCCAATCCAGAAACCAGGTCAAAGATGAAGCAGCAGTAGCATCAACTCACAGATTAACACCCTATAAAATGTAATTCCCTGTCCTGTGGTTATGGGGGAGGGGAGGCAGCAGACACAGCAATTAACATAGAAGCCTTCACATTCCTTGTCCTCACTTGACTTCTGCGGCACAAAAATATGTGACACCACTCTTATGTCTCCTAGTTCATTGTTTCACCGCAGTGCACCAGCCGCTTTGCTTTCTAATTGTGGCTTCCATGTGACGGCCAGCCTAGGATAGGAGTTATGCTGTATGGAGTAACCCTTCCAACTCTGCATCCACCTTTTTTTCTCACCTGAGCATTTCCTCCCTCTGGTTTCCTTTTTTTATTTTTCCTCCCTTAGTATCAGGCATGCTGTGCCAGGGACTTCAGATGGCTCCTTCACTTTTAACCTTGTTTTCCCTGGTACCTGAGGTACCTGACTTCCTCCTTCTCCCTGTCATTCTGTCAGTCTGTCTGTCCTCTTGGTTTGTTTTTCTTTTCCACTTCCAACCCTTTTGGTTTGTTTTTGTCTAATCTCTGCAACATTCTAGTCTTTACCCACTGACTTCTGTTCTCCTCCTCCTGTTAATAATCAGTGCTATATTAATTTGATTTGACAATGTTTCTGACCTGTTAACTGGAATTTGATTACCATGGGCTTGGCTTGTAGGAAATGTTTTGTTTAATGATAAGGTCTACTGTATCATAGAAACTAAAACATACTTTTTCATTTCAAGAAAACTTCCTGCAAATTACCCTCTCTCAACAGAACAGATCAAAAAAGTGTGGTTACTGAGACTGAGAACGTAAACTAAAATTGTTCAGTAAGGCCCCATGTTGATGTCCAGATAAGAGAACTTCATTTGTACAATATTCCCCAGTTTTTGATCAGTTTATTAGTCAGATTATCAAGCTAGCCTAAGTGGCTCATTATGCACCAGATGAGTTCTCTTAGGGAAGTGTGATTAGACTAGTTGGAAACAGCTCCTAAGGGATAAGGTTCACCACTAAATCAGCAAATCTTGTCAAGAATCTAGCCTGCCATAGTAGAATCAAGTTATCCCCACAAAAACAAAACAAAACAAAAAAAAAACCTGATTTTCAGATAGGAAGGCTTTCATGAGTAAGAGGCTGGTTGCACTTGGGGTACACAGTACCTTTAGGTCAAAGTTCTAGGTATCAAACTTCCTTAGGGTAACGTACATTAACTAATTTGCCATATTGATCAATGCAGAAATGTATAATCTATTCCAAATCACTCATTAGATGAGCTAATAGTTTCTTGATACAGATAAATATGGTCTCTAAGTACAGTCGATGAAGTAATAATTGTCCTCCAAATGACAAAGCAACACCTTGTCCCAGGACTATCCCACCCATCACATAGGTTTTTCTCTGATACAGTGCACTGCTTCTCCATATTGTGCAGCTTATGTTCATATTTTACCTGTGAAATTATAGAGACCCAGCCCCAATTTTGTCATTAACTACAAGTCAAGCTCATGTTTGCAAATGTCTTTGAGTTTATTTTTTAAGTTAGAAATGACTCTTTGTAAAGACCACTGGAATATAAAATAGCTGGGAAATCAAGAGGCTGGGGGTGGGTGGAGGCAGAAAGGAAGAGAGGAGGGTCCCAGTGAGGCCGATCCCAGCTACTTTTATTGTTGTTGATTCCTGTTGTCTTTGCAAGAGATGTTTGCAAGAGATTTTTTTAAATAAAGTAAAAACTACAGTTTTAACCAAATAGTAATTCTATAGTCAATATTTATTATTTGCCAGTTATTATTTGCCAATTATTATTATTTGCTGTACGTTAAGTGTATCTGCAAAAAGTAATGAATTGTCATGCATTAATTTTCTTGTGCACATGGACAATGCCATGCAGCATGCCAACTACTCATTTGTAAGTCCTGGCAGGTTGAAGGGGCCTTTGGTGACATCTGCTCTCATCCCTTTCCAGAAGCGGAGGAGCTCTACCAGAAGAGGGTGCTGACCATCACCGGCATCTGCATCGCCCTGCTAGTGGTCGGCATCATGTGTGTGGTGGCCTACTGCAAAACCAAGTAAACCGTCCTCCTCTGGCCTTCTCCCTCCTTCACAAACACATGGCATAGTTAGCTAGGGCTTTGCAGAAAGGTGCCTCCATGGCTCAGTTTTGAAAAGAGAATGGGGCACAGGGAGACTTTCCCACTTACTTTTTCTTCTGAAAAATTCATGTATAGGACCTTTCTTGATCGCATTAGAAAGCTTTGCTTATTAGTATGAAAATGTTCAAACGACTTCTGATAAGTGACCACAGCCCGTGACTGGAGAAAGGGTTGGGGACACACACATGTGTGGATATGGGTGCACACATCACATCCTGGTGCCAAAGATGCGCTTATATGTCACTCACTGCTTAGCACACGTCTAATTCACACAAATGCTTGAAAAATAAAGGAAACACTTGGCGGTATTAGAAATGCAGTTTTCTGAACATTATACTGATTATTTTCAATTTCATCTAATTAAGTTCCCAGTTCAAGTGTGAGATGTACAAAAGGAATCTCATGGGAGGAAAATATAGCAAAACTTGCTTTGAAAGAACAAAAGGAAAATGTTCAAACAGATTTGTGGTCACTGTGTTTGGTCTTTTAAACTCAGTCCATATTAAAAAATATGATTTTGTGTGACATCAGTTCCCTCCACTTTCTTTCTGACATATAACCTCCACTTCAAGACTGAAATAATATTAACAATTGTGTTTTTTGTTGTTGTTGCTTCATCATAAAAAGTCTCTTGCCAAAACTAGCCATGGGAACATTATTGTGATCTGAATGTTGCATTGAGGAACAAAGACAATATACTTTTATACCATAAAATCAGGGGGAAGGATGATGCTTTCTTAATACCCCAGGATTCAGTGTGTTGCCAGAATTTAGTAAGTGATAGAAGACAAGCCTTCGTGGAGTCCACCTTATGAGCCTTATTAGATTCAATCTCAATATTTCAACATTCATTACCAATTATACAAAAAAGTGTTACTAGAGTAGGATTGTGTTATAATTGTGCCAGAATCTACTAGGAAAATATATACATATCTTAACTCATGTACAATGCTATACTATACATGCACACACACTATGTATAATGTTGATTTAAAACTAACTTCATTTTCTTAAGAGACACACAGGCAAAATTATAAAAGAAATTGCTTTATTAATTGCACAGCATGAATTCTTGCCTAAGACAAATGCCTCTCTGTAACACTTAGGCAAAGCTGGACTGACTAGGAAAGTTGGGGTTTTAGCCAAGTATCAATTTGGCTTATCTTGTCTTCTGTCTCTCTCTTTTTTTTAATCTCTCAGCAGTCCAGTTAAATTTCAGCTTCTCAAATCTATTTGCTAATAATGTGTGGTTCCATATCTGCCCATAGGCAGTTTCTGAGATGAAATGGCCCACCCTAACCCCTTCCCCAGCTACCAGTCTACTGCCTGTGTTACATGTTGGTCAATTAAAGAATCAACTGTACTAAGAAATATAAATAATAGAAAAAAATAAATGCTCCATGTTTCATATGCAGGAAACAACGGAAAAAGCTTCATGACCGGCTTCGGCAGAGTCTTCGGTCTGAACGAAACAACATGGTGAACATAGCAAATGGGCCTCACCATCCTAACCCACCCCCAGAGAACGTCCAGCTGGTGAATGTATGTTGACTCTGGCCAGTAGAAAAGCTGAGCATCTCTCCTCTGTTCAGGCACCTTGAAATTTATTTTCTAAAGCTCTTAGGCTCTTAGCTGCTACCATTAATCTCTGCAGCTTCCAGGAATCCAAGGTTTTGCCAGGAGAAAATAATGGGAACATTTTTTAAAGTAGATTTGGTTACTGTAAAACCAGCACATTTCCTCTTCCAAAGTGTTCATTAAGGGGCTGGAATAATAACTTTGGGTTTGTTCTGTAGGAAGGCCATAACTGGAAGAAAGAAAAGGAAAACACACAGAAAAAAATAATAAAATTAATGATACAAGAATCAGAAGGAAATGTTTTATTTTTATAATTTGGAAATGAAGGCTACTCTAGTCTATAACTGATTACTACTGATAACAGAGCTAAGGACTTTAGAGTGATTTTTACTAGAGGCATTTTACAGTGTCTGACAATCTGCTGATTTTGACGTACATAGGAAGAAATTAGGGCATGGAAAGGTCAAGTAACTTATCAAACTTGCTTCTCAGCAAAACTGGAAGAATATAATGCTTTTTTATTCTCTGACTCTTTCCCGATGAAATATACCCTTAATCATTCAAATATTTTGTTTAAAATTTACCAAGCACTCAGCTTCTAAATATAACTAAGTCATAGAATATTAGATTCTGAGAGTCTTTAGATATCATCTCTAAACTTCCTCTTTCTACAGGTAAGGGCCAGTACCAGACTTAGTTTTCCTGGCTTTTGAAGTATTGCTCTTCTTATTCCACAATGATTCTTCATTTCTCTCTGATGTTTGGCTTTCTATAAGCAAAGCTCAGAGATTATATTGTACTACCATTTTCTATCTTATAGAAAAAGGTATATTTTATGTGGAGCAAATATCTCATAGACCCAAATTCAAAGTCGATGTTTACTAAATCACCAAGTCTTGTAGCAAAGACCTTTGGGACACTGCTTGAGTAAGGTGCTGATATATTAATGTTCTACTGCTTTCCTCGTTCTACCAGTGTTCCTTAGAATGTTATGCACAGTTGATAAATGCATTCACTACAGACACACCTGTAATCTTTCACTATGAATGCTATAATATATAGAAGGTAGAATGACTTTCTGGATTCCGATTATGGCTCAAGCTGTATGACGCTGGGCTTTAACCTTTCTAACCCGTTTTTGTTTGTTATGAAAACAAGCCTAAAAATAATTACTTTAAAAAGTTCTTGTGAGCAGTGAATAAGAGAATGATGTACAACACTTAGCCCAGTGGCAGTTAGTGAGTGTTCAATAATTGTTAAATATTATTTTCATTATTTTCATTAGACTCACTGAACTTACATTGATTTCCAAGGAGCATAATTGAAATGGTACAGAGGTTGGGAATAGCTCGCTATATATGACATTGCCATCTTTCCTTTAAAGCAGTCTAGCTGTACATTCCAGAAAGATTCACATGGCATTACTTTTCCATTAAAAGAATCATCTAGAATTTCAAGCATAATTTAAGTTGTATATTTTGGGGTTTCCACAGATATATCATGTTCCTTTACAGCCCAGAGCCCATTAGATTATGAGGGGCCTTATTTTGTCTAAGAGTATTCCTTTCCATAATTCTTCTCATTTGACTCAATCTGGTGTAAATACCAGTAGCATTTAAAACACAACTTCAGAATATGTCTCTTTTACTGATAGAAAGCGGTAATAGCCACTGTGATTTGGTGATGAAAATAAAGTAGAATCTACTTGCACTGCTTATAGGTCTATATATTATGTGCTTTGTCAGGATGTGTGACCTTGGCAACTGCTGTAAAACCTTCAAATCTTTCAGTCTTATCACTGATAATAAGTTAAGAATTTCAATGATATCATTAAGGCAACATGAGCACTAGGAAATTGAAAGAGAAAGGTAGATTCAAAACAAAGATTTAAAAAACAATTTTTCTACTAACTTAACATTTGAAATGAGACAAACTATCTCTATGCTTTTGTTTGATTCAATATCTGTTAGTCTTCTTTCACTTAAAACAATCATGACAAAAATGAATACTGGGCAGAGATTTATACTGAATTCTCATCAGATTATCAACTGTAAAGGAAATAGAAAAATTAGCTTTGTTTTTATAATATGTAGTCATGATGATAGGACCTACATGGGGTGCACATCTGGAGAGTAATTCATTAACTCCATTCATCGAATCTTAAAGACACAGTAGCCAAGGCAGGATTTGCCATCTGACCATTGGAGAAATGGAATATATTAAGGAGCATATGTACTAGAACAGATTTTTTTGTGTGTCTAACAATGTTTTGATTTTCATGAATCTTCAAGTTGTGTCTCTTTGTTTATCCAGCAATACGTATCTAAAAATGTCATCTCTAGTGAGCATATTGTTGAGAGAGAAGTGGAGACATCTTTTTCCACCAGTCACTATACCTCGACAGCTCATCATTCTACTACTGTCACCCAGACGCCTAGTCACAGGTATGAGAATAAAACAATTGCATGGCATTTCTCCAAGAATCAATTTTTGCACATTTCCTTTTGTTATCACTGCCTAAGAAAGGGACAGAAGATGCTTATTGGACAGTGAAGCATAGTTAAATGTATGGTTTGGAACAAAAACAGACTTTAGACATCAGCTGGCTCTTGCTGTTTAAATTTGAGCCTTAATTTTTTTTATCACCAAAAAAGGGAAACTTACTTACCAGAAGCATTGTTGTTTCTTATTTTGGAGATTGTCTTTGCTCATGTCCAACCACTCACTGAATTGCTACACTAGGAAGAGTCAGTCTTAGATACTCTATAATACTTAGAAGTTGACTTCTTCCAATAATTGAATTGCCCTTGGAAAAGTACATGAAAAATTGGTTAAATAACTAAACCCTAAATTCTCACATGCCCAGGTAACCAAGGGCGACACTAGACTTCCAAATGTAGCTCAAAGGACAAATGCTTCTTTAACCTAAGCCACTCAAGAACAGAATGATTATGAGATTACTTAGTACAGAGTGACATTTGACAAATATGTATTGAATGAGTGAACAAATGAATAAACAGTATCCTTACAAAATCAATCCAAATCAAGTTTCTTTATGACAGTATTAGTTCCTTTATAGCAAGTATATTTATGACAAGTATATTCAGAGACAAGTAATGTTGTAGTAAACTACTGATGCACCAATAATTTGAACTATTTGCCAAGTTACTTCCTTTCATTTCCATTTTTGCATATAACTTAAAATATATATGTGTATATATATATATATCTTTGCCTCTCACATTTCCCCTCTAGTTGGAGCAATGGACACACTGAGAGCATCATTTCAGAAAGCCACTCTGTAATCATGATGTCATCAGTAGAAAACAGTAGGCACAGCAGCCCAACTGGGGGCCCAAGAGGACGTCTCAATGGCATGGGAGGCCCTCGTGAATGTAACAGCTTCCTCAGGCATGCCAGAGAAACCCCCGACTCCTACCGAGACTCTCCTCATAGTGAAAGGTAAAACCGAAGGGCAAAGCTACTGCAGAGGAGAAAGAACCCCAGTAAGAGAATCCCCGTGAGCACCTGCGGTCTCACCTAAGGAAATCTACTCTAATGAGAATCAGGGGCAGCAGTTGCCTGTTCTAGGAATGCTCCTAGTTGATGAAGCCATCTTTCTGTTTGACTGAACTCATTGCTTCTGAGCTTCTCACGTCGTCCCAGTGGCTGACAGGCAACGGACTCTTAAAGAGCTCGAGTGATTTGATGTGGAAAGGTGCAGCAAACTTGGAGTTCCCAGCTCTGACCTTAGGCTCAGACCCACTAGGGATCTGTTTCCTCAGTTGTAACTTTAGAGAGATGGCACCAATGATTGCTGAGGACCCTTCTATAATTCCAGTTTGCCAGATATCCAAACTCTGGTCAAATTGACCTCATGTTCTCATGTGCTAACTCTCTCTTGCCTTCTAGCCTCAGTTAAATCAACTGGAGGGCTATGTCCTTGCTGACTGTCATGGGGGACAACCATTTGTGTTCCACCATAGATTATCCCTTTTTTGAAATTCCAAGAAAGGATGAATAAATAAATCTTTTGTATGCTGTATCTGGCAGTCTTCACAGGTGGTTTTTCAAAGCAGACATCGCCTTTGATATGGCTCTTTATTCCAGAACATTTTGGCTTTCTTCTGGGGATATTGGATTGGGGTTGGGGAGTTACAGCAAGGGTAAAATAAGTAACAGAGAAAAGTAAATTGAAATTAATAAGAATACTGAATTCATAGATTCTTTTCATTTATTTTCACCTAAACGGGGAGAGAGTTATACCCAACCAGGATTTCTAGCCCATAAGTAAGCTGTTATTTGTTTTCAAATTCAGTGGGGGTTTTGTTTGCTTATTTATTTTATTGGCATCTCAGTCTGACCTTCGACCACTTGTTAAAATATATACACACTATAGAATACATACTTGTTTGGTATTTATGTGAGTGGAGATAATTTTGATAGCTTCTTTCCTCATTAACTGGGAAGTGCTTACAACAAAGGATGACCAGTTCTGGGCTTTCAGGTCAGATATAGCCTGCTAGTCACTTCTTCAAGGGCCTTTATGGAATTAATGTTTGCACTGTTCCTCTATTAAAAGGTAGGCATGGTCCAAAACCAGTTTAAAACATTACTCTTAAATTTATATATTTATAACTTTATGTATTAATGAAGTCTATCTGCCCTAATTCAATCTTTTTTGAAACCTGAAAAAGAGGCTAGGGGTAAATTCTTTTTTTATCACTACATGTGATATTTATTTTTAAAAGTTGACATTTTTCTACTTGGTAAGCTTCCTTTCATACCCCAGATATTCTCTAGGACTGCATAATATAGCTGAAGCAGAGACCATGGAGAGAAAAGGTGAAGCACTTTTATGTGTTGGTTGAATTTGGATTAGCATTTCACAGAGAGCTTAATTTTAGTATCCCCAAAGCAAAAAGTCTGAAGACTCAAGCCCCAAATATTTCAATCTCTAGACACTTTTCCCATTTTAGACACAGCCAGATCTCACATCCATATAACTCTGAATCATGGCTGAAGAGCAGGAAGGTGAATGGGTTCCTGTTAGCTAATGTTCAGATGGTGGTGTCCTGTGTCATCCCAGGTCATGTCAAATTAGATTCTGTGAATGCCAATGTGAAGAAAAGAGTCGCTGAGTGCTGTGCGTTAGTAACATTTTTGTCAAAAGCTGAGAAATGTGACTCTGAATAAGACACGTCTTCAGTGTCAAGAAAGGTTTACTAACTCGAGGAAGAAAGCATGATATGGTAAAAACAATGCACTCAATGTCTTGTCAGTGAGATTCACTGAGCGTTATCAGACATAACATGACATAAGGTAACATGGTACAGCTAACCCTTAAGCAGTCACACAGATATGTCAAGATTGATGCAGCTGTAAGTTTTGGAAGAAAGGTAGACCAAGAAGCCGACATAAGGTTCTCTCAGGCTTATCTTTGAATGTCTTTGTCACTGGGATGGATAGTTGCAAATTGAATGTTAAGAAGTAGTATTTGGTGGAAAAATTTACAGCACACAAATGTGTTACACTGTTATGAGGAAAAAATCTAAGTTACTATGCTCTTTTTTTTTCATAAGACATAACCTTATAGCTGAGCTAAGGAGAAACAAGGCACACAGATCCAAATGCATGCAGATCCAGCTCTCAGCAACTCATCTTAGATCTTCTTCCATTCCCCATTTGGGCTTCATTCTCTAAGACACTTTGGCCTTTAGGAAGGTATAGTATTTAAGTAATACTTCTTTCCCTTCCAAACCCCTGAGCCTTAGTCCTTATAAACCGAGAGGGTTCCAGGACCTAGAGCCCTCTTGTTTTGACTCATGCTTTTATTTAAAATCATGGTGAGATTGAAAGTCTTAAAAGCTTTGATGAGCTAGGCCATTTAGCTGATCTGTGCATGCACTCCTGTGAGGAAACTCTTGGCTGCATAATTTTAGATTCCAAGGGTATTGAATGTCCTAGTGTAAAACGCAAGAAGTATACAATGAATAGAAATTGTTTGTTCTCTGGTGATATATCCTGAACTCTGTCCCCTTACCCTTCCTACTCTATGCCACTTCTTCCACCACACTTATGTGGGGTATTCTATGCTCACACAGGTATGTGTCAGCAATGACCACCCCGGCTCGTATGTCACCTGTAGATTTCCACACGCCAAGCTCCCCCAAATCACCCCCTTCGGATATGTCTCCACCTGAGTCCAGCACGGCGGTGTCCATGCCCTCCATGGCAATAAGTCCCTTTGTGGAAGAAGAGAGACCTCTGCTTCTGGTGACACCACCAAGGCTGCGGGAGAAGTATGACCACCACCCTCAGCAATTCAACTCCTTCCACCACAACCCTGCGCATGAGAGCAACAGCCTGCCCCCTAGCCCCTTGAGGATAGTGGAGGACGAGGAGTATGAAACCACCCAGGAGTACGAGCCAAACCAAGAGCCTGTAAAGAAACTCACCAACAGCCGGCGGGCCAAAAGAACCAAGCCCAATGGCCATATTGCCAACAGGTTGGAAATGGACAGCAACACAAGCGCTGAGAGCAGTAACTCAGAGAGTGAAACAGAAGATGAAAGAGTAGGTGAAGATACACCTTTCCTGGGCATACAGAACCCCCTGGCAGCTGGTCTTGAGGCAGCACCTGCCTTCCGCCTGGCTGATAGCAGGACTAACCCCGCAGGCCGCTTCTCTACACAGGAGGATTTGCAGGCCAGGCTGTCTAGTGTAATCGCTAACCAAGACCCTATCGCTGTATAAAACCTAAATAAACACATAGATTCACCTGTAAAACTTTATTTTATATAATAAAGTATTCCACCTTAAATTAAACAATTTATTTTATTTTAGCAGTTCTGCAAATAGAAAACAGGAAAAGAAACTTTTATAAATTAAATATATGTATGTAAAAATGTGTTATGTGCCATATGTAGCAATTTTTTACAGTATTTCAAAATGAGAAAGATATCAATGGTGCCTTTATGTTATGTCATGTCGAGAGCAAGTTTTGTACTGTTACCGTGATTGCTTTTCCACAGTATTTCAGCGAAATGTCCCATGCATTCAGTTTTTGCTGGCTTCTTGTGCATTGTATTATGATGTTGACTGGATATATGATTTGCGAGACTTGCAACTGTTCTTCTGTTTGCTTACAGTAGCACCCAATCAGTACGTCTTGTAATGGCACATCCATCCAGATATTCCTCTCTTTTGTATGAAGTTTTATTTTGCTTTCTGTGTATGAAATGAGTTGTGTCTACTCTGCCAGCCAAAGGTTTGCTTCACTGGGCTCTGAGATAATAGTAGATCCAACAGCATGCTACTATTAATTAAAGCAGGAAACTGCATTAAGTAATGTTAAATATTAGAAAGGAAGTAATATTGTGATTTTTTAAAAACTATATTATAAATCAGAAGACAGATTAATCTTACTAAAAGGAGCTACCGTTTACTTTATTTCCATTTTTTTTTTCGTTGACAAAAAACAGTTTTGGGGGTAGCATAGAAAATGTGTTCTGACTTGCTACCAGGGTAAATCCAACACCTTATAAGAGGACTTAATTTCACTTTCTCTCTGGGGGAATGACATAGCAGCTCCTCTAACTGAAGAGCAAACAGAGGCTGGAAAAGGTGCAATCATTCCTGACTTGTGTTTTTCACTGATTTGGGAGCTAGTGATCGGTCGTGTCTTCTCAGCTCAAAACAGACATGCTATGGCACAAAAATCGCAGTTTAAACAGCACACTCAGCAGTTCACCTGAAATACTTCTAGGATGAAATGTGCCCACTGTACATAGTGGTGACATGTCATCATAGGGAAATAAAGTCTAGGAGTGAGTGTATAGAAGACACAGGTGAAGAGCAGATATGTATCGTAAACAGTTTTGTTGGCCACTCCTTTCTCCTCATTATTTTTCCCTTATTTTTCGATGTTGCCTTCATTAGGTCATAACTATGCATGAACATTTTTGTCAGGAATGGCCAATGTGCAAGTGATGTGTGAGTAGTAAGAACCTTCCACGAATGATGACTATTCACCAGGAAATGTCAATAGTGTTGGAAGGATTGCACCTTTCCTTGCAGTACTGACCCCCTCCTGTGTTTGGACCTCTAATTTACATCCCGTATCACCCATTTCTCCCACTTTCTTACTTTTTGCTTTACTGTCATAAAAGAGGACTGAGAGGTCTAAACTTTGTGTGTTCTCTTGTGATTATAAGTCCAGGGAAGGCCTAGAAGTATTAACATTTGAAATAACTGCTGATTCAGGAAAATAAGAAAAATTTTTTAAGAATTCCAGGCCTATTTCAAGCCCTTCCTGATATCTGTCAAATTAGGTTGAAGCTTTACCTGGATTCTAAATGGCCTTCTAGGAGCCATGGACAAAATGGGGAACAGATTAGCAAGGGATTCAAAATGCCAGGCACGAAGTCAGAGTAACTGCTTCTCATCTGCAGGTAAACTGAACCTACTTCTTTACCAAATCTCTATATTTAAGTTAAAGAAAGAAATAACATGCAAGTAGGTCTTAGAAGAAAAATGTAGGCTGGACACGAGTCATATCATTAAGCTCCTATGTGTTTCTACAATCCACAGAGACGCCTCTCTACAGGTCCTTGAAGTTCTTCTGAGTATTTGGTAGGCCAAGCTTCCCTTCACTCTTCCCATCTGCTTCCTCTTTGCTCAGCATTGTCCTGTTTGCTTATTAACCTACACTGAGGAGCCCTGTCAGGCGGCACAGGTCACATGATTTCCCAGTTCTGTTGAAACAAGAAGCTCAAGGCAGTGAGGAGACAGTCAACCCAAAGAGGCTCTGTAAATTATTCTAATATTGCCTTTGAAGGGCTTGAGTCATTCTTAGATATTTCAATAAATATCTATCAGTAATAAAAATATTAAAATTTCTGTTTCAAAGTCTTCAGGCTCTGGAATATTAAAATGTTCCATCCTGGAGAATTTTAAGAATAAACAAAATAGTCTGTTGAGAGCAATGAACATTCTCCTTAATATGAAAATTGATGAGAATTTTCAGGTTGCAAAAATACATGAAAACTTAGGATAAGAGGAAATCTCATTTCCTCTGGTTATTCACAGAAGTGGCATTTGTTGGGACAGTGTTCCCATCTTATCCCTTAATAAGAAAGGACAGCTGACTCCTCAGGGTTACTACCCGCTGAGGCCACCAGATTTGTGTTCGCAGAGATATCTGTGACATTTAATTGCCACATTGCTCTCAACTGTCCCTGTTTTGAAACTCAGGCAGTGCTGAGGCAATTCAAAAGAGCAAAACCTATGTTCCTAGCATGTGGAAAGATATCGTGAGCTTTGAGGTACTGGAAATTGTCCAGAAGTTCAATAACAACTTTTTCCCCTAGGCCTGAAGTCATATCCCACTGAAGGATATGCAGCGGAACATAGTATATGCAAAACTTTTTCTCACTTAAGATTCCTTTTCTGTCCTACTCTCTCTTCTTGCCTGGTATGACTTCAAGAGTACCTGGACGGCTCATGTTTTCTACAAAATAGCACTCTACCTGTGTATATGTGAACTTGTTCCAAACACCAATATGCCACATCTTCCTTGTTTAAGTGTGACTGTTTTGATACAGGTGGAGTTTATCCAGGGTAACTTGCTCAGTAACTATTCCTTTTTTTTTTTTTTTTTTTTTTTTGGCCTAAGGTTGAAAGGTTGAAAGGTGCATGGTTCACATTAGGGAAAATAAGGAAGGCCTGGTTTTATCATTTAGTACTGGCTGCATTCCTCCAGCCACAGTGATTTCTATCTACAAAGACCCATGAAATACTGCAGAGAAATGCAGACAAAAAGACATGGCCATGTATCACAAGTTCTATTATGTATTCTTTTGTAAATACACATTGTACATTACTTGGATATTTTCCTAAATCATTTACTGTCTTTATGAGTTAATGTCAGATTTTTACTCTCTCAACTTACTGTGTAACATTGTAAATAACATAATGTCCTTTATTATTTATATTTAAGCATCTAACATAAAGTTGTTTTCATATAAGTTTAAGATAAATGTCAAAATATATATTTTTTGTTCTTTGCTTTAAAATTATGTATCTTTTCCTTTTTCTTTTTTTTTTAAGAATAATTTATTGTTCAGGAGAAAGAATGTATATGTAATTGAAACTATTTGAAGAATGCACATTTGAAGGCCGTGAGGTACTGATAAACTAAAGAATTTATTATCCAAAATACTAAGCAATAAGTAATTGTGATTTATTTAAAGTTTTGTTCATTTTTCATGAAAGGCATTCTGCAATAAAAACGCTACTCTGTGGAGACCCGGGAGTGTTGCTCAGCAGACTAGTGTTTCAGTCTGTTAGACCAGCACCTTTTGTGTTACTGCCGCAGCTGTGCTAACTTAGGAATGAGTTCTGTGGGCACCATGATCATCTCGTCTGTCCATTGCTTGTGTGACACTGCTTACTCTCAAATCATTTTCTGCCGATTGATTCTGCTTACCACTGTTTAAAGGGCAACAACCAAGCAATATGATGTTTTCTTCCCCTTCTCCACACACACAGTGATATATCAGGACATTTTTAGGGCATGATGGCCTGGATCTTGGTTGTTAACTTCTCCTGTAGTGACAGTAAGAAACCTGGTCCGACTAATAAAAATTTCAACATGGCAATTCCATGCAGTCATGAAAAGAAAACTTGTTACCATGATTTAAATAGTCTGGTGGCCATCACAGTCTGAAGGCAGCCAGTCAGAATCTGGCCATACTAAGCTTTCCTACAGCTTTAGGAAATTTCTTTTCCATCAGGTTCATAGTTTATTGATTCACAGTTTTAAGAAAAGATAGGTTAAGTTGGGTGTATTCTCCTTAGTCTATCAATAAATTAAACTAAATGCCCATCTTACTGCTCAGGGAAGGGCCTATGCATGAGAAATTTCTCATATTCTATGACTTAGTCATAGAAATGAGGATATTACTTTTCTAACTGAAATTAGCTACTCAAAGCCATATTTTAACAAATAGATATTTGCATGGGTGATACTTTTTTATATATTTTAAGCATTTCACTCATTATTCCAAGTAGCATAAGAGTATGAAGTAGAGGTCAGCAATCCTTCAGGGTACACAGTGGCCTTCTTTGCAGTCTGGAGGGTACCCTGAAACTTCTTTCCAGTCAGCGTCCACTTCCATATATGTACTTGATTTCTATTACCTAGTAATAGTTCTACTAGTGTCATCTCCAAGACAATCTGTGTGTCTAGGAGATTCAAAGAGTGAGCTCTGTGCTGTTTTTACTATTTATATTATTGAATTTTCAAAACTATTCAGAATCTTCACATTTGTGTCAACTGAAGTTTACTTACACATACACCCACATAACACTAATTTTGAATATACACTAATCTGAGGCCACCACATTCTTTCACTTGTTCAATCCAACCAACCAGCCATTCTGAAAATCAAGGATTGCACAGAATATTTTAAAATTAAAGACAACGATACTTCCTATGTCTTCAAGTTTAAGCAGAGGCTTTGTCCATCCCCCAAATTAAAAATTACAAGTAGCTGTCTTAGTAACTTAGGTTAAAATTAGATACCTAAGATATTGATATTTGAGGCAGAAGGACATATGATAAAGGGTGGTAGGGAGAGTGAAGATTCATGGATAGCCAAATCAAATATCTGGATAATTATTACAATTCTCCATCCACTTCAGTCATGTAGACTCTTGAATATCAAACTCAAGCCAGATCTGCTAACTAGCAAACCATCTGTCTTTTCAACCTAATGTCTTCCCCATCATTAGATTTCTTTGTTCTTTGTCCTGATGATGAATGACAAAAGGATTTGATGTCAGAGATGGGAGGTTAAGTGAGGCAGTCATGAAATCTAGAGATTTAGGATGTTGGAAAGAGTGGAAATTGTTGATAATCTCTTGGGAATCTCATTGCACTCTATCTCTGACTTTCCCGCACTAAAGTAGATGAAATACATTTATGGAAACTATTACTCCAAAAGATTAATTGGGTAGAAAGTAGAAATACTTTCAGTTTATGAAAGACAGAACCATCCTGCTGCTATAAGAAGTAGCAATATTCCTAATCTTTAAAACTATTTTTGGACAAAGTCATCAGGCCCAATCCTGCATGTACCTTTGGGCTCCTGTTGACACCCTGAGACTACAATTGTTGGCTCTCTCTGGTGAACTGTTGGTTTTGAATTTCGGTGAACTCTGAAATAGCACCCATCGGGGAATAGGAAAAGGATTTTGTTACCTGGAGGAAAACTAGCATAACCTACATGATCCTTTCTAAAACATAGTAGGAGAGGAAGACCAGTAATTCCTAAAGAGGGGACAGAATGGAGTAATAGTTCCACCCAGAATCTTTTTTAACCTTTCCCCTTAAACAGGCTTATTGATAAAATTCTATGGAGGAAACAACATTCCGACAGCATGTTGAAGAGGCTAGAGAATTACTTATAGACGTACACATCTTTAGCAGCTTATGTATAAGTTTGTGCACATGCAGAGAAATAATCAATTAAATATAAATAACATTTTATAATGTTTTATGGCTTAAAATATCCTTTATCTTTTTTATTTTCTTAACCTCATGAGATGTCGATATACTAAATGATGAGGAAAATCTAGACTCTGAGAGGTTAAAAATCTTTGCTGAAGCTACACATCTAGTGAGTTGCAGAGATAATATTAGCACCAGGTTTTCTGACTACGACTCATATTTCTATTGATTTACTCATTCCTCTGATCCAAGCACAAACAAGTCTTTCCTTTTTAGCCTTTCATTATACGTATAGTACAAGTTACATCCAAAACCAAGTTTCTGTTTGAAAGACTGCGAGCTCCTTTGGCTTTGATTTAGAGTTACTACATAACCTAAATTGCTTGGCATTGTGACTCTATGTACCTTTCTCTAAGTGTAGCTTTGTAAGAAAATGAAGTGTGGACATTGGAATAAATTCACAATTAAAATATGTAGGTAGCATCTTGCAGTGAAAAGAGGAGGGGCTTTACTGTCTCCACCACTTAGCAACTTTGTGAATTTGGATAATTTCCTTCTCCAAGCTTATTTTCTGATCTTTAACATGGCAATACCATTGACTTTACAAGACTAGTGTGGTGATGATTCATTTTGAGCACCTGTAAGGAAGCTAGAATGTGTCCACCATAATGAATATTAAAATACTGCCTTCCATTTGTTTTTTTCCCCTCCAAGTCCTTAAGTTTTAGAACTTAAGTTTCTCAGTTCCAAGTGATATGCTATATTGCACAAACCAATCAAAACTGATCAAATAAATGTTTTATTGTTTCTCCAACCGAATAAGCAAAAATTTGCCAACAAGTAAATTTCTTTTTAATAACAACTATATATTGAGCAGCATAATCACTAAATAGCATTAAAGGTAGAGTTTAAATACATTCTTCATGTATTTTATGTTTGCTTTTTGTGTAGCCACACTGTTTTACATGAACTCTAATTTTTAATGGCTTATTCTATTAACGTTGAAGACTTATTAAATAGTAATTCTTTGTAGAGTTTTTCATTTTAAAACTTCATTGTAAACATCTAGTTTGACAATCAATAAATGATCTTAAATTGATAGGATATCTGTGCACACCTGTTTGCCTTAGTTTGCACCCAGGATGTTCAAACATATTCCATTTCCTTTAAAACCTATAATCTAAAGATTCAGGAAAAGGTCTGCTTTGTGACAAAATTAGGGAAGTCAGGTCTCAGATTAACTCCTATCTATAAGAAACCACATTGCTTATGGATGTTCCTCATCCATTCCCATTACCTAACCAATAATTCTGAAGGTTGTATTTATTCTTCACTCCACGCATAAAACAGATGTGTTTTTTTTTCTCATCTTGGATATGAAGCAATTAATAATGTCTAGATTTAAGCTTTTTGGATTCACTTCTTTAAAACTTTATTCTACGTCAAGGGTGGTGGGTGACTTGGTCTCATGATCTCCACCACCAGGCTTATGGTATAGACAGTATTAATGGCAAAAGAGTCTAATGTAATTGTCCATACATTACTTATCATTTAAATAAAAATGTATTTTATTGAACATAATCCTAACTCTAGCTCCTCATAAAAGTAACATATAATGTTTTCTTATTTTTAGAAGAAATAATCTAGATGTAGACATTATATCCTTTTAATTATGAATTATCATCCTGAGTTAAGCTAACACTTGTATTCTAGTCTGTGACTTTCAGTAGGTGATCATTCTTGCCTGACCTTGAGCCCTTTTCTTGAAGTGAGATGCTTGGAGAGACTTCAGGCTAGGGTGGTTTTCCAGAATCCTTCTGGTTTCTCACAGTTGAGCTTACAATGAACTGCTCATCTTCACCAGTGTGTACTTCAGCAGTCAATAAGGTAGCAAAACATTCCCCTTGGATCCTGGAGTATTTCTCCACCATAAAAAGTAAAGAAGAGAGGAAATACCATGTGTTAGAGCCACTCATTCTGCTCTCCTCAATTCCCAGGAACCAGGTTTCTTCCAAATATAAGATGGTTCTGCCATCACACAAGAATCTCCTGCCAAGATTACATTCTCCCTTCAGAATACATACATACATACATACATACATATATACACATATATATATATTTTAAATAAAGACATCTCTTACTAACTCAGTTTGTTGACCTTCTTTAATCGCTTTGCTTTCAAAAGATACAAAGACATGAGACCATATAATTTCACACTTTGAACAGAAATTCAGTCAGAAATCGTGGAGTTTAGGATTAGAAGTAGTTTTATTAAACTAGAAGTCTTCTGTAATTGTGGGCCCTTTAGACATTTTAGGGCACAGTCACATGGCATCACATGTTTTTCATTATTTGCTTGACTATAATCTTCTCTTTCACAATGTGAAAAGATGCTAACTCCATCACACATGTTGAGTTCTGCTCTGTTTCTCTGAGAAGTTAGATCTCTAGGAGTGTGAGGATTAGGGCTTTGGGTTCTTCCCATTAGGCTATTAACACAGAGCTATTGAGATTTAGAACTTCATTCAGGGTTAAAAAAAAAAATTATGTCAGTTATCAAGCAAAGAAGCAAGTAAGGGAAAATATCCCCTCACATGGTTGAGAAAGCCACATGTCACCCACTGGTCATGCCAGAACCTGAGCAATATTATGAATTTCTCTCTCCACGTCTACTTGGTGATAGTGGTGGTTGTACGACTGACATGTCAAACCAATCCTTTCCCCTACAGGGCCCCTCTGCTTGCTCCCTTGGTCATACCCTCTTTCTTTCTCACTTGGCCCTATCAGCTTTCTAACTGGTGTGCTTCCTTTAGTTCCACTGAAATGGCCTTCACATTCTGCTAGAAGGTTCTCTCTAACTTGTAAAACTTAATCCCATTCTTTTGGTTATAATCCTTCCATGCCTCCTCATGAAGCTTAACTCCTCAATCTGACATAGGATGCTATTCACACCCTAGATTCCACCAAATTCCTCTAGTTTGTCTCCCATTTTCACCCTTCATTCCATCCTATGATTATCTATTTCCCAAATATACTATGCAGTGTTCATCAAAGTCTAATGATTGGTAGACCAACCTCATGATTATTACCATATTTATGTACTACTTGTATTATTTTTTTGCATATTGTTTTTTTAATTAACCTAATTTTTAACTAAAATAAAGTCATTTCAAGTGAAACTTTGTATCAATGATGTGAATGGAAAATTGCAATCAATTGCCATAATTGAAACTGTAAAAATTTATATAATAAAAATGAAACCATGTAATTAAGTTATAACAAAATACTGTTGCCTGCTAAAGTATCTGAGCTGAAGTCTGTTCTCTGACAAAAAGAGAGAGAGAGAGAGAGAGAGAGAGAGAGAGAGAGAGAGAGAGAGAGAGATTAGCAAGTGTTAGAGGAATAAAAAATATATTTGGGAAACACAGAAAGATTGATTTCTTGAGTTAACCAGGATTGGGAGGGAGTTAGTTCTGTTTTATTCAATATTATTTAATGCTAGCCTTAACGTAGTTTGGAATGCAACATTCAGTCACCCACACAGCTTACACAACCACACAGTGTTGTACTCATTGCATACACTTGCACCTGTGCAGACCTCTCATTTTATAGGAACTCCCATCTCAACTTACCCTTCTGACAAACTTCTTTTATCCTTTCTCTAAATAAAGAGGGTCTCCTTCTCTCAGAATCCTTTTGTGACAAAGTTCTACCTTTCTCAGATGTTAAGTGATCCTCTTTTGCTGTGTCACTGCATGCCACTCATTCATCTACAGAGAATGTTCCATCTAGCTCACAACTTCTAGTTAACTAAAATTCTTCAAGATCATGTACTCTTTGAGGGCAGAGATGTTGTCCTCTATATATATCCAGTGCCCAATACAATGGCTGTAATATGGTAGGTACTAAATGTCTAGAGAATAAACCCCAGGTAGCTAGAGATCCGCGATATTCACATCGATTGGCAAGCATGTGAGGAATCTAGGTGATCAGAGGCATTTTTATAATCCAAGATCATGAAAACAGTGGGCTGTAAGTTGTTAAACAAAATGAGGAACATATGAGAGTGGAAAGAAGTTAGCCCAGTCATGGTCAAAAACACCAGAGGTCAGAGCCTAAGGAACAGAAGTCCCACAGCTTAGATTAGATTTTATAGCGAATACATGACTATATCCTATTTTGTGTTTGGTTTTGACTCCTCTCCACAGTTTAAGATTAACTCTTCACATCTATTCTCCTTCCACATTAACCATTGTATTAAAGCAACTTGTCTCCAATCCTCTGAAAAAGTACTAAGAAAACCTTGCACAGGACAAACTTTCAAAAAGATTTTTAGATGTACAGTTTGAGTAAAACGTATGAAAACAACACGCTATATAAGTCAGTGGAATGTATAATTTGTCATCCTAGATAGAATGGTAATTTGCAAGACTGAGTTTTCAGTGATATTTTCTAGATGACTCTATTTCACAGTTCAGTATACTTTAACTAGTTGCAAGAGAAAATCAAGGAATCTGCCTTTTACCACACAAGACTTCTTTTCCCAATAGTTTACCTGGTCTAGAAGTACAGTCTTCTTTATTGTTTAAAAAGAGATCTGTCAGGTTGTCTATTTAAAGTAAGGCCTCTGTTGTTGTTTGGCCTTATGAGTCTGAGACTGAGCCCAAACTAATCACCCAAAGATTAAAAGACTATAATCATGTAGTTATTTAAGCTTTACTGTCTAACATACAAGCCAGGGAATATAGCTACCTGCTGGTCCAAAGAAATTTATGCAACTTTAAACTTCAGAGGAAAGACAGTTGGAATGGAAATGCTTACAGAGATTTTTGAAAATTTTAGTGCAATGGGGGTATCATGACATTGAGTTTACCACAGCTGCCACTCCTGCAAAACTCCATGTTTGTCAGATTCAGAGCTAGTTTCTTTTGCTGTCTCTTCAGCGATGCCCGGAGGGGTTAATTCTGGGTATGGCACCATAATAGCAGAGATTACCTTGCTCCTGACATCGTAGATTCCCCACCCAAAATGCACCAGACTGAAAAGGAGATTCTGAAATATGAATAGCTCAGAGGCTTGCACATGTTTAAACCTCCGAGGTCAAAATATTTTTTCTCTGAGACAAGGTCAGTGCTTTTTCTAATAAAATCCATGTTCAAAATAAGATGCAAAACAAGCCTTTTAGATGATTATAAGCTTTCCTTTGAATTCATATCTTTAATATGGCAATGAGAAGGGGAGACAGTGTTCCCAGTCTCAGCAACCTAGCCTGCTTTGGCTTGTGCTGGCTTGCCTTTGGAGAACTCCCCTGGGAAACTTAGTCGAGAATATGTGTCATAAGAAAGTTGGGCTCCAGGCTCTGCTGCCGGAATGGAGTCCCCTTTGCTCACCCAGCTACACCAAAACGCAGGAGGACAAACTTACTCAGAACTGAGTTAGCTCAGCAGAGCAGATGTTTTTTTTTTCTCTGAGAAGAAAACAATTTTACAAATTCAAAAATGGAAATGATAGTTCACTCCATCCAATTAGCAGGAGCTAATTTAGATTTCAAGGCCATTAAGTACGGTGTATTCCTCCTTCGCGTGCCCAGTGTCCTGGCTGTACTCCCTCTCCAGTGCTGTGGCTCAGCGTCCCTGCACACATTGTAAACAATCACAATTTCCGTTTTTGGATTTTGCCTCCCAGTGATGCTTTGCAGTCCTCATTTTTAGGAAATTGTTGCTTGGCAAACGATTAAAGTTTTCACAGATTATGAAGGTTATGGCACAGTTTTCTCCTGCCTTATGGCTTAATTTAATTAGATCTCCTGTAACAACTCAGCAGCAGAATTGTGCTTCAGAATGGGCTTTAATTTGCCCATAGGCAACCTCAAAAGCAGAGCTAATATGAGATATGCTGAATGACTCATCAGCTGATGGAAAATGCAGTTAAAAGTCTTTTTTTTTTTTTTTTTTCCAACGGAATCAGGCAAAGTGACTGAGAAAGCTTCCCTGGGAAAAGACACCTAGACACCTGGTAACTCTGCATCCACAAGAACATTTAAAAATATACTTACCGTAAAATAATCAGCAAAACCACTGTCTGACCTTGAAATTATTCTGGACCTTGAGACACTGATGGAAGTAGCTAAATCCAGCCATCTGGGACTTTGATCAACTATGTCTGCCCCCAACAGAGCAGCTGGGACCTCAGTTAGCAGGAAGCATCTCTGGGGCATGAGGCCTGAGCAGAGAAGTCAGAAGACCGAGATGCTCTTTCATATTCTGACAGATGCTGAGTTACCTCATGTTTCTGAAAGACTTCAGATGTGCACACATTCTGATACTAATTACCTTTGTTGGAGACACTAAGGTTCACATTTTTTTCCCCAAAACATGAAACAAACCAAGGCCCTGAAATCACAGTAAATTTGGCAGCTATGCTAATGCTGGATAGGACGACATCCCTGTGGGGACAAAGCTTTTCTCTAGTTCCATTTCATTTGCCATGTGATGGAGATTTTCTTTTAAGATGGAAATGACCAGTGCTGCAACCTAAGACACAGTGCCAGAGATGGCCTAGGAGACAAGGCTCACTGACGTGATCAGTTGGCACAGCCATATCCTTTCACAGGGTTGGAAAGGGAGCCACTCTCTGTTCCTGCTCATAGCCTCAGCCACACTACCTGCCCTTTAGATGCTTAAGAATCAATCTCCAGCACTTGTCTTGCATCCCCTTCCAGAACTGATCCTCAAAGAAGAGACATTCAAACCTCATTTATATACACAAAGCTTATTCTCCTTTTGAACATTTACTGAGTATATACAATATGAATGACACTGGGCTAAGAGCTGGTGATACTAAGGAGAATAAAATACATATCGTGTGAACACATGTAATCCTTACAAAAGAGCACATTCTGGTTTTGGACACTAATGCATAAACAACTGCAGTGTGACTGATTGAGGAGCTCAAGCTCCTGTGACAAGAAGAGAGGACTTGAGATCTTCCTCTAACGTTTACTGCCAACTCTGCCACGTAGGTGCTATGTGAACTTTGGCATATTACTAAGCCTCTTGGAGCCTAGTTTATTTATCTACAAGAGTTGAATGCTCTTAAAAGGATATCGTTGGGGTTACTAATGTGTGTGTGTGTGTGTGTGTGTGTGTGTGTGTGTGTGTGTGTGTACACGTATATATCAAAATTATCATCTGGCATAGAGTGGCAGCTCAGTAATAGTTATATTGGGAATTTAAAGTTGCTATGATAATGATATCACAAAGTGCTATGAGAGCACAGAAAAAGTACTACTGTCTGAGGGTTATAATTTAGCAAGGAGGTTTTAAAAGATTTGAGGGTAGAGAGAACTGGGTAAAGATTGCAGCAAATTAATTTTCATGAGAAAATGCCAGAGAAATGAATAAACAGGATTTTTTCAAGTTGATATGGAGGGTGAAAATGGTAGGTGGAGTTAGTGGTGGATTCAAATGTAAGGCTGGTGTGGCTCGCTGGCACAAAATTTTAGAATAAGGTCATTGTATAAACACTGGATGTAATTAAGAAGGAGGCTGAAAAGTTCAGAAACGGGGGTTATCAAAGTAATTAAGTAATTCTGGAGCCTAAGCACTAGGGAAGTAGGAAAGTGGACGAGAGGGGCGGAGAGGAAGGAAGGAAGGAAGGAAGGAAGGAAAGAGAGAGAGAGAGAGAGAGAGAGAGAGAGAGAGAGAGAGAGAGAGAAAGAAAGAAAGAAAGAAAGAAAGAAAGAAAGAAAGAAAGAAAGAAAGAAAGAAAGAAAGAAAGAAAGAAAGAAAGAAAGAAAGAAAGAAACAAACTTAGGAAGTGAAGATAATGCTGTAGGTGAGAGATGACGATCAGGACTAATCTGAGTCAGTGGCAAGGAATATGCAGATGAGAACATGGAGTGGAGGGGAATTTATGAGGTGGAGGGAAAAAGACTTAATGACCAAATGAACGTGGGGTGTGAGGCAAAAGAGAATCCAAAGATGTCATTGAGTCTGGGCTTTGGGAAGGTTGCCAACATCTGTTCTGAGAAAGTCTGAAGAAGCTCTCTTCGTACACTTATAGAAGTCCAAGAGGCAGGGGCCGAGTCAAGTCCAACACTCTATTCATCACCATAGTTAGATCCTGCTTGTAGCTGTGGACTGGGAGTGCTGTGCTCTGCGAGACTAGCATGCGTATTGACATCCTCAGTTAATCTTCCCAACAATACTATGAAGCAGGTGTTGGCATTCTCATATTACAAATGAGAAAACTGAAGCTCAGCTCTGTTAAAAACCTTGGGTAAAGTCACACAATCAGCAAATGTGAGAGCCACCAAGACTTGCCTCATGCCAAAGCCCTGCTCTAACCCCTTCCCTCTCTCCTCTCCTTTACAGAAGTGTCTACCTTATGGGAGTCATCCTGGAAAGCCACGTCAGAGGATTGTCCTCCTTAAATGATGATCTCTCTCTACTGTAACAGATAATTTTTCTTGGTTTAACATGTGAGAGAATATTCTGACTGAAGACAAATCCTCTTCCTCTGTCAAGTTTCTTATTATAGAAGCAACATTTGGCTAAGCCAGGCATGAAACTCATACCCTTCCCATATCTATATTTATTCATTCATCCATTCACTCACTTTTCACTCACCCACCACGATAGCATTCTACCTATGCTCTCTGCTCTACTGTGCTTTGCCAGGTTCTGTATTAGTTGTTTAAAGATGTCGGGGTGCTCTGGGAAACTTCTGTGGCTTTTCTTCATCTTACTGCTTTCCATGGATAAGTGTTACTCCTTTTGCATTCCGACAATTCATAAAGGAATAAATGTGTCCCTTTCATTTCCGGAATGGCTGGAATTCTACAGATCATTTTTAACTTAACATTTGAGGACCTGTGTTAGGATCTGTCTCATCAGTCTTTCAGAAAGTTAAGGGTTTAGTTTCAATAAGTCTTTACAGAGAGTGGCAAGCCTTCCATGTCAGGGAGGGCTGGGCTGGCCTGCCAGTGGGATAAGATGCCTCAGCTGTGCCTGCTTCACTATGGAACATAGTAATTTGCAGAAAAAGTGCTGTTGGAAAGTTCTGGTCACCCAGATATTTATGCCTGCTTTAAAAATGAGATATCCATGCCTGTTTTGAAAATGAGGGGATCTGATCAGGTCTCAATGTGAGTGTAGCAATGGAAAACAGTTTGTGTGACTATGAAAATATAGTCATTATTACACATAACAAGGTAAATCTGACGACTGTACATGAAAGTCCCAGACCTCAAGACTGAGGATTATAGGAGCAACTTAATATTTTTTTTTTCCTATAAACAGTGCACCTTCTTCTAGAAAGACTGATTACTGGTTTTGTTTGGTTTTCAGATTATACACTGCAGCAGGCACCACATCATATTAGACTTACTTTTGTGGCTAACTTCCAACTAGTTGTGAACTCTTAGACATTAAGAGCTGGATTCACCTTTAGCCCTAAAGCTTAGCACAGCACCTGGAACTTAGAAGGTCCTTAATAAATATCGTTCAGGTTACTACTTCAGGCATAACTGAAGACAGGAACACTTTCTTGACAGAAGAGAGTACTTGAATTCACTTAAGATGCACTAATCTTGCCCAAGATGCTTGGCAAAAGAATATGTTGGTTGAGGGAGTACAGGAAGGTGAATGGCTTTATAAATGAAGACAGATTATAATATTATAATGTTCTTTTATTGTGTGTGTGTGTGTATGTGCTGTTGAGTCAGTTCCGACTCCTGGAGACTCTATAAATAAGTGATGTCCACAATGTCCTGTCCTCAACAGCCCTGCACAGCTCCTGTAGACTCATGCCTAATGTTCTTTTATTATGTCTCTAATATATCATAAAAGAAAAAAAACTTCACTAAAGAAATAGTAGAAAGAAGAATCTGTAGTGATATAATGGGTATCTCAATTTAGCTATAAGAGAGAGTTAGTCATGCCTGGGCCTATCTATTGAATTGCTGGGAGCAGCTGCCAGAACCTTGTTTGCATATGGATTGAGGGTCCTCTTGGGAGCGTTTCATTCTGAAGAAAGTAGTTGCCTGGCAACAAGAGTTTGACCAATGGAGACAGCCTTTCCCAACAGAAGAGCAAGGAAGCCTGAGTATAGTGTGGTGTCTGTCATCTACATCCATCTCCCAGCTGGATGACATAAATATGTGCCTTATGCCTAAGTGCTGCAAAGAGCATGGAGTCTAAATGTAAAAGAAGGTGGAGAAAAATGAACCTGCTTTACTAATTTCCTTTGAAAACATTAGAGTACAATGCAGAGCTTCAGGATCCATCTGCTAGACTAAACTTTAAATGGAGGAGAAAACAATTCCTCTTTTCATATTAAAAGTCTTTTTTGGTACAGGGATGCCACCAAAGCATTTGTTATAGTGGATGACAGAGTAGCAACATGGCCGGGGAAGACTTTGGTACCCAGTGAAGCATTAAGAATCAATGCCTGTAGGATGTGGCAGTATCCAGATGACACTCATTAGGATATGTCTGCACCTGAAATGCAAGAACAGAGAGACAAAGTAGTCCTCAACGGAGGGTTTATGAGAAATTGTTGCATCCAATGAACCAGTGGTACCAGGGATAGATGACAATGCCAGTGAGGGAGCTGTCAAATGATTCTAGAACACTAGTATAAGCCTAAACGGAATAACTGCTACAGGACTTGATAAGATCATGAATCTCTAGTCCAGGATGTTAGAGAGCCAACACCTCATAGCTGTGCTTGAAAAGTTGTTGCTCATTGGTTTTTCTTTTCTAAATTGAATTATTTTTTATTCGATACAATGCTCTCATTAAATAAATTATTTCACAAACTGAGGAATCTTACATTAATTCAAATATTTATTTTATTTAATTTATTTAATTTTTTCCCTAATTTAGTTCCACAGGGAATTAAGTTAGCTTATAAGAATGTAAACAGTAAACAAGATAAAACAAATTAAGAACAAGTGAAATGATTAAAACATCCTCCTCTCTTTAAATTTTAAGTTGAGATTTCAACTATAGCCATAATGTAGATGTATGCTCATTTTTGTTCCTATAACTTCCAAGCTCTTTTGCTATTCAGTATAGTATTTATCCTCATCCCCATCATCCAGAAAGAAAAGCATTATTTATCTTTATTTAGGAGACTGAGATGCCAGCGCTCAGAGAGGGCAAACAATGTCTCTAAATTGTAGCAAGAATCACTAGCTTTTCCTAACCTGTTTTTTTTTTCCTTTCTTTGACCTGATAGAAAAATACGAAGGAAGTGGTTCTGTGAAATAAGCTGAAGTGCATCTCTTAGACTCAATGTGACCAATAAGAGTGCAATGTACCCTGTAGAATTGATAGCTCTGTCAGGGCCAGGAGAGGCACTTACTGAGTTGCCCAAAGCGAGCATCAGTAAGTGGCCACATTGATTTCAAAACCTTATCAAGTAAGGAGAAATTAATAATAATAATGTTAAAGTCAACAAAAATATTTACTATATTTATATTATATTTATATTAAATATTTTAAAATATTTAATATTATTTTATATTTTATAATTTTTCAAATTTATATAATGGAAAGCATTCTTTAAATAAAAAATATTCTAGTTATGAGTAAGTTTGGGGGATTTAATGTACAGGATGGTGATTATAGTTAATAATACTGTATGACATATTGAAAGTTGCTAAGAAAATAAATCTTAAATGTTCTCACCACACACACACAAATGGTAATTACGTGAAGAGATGGATATATTAACTATCATTATTGTGGTAATAATTTTACAACATATATGTATGTCAACTCATCACATTGTATACGTTAAAATTGCACAATGTTTTATATCAATGATATCTCAAATAAAGCTGGGGAATAGAAAGAAAAGAAAAAAAATTGACCATCAGACTATAGTTTCAAAATCTGGCTTAGAAAATATGCTCACAAAACATGTGACTTGCATAGAATTTTCCTTATGATATCAATACAAAAACAGAGGTAGAGAAAAGGAAAGAATAAGCAACAATTAGGTAAAGCTTTGACATACGAAAAATTTAACTTGAAGACCTCAACATACATACCTTTTCTTCTTTTTTCCCAAAATAATGTGCTTTTGCCCACTGAGAGCTTCTGTCTCCTATGACTCCACACTGATTTGGGCTCTGCTCCTGAAAGAGTTTAAAGCAGGCTTCCTTTCAGAGTTGGTTTTTTGGGAGTAGTTGGAAGGAGTGGGTTACTCTATCAAAGGTTTTTAGAAGAAAGGCCAAGTGAAATTTGTAGGTTTGGGAGTCCTACAGTGAGCCCCTGAAGTCACACCATCTTGTTATCCATCTTACCTACCTTTAAAGGTCATGAGAAAATGACCTTTAAATGCTGGAAATATGACCCAAGTGACTTAGTGTTAGTGGAGGAACTTGGCAGCACTGTTGCAAGGATAACTTTATAGGAGGCATTTTCAGGTCCTTTTAATAAAGAATGACAGAAATAACTGAGAGCGACCCTTAGGTCTTTGAGTGCATCCACTGCATAGTGCCCTGGTGGCCCATGGGCATGGATCAAGGACAATATTGATGGTTGATGTGACAAGGTGGGAGGAATGTTCACGGTATCTCCCTTGCCCCACAGTTATGAGAATCCTCTCATGGCCCTTTCTTCTCTTCTGTGACATAAAGAGCATTCTGTTTGGTCTATCAGCTGCTGAACCTTGACAATGTGTGAGGATGATGGGTAAGGCAAGAGATTCAGTAGCTGGAGGAGCTACCTGAATGCAAACCGCCACCAGACATAGAAAAAAAAACAGGTATGGAAAGAAGGAAGAGTGAGAGATGTGAGAGAGCTTTCTAGATATGAATTTGTAAGACAAGGCTTTTTTTGGAGTTTGGGATGAAGAAAGTGTAAAAATTTGGGGTCTCAGCCATAGGTATAAAAGAAGGGAAGAGAATAAAATGAAAAAAAAAATTGTAAGATTTTTGTGTGTATCCATTATTAACTATGATTACTTTTTGGCATAACTAATATAAATACTTAATTTGCTTTTATATTACTTTTTAGCACCAGAGTAATGTTTCTTTGAATGCAACTGTGACAATACTGAGTGATGGCTCAGGTTTATATGGTTTTCTATTTAGAAGCTGTGATAGAAGTCTTCTGCAGAGGTATTTCATGGTAGTAAGTGGGACAGTTTTTTAAAAAGATGTCATGCAATCCAATATGCTTGTAATAAGAGATATTTCACCAGATGACAGAAATTTCTAGAGTACTTGGAGAAGATCAGTGTTCCCATCAATTTGGTATCTGGTCTTGCAGAAGAAAGTGGCTCTTGGAGACAGTACAACTTTGATTCCAAGTGAACTTCCTCTCCCAGAAAAGAACAGCACAGCAGGCAGTAGCAGTCTCTGGTTTAAAATGTATATTAGGCACTCAAGGTTTTGTCATCTCTTTTTTGAGCTCTGTGCTCTGATGCCTCAGTTGGTAATATCTAATGGCTAATGGCCTCTACTTGCAAACCTCAGAGAATTGTTCCATGACCTAGAGTTTATATCCAGCTCTCCTCCCCCCCCATGTTGGTCCAAAGCTAATGACCGCATGGTTTGGGAGCATAAGACCCCAACTTCTTTACAGCAGTCTCCAAGGTCATTTATACCAGAGTTCTCTGAGAGCAGGTTGAAGCTAGGATTTCATCAAGATCACACCGTGCTTGCTTCTTTCATCCTTATTCTACTTCTCTCGTTTCCTTACTGGTTTCTTCTGGGAGCTCTTCCTTAATAAATCACTGTGTCTAAATCTTTAGCTCAGTGTCTGCTCCTGGGACAATACAATTATAAGTGAATGATAAATGACTTGGAGATATTGCAAAGAGGCAAAAGAAAACATTACCTGTCTATCATTACTATTTCTGTGCTGCTATCTCATGGCCAGTGTATCTGCAAAGGAACGTGTGCTGTGCCATCCAGAAGGGTGGCTTTTCAGGGTTTCTGTGGGGACCCTGTCCAAGAGAAATGCCTAACAGCCTACAGTTAGCCTGACTTTGCCATGTGAGCATGTTCCTTTGCTAATGCAAGGGTATCATCCACTGTTTAAATTTTTGAAAGCAGTGATTATATGATTTGAAAGAAACTGTCTTTATTTGAGACTAAAATGATACGATTTATTTTATCTTAAGATTACAAAGAAAGAAAATTTAAAAATACATTGAAGATACGATGCCTAAGATGTAGAAGACTTAAGGCGTTACTCTAATATTTTGGATAAAATATGGGATGTGATCGGTGGTATACATGCCATATCCTAAAAAATGGGATTAGTATACTTTTCTACCTGCCCTAGAAAGTATTGGCTAGAATAAGATGAGACGTGGAAAAGCTCCCTGTAAACACTGAAATGCTCACAAAATTTGCTAGAATGGGGTCAAAAGAAAAAAAGAGAAAAAATATTAAAATAAATAAAGTACATAACTGAGCAACACAAGAAAATAGCTAACTATTATCTAGCATTTTGTGATCAAAAAAAAAAAAACTTAAAGCTACTTACTGATGATTTCTCTCCTCTCATTAGAATTAAATCATAGTGAGATTGACAAGCACACTTACCTATTGCCCCCTCTTTTTTTCTGGTGATTTTAGGGTGGATAATCCAGAGCAACAATTTTACCACTAACACCCTTAGTTGAGATATAAGTTCACTAATAATATTTTTATTTATGGTTAAAAGAAGAGACATACTGAGAGAACCACTAGACCAAAAATTCATATCAACAATTCTAAAATATTGTAATTGTTTTCTGAAAAGCAAGTACAGCTTTCCTTATTATTCAAAGTAGTGAATTTTTACCACCTTCCTGCCTGTAGTAATGAATTTATCTTTGAGTACATATTAATGAAGAGACAATACCTACTTGAAAATTACTGATTCATCATATATATGGGAAAATAGAGGCAGGGAACTTAAGGATGCTTTGTTTAATTTTGAGAACCTAACTGCATGTCAAAAAATGATTCAGTTCTATTAAAATACAATCCCTCTTGTAAAAATATTTCCTACATGTTGAGCAACTGAAGATATTACTAAGAAATATAGTAAAATCATTAACCTACATGTTTACCAACAATTTAATGAGACAAAGAAATGTTAAAAATATATTAAAACTTTTTATATCCAATATTTTAATATTGAAAATGTATAAGTTATATATTTCTCATTTATATAAGTATAAAAATATGGTAATGATATTTCAGGATAAACATAATGGGTATTCCTAGACTGCAGAGTTATAGACATTTATTTTCCTTGTTATACTTCTATGTATTTTTTTCAAATTTTCTACAAAGAATGGGCATTTGTTTATAATTACAAAAGTAAACACTTAATGAAAAAAACAAAACAAAACCAGTCCTGTCAGAACATGCCTAGTTTGTTTGAGGCTTGGGTGGAATTTGGGCAAGGTTATTTCTTCTCCCATTTTGTAATTTTGTAACCTCTCTCATGGTCTAAGCTCCATGAGGATCAAGGCTTTCTTGTCTGTACTGTTCATCACTCTGTAAAGCAGAGAGACTTGTACAAGTCAGTCAAAAGATAGATGTTAAATGAATGAATAAATAAATGTAGTAATGAGGAGCAAGAGCAGTCTCTCAAGTTAAGGAAGTGACATGAACAGATAGATGGGATTGGCAGAAGTCAGTGTTGAACTTCAGAACAGCAGGTAACTCCCTGTGGCTAAGGGATTAAAAGGTAGCAGTGGGAGCTGGGAGGAGCTCGAGCATCCACCAAACATCCACTCTGGGCCGTATGCTGCCCGAGCTTCTATATGTGGAAAACCTTATTCTTATGACATCCTTATTTTTGCTCATTTATAGATTAGACTGAAGTTCTCTAAGCTTGAGTTGTCCCAGATTGTAAGTTTGCAAGGGAAGTTAAGATTTGAAGCCAGTGCTATCCTGTCCCCAAGGAGCCTTCTTGATCCCTGAGCTACAGATGGTGGCCTTGAAAGACTGTCTCAGCACACAGACTCTTAAAGGCAATCTAATGCCATTGTGTTTTGAAAAGAGGATTAATGTGATCTTTAGGGCATGAAGCTGGAGCAAAAGCAGCAAATAAGTCTTCTCATTCCTCTCTCTCAACTCTCTTAATGTTACCTTTATAATATTTTGAACTCCCATGTTTCTCTACACCTTTGGGTTAATGTACAGAATAGCTTTAGAAAAATGCCATAGTTACTAGGGAGAGATAACTTTTCAGGATGGGTTTTCAGCTAGTAAACTCCTGAAGAATCACACACACTTTTTTCATTGAACTTAGTCACCTTTTTTGGAGAACTATTTCTACTCCAGTCATTCTCTAGTCATTTGATATGCATCGTGAACAAGACGGATACTATATCACTATCTCTGCCTTCTTAGAATCACACTTGAGAAAACAAGTTATCTTTTTTGTTGCAGGTGTTAGAAGTTAGACAAAAAAGTCACAAAGAAGGTCACAAAGCAGAGTCCAGGCAGTGATGAGAAGCCATGATGGGAGCCAAGGCATTTAGGAGGTATCATGGAATGAAATGAGAGCGAGAGAGGAACCTGGGTGGGGAAGGTTCCGGTTTTTGGAGTTTCCTGGCCTCCAATCCCTAAGACAGCAGGACATCATGTTTCCTTTCTATATACATGCCATCTTGGAATAGAATTAACACAGTAGAACTTCAGCATGAATCTTGCTTGCATGAGAAAAATGAGCTTTGAATCATTAACAAGGCAGTTGCTGCTACATACTAATGATATCATTTCCTGGTCCTGGTCTTTTTACATTAATGAACCCCATGGTGTGGATGGAATGATATAAAAATAATTACACACTTTAGAGATATTTCTAAGTTTGATTGTTTTATGTCATGCACCACTTGTTTAGATTATGAATTAACTAATAAATCTGTGTTAGTTTCTAAGTTTTAGGATTGAAGGGCTGACTCCTTTCTCTGGTACCAAGTTAATGTAACAATCTCTGATGACAGCAAATGAACACTAAACTGTGGCCATTACTGTGATTTACTTCACACACACCTGGTCCCCAAAAGTCCTACTCATTTTTCCTAGTGATTGAGAGATTATGTCTCCAGTATTATGAATAATTTATCCTCAATACAATGTCATTTATTTCAGCTTGTAACACCTAGCATTGTGCATATTAGGTTCAATAAATATTTGTTTCAACTTCAACAACTGTTCATATATACTTGACTCAAATTTAGGATTCTAACCTAAGAAAATAATTCTAAACATGAAAAAAACTAAAATTATGCCAAAGAATGTTTGCAATATTATTGTGTGGGATAAAATTTGGAAATAATCTAAATATACTAATATAAGAAATCATTAAAATAAGTATAAGTCTTTCAGATGTTGAAATAATATATAGTCATATATTTTTTTTACAATAACAAGGAAATATGTTGATGCTAAAATATTATGAAAAGCCATAGGCAAATTGTGTAAATATAATTATAATTATGTAAAATATATATAGAAAAATATAGAAAAATACTCTAAAACAAAAATAGTGGTTTTCTTTGTACAATGATGCTATTAGAGCTATTATTTCTTTCTTTATTAAAAATATGTTATTTTTAGCTTAAAAAATACTTTTGAAAAAATATTTCCTTGATTTATTCAATAATCAATCACATTCTCATTTCAAGAACTATGCAAATTTCTCTGAAAGTCTGTTGTTGTTTCTATAAAGCCTGACCACCTGGTAAAATTCTTGGAGATGACAGGTCACTATTTTTCTTTCTCTCCCTAGAAAATCTCCAAAACATGGGTCACTCTTGTCAAAAGTAAGCAAAGTCAAACTGTAGCCAAAGTGTAAAGGACAGCTTTTACCAGTAACATACTATTACATGAATTGAACTCAATTTTAATTTGTACAAAGGTGAATGGGTGTTTTAAAGAAAAAATGAAGGTATAAAGAGGGAGGCGAATGGGAATTCTACAGATTCAGGAAAGTGAAACATTATAAAAAGAGGGAAGGGGGTTGATCAATGTGAAATCCATCTGGGTTTGCAAACTGGTACTTGTTGAAGTTAAGCTCCTACCTTATCTTAGAGGCTAGGAGACAGGCATTTTTTTCAAGGGTTGGCTAGAGCAAATAGCAAATTCTTTCAATAGCCTTCAGTTTTATTAGGCCTGTCAAATCTTGCAAAATCAGTAATACTTGAATAAGAAATCAGATTATCTCTGATTTTCTTATTTCTTGCTTTCAATTTTAGCTTATCCTCATACCAACCTGAGTTTCACATTTTAAAACTATAAACAGGAGGGAAATTCATTTCCAGTATAATATAGAGGAAGCCAATAATCCTTCCTTCAACAAGCAGTGTGAAGCTAGATAAAACTGTCAAAAACAGGCATTTTAGTGCTCAAGAAATTGACAAAGACTTACCAAAAAAAAACAACTAAGTAACATTTATTCATGAAATCTACTGAACTTCAAATAAAAACAGCATGTGCCAGTGGTGTTCTTGTTTAGCTAGTGATTTGACAGGGAATTCCAGAAGTTGAGAGAGCCATATGTGGCTTGATAAGCTCTCCAGATATCCCAAAATGATAAGGGGCTATGCACATGCACAACAGAGACCAGAATGGCCCAAGCCTTCCATGCATCCCTGGCAGATGAAGCCTGTGCACATATGCAGAAGAGATGCAAGAAGATCTCAGTGGAAAATAAAAACCTAGCAGACCAGGAAATGGCTGAACTTTGATTGCATTCTCCTGTTTCTATACCAATCTACTGGAACAAGGTTGAACAACCTCTGACCAATCTTTGGCTGAGTACTAAGCTATGCAGAGCAACAAGCTAGAAGCTAGGCTTAGAAATAAAAATAAATACACTGAGCAGACATTAACAGCTACCTAATATGGGAGGAGAGAGACTTCACAGATTTAATCTGGGAAAAGTACAAAACAAACAATCAAAACAATAAAAGCCTCAGAGGAAGAAATTAGAATCTAAAACCACTACAATGTATTATCTAAAAGGTCTAGTAGTCAACAAAATATATGCAGCATACAAAGAAACTAGAAAGTATGACCCATACCAAGGAAAAATATATCAGTCAATAGAAAATATCTCTGAGTCTCAGATGTTGAATTTAGTGTACAAAGACTTGAAAGCAGTTGTCAAAAATATATTCAAACAGCTAAAGGAAATTATGTTTGAAGAATTAAAGGAAAGTATGATGACAGTGACTCATGAATAAAGAATCTCTAAATAAAGTAAAAAATATTGGAAATTCTGGAGTTAAAATATACAATAACAAAAATGAATAAGTCATAATGAGCTCAATTGTATATTTCAGATAAAGTGAGAATCAATGAACTTGAGGATAATAGAAATTATTCAATCTAATTAACAAAGAGGAAATGATAGAAAAAAAAACAGAACTTCAGAGACCTGTGAAAAATAAGGAATACCAAGAAACATATAATGGGAATACTAAGAAGAAAGGAAAGACACAAAAAGTCAAAAAACTATTTGGAGGAAGGATGGTGAGACATACCCAATGTGATGAAAAACATTTATTCATAAATCTAATAAACTCAGTCTTAAGTAGTACAAACAGCCGTATCTAGACACATAATAGTCAAACTATTAGCCAGAGAAAAACTCTTGAAATCAGAAAGAGAAAAATGACTCATCATATCAAGGTAAATAACAGTATGGTTAATAGCTGAATTCTTATTTGAAACCATAAAGATCAGAAGACAGTAGAATGACGTATTCAAAGTACTGAATAAAATATCAAACTAAAAAATAAAATTTAAAAAATGACATAAAAAAAGTTCCCTTTAGAAAAAATTGTAAACCAAGAATTCCATATACAGAAAAAATTATCTTTCAGAAATGAAGGTGAAATAAAGGCAGTCTGAGATAAGAGAATTCATTGCTCACAGATCTACCGCATAACTTAGTCTTTCAGGATAAAAGAAATTAACATCAGACCACAACACAAATCCTGAGAAACTACTCCCCTTTCAAAGCCTACGAGAACTAGCAAGTGAGTGTATCATGAGTTATATAAGATTAATATGCAAAAATAAAAATAAATTATAATTTTATAATTTTATATACTAGTAATAAACAGTCCAAAAATAAAGTTAAAAGAATAATTTAATTCATAATAACATCAAAAATAATAAATACTAAAAGTAAATTTACCAAAAGTCCAAGACTATGTACCAAAACTATAAAATATTGTTAAGAGAATATTAGGAAGGTCTAATTTTATGAAGAGGAATTCCAGATTCATGTATTAGACCACACGTTTTTCCTAAATGGACCCAAAGATCCAATACAATTCTTTTTAAAATTCCAGCAGACCTTTTAGAAATTGACTTGATTCTAAAGTGTATGTGAAAATACAAAAGACTTATAATATACCAAATAATCTTGAATAAAAAATAAAGTTTGAAAACTTATGCTATATAACTTCAAAACCTACTATGCTGCTGCAGTAATCAAGAGAGTATGGTATATCATAGGGATAGATATAGAGATCAATGAGAAAAAATTTAGAGTTCAGAAATAAATCCTTACATGTGTGACCAATTGGTTCTTTACAAAGGTGCAAAGACAAGAGAGAAATGAAAGTCTTCAACAAATAATGATATAATTAGACATCGTATGAAAAAAGATTAATTTAGATCCTTATATGACACATGTAAAAATTACCTACAAATAAATTATACATTTAAATGTAAGAATTAAAACTATACCACTTCTAGAAAAAAAAAAAAGGAAGAAAATCTTAGTGGCCTTGCCAAAACCATGAGCCATGAAAAAAAAAACATTGCTTGATAAAATAAAATAAAATAAAATAAAATAATGAAATGAAATGAAATGAAATAAAATAAATAAGTAAAAAATATTTGCATTTCAAAAGATACCATTTAGAAAGTGAGAAGACAATACACAGTATGGAAGGAAATATTTTCAAATCTTTTATCTGATAAGGGATTTATATTTATGGAGTATAACTCTTATGAATTAATAATAAGAAGAAAGAATCATCCAACAAAAAATGAGCAAAAGTCTTGAATAGATGTTTCATCAAAGAGGTACAAGTTATTATAAGTGCATGAAAAGGTGCTCAACATCATTAGTTAGATAGGAAACACATAATAAAATCACAATGAATATTACTTTACACATACTAGAATAACCATAATCAAAAAGTCAAAAACCAAGTGTTGGCAAAAAAGTAGGGAAACTGTTGGAAACATAAAATGGAATAAAAGTTTGGAGAAGTTTGTCAATTTTTTAAAAAGTTGCACAAAAACTTATATGACCCAGCAGTTCTATCATTAAGAATCTACCCAAGAAAATAAAGGCATATGTCCACATACAGATTTGTACATGAGCGTTCACAGCAGGATTATTCATAAGAGTTAAAAACTGAAAACAATCCAAACGTTCATTAATTGGTGAATAAATAAACAAAATGTGGTGTATCCATACAATGAAATACTATTTGGTAATTCAAAGGAATAAAATACTGATGTATACTACAAAATGAATGATATACAGAACAATTATGATAGGCACAAAATACTACATATCATATGCTTCCTTTTAAAGAAATGGATCAGTGGTTGCCTGGGGCTACAGAGGAAGCAGCGACTGACTGAAAACATGCTACAAGAAATTTTGGGGGGTGGTAGAAGTGTTCAAAACTCCATTATGGTGGTGACTGCACAACTCCATAAATTTACTAAAAATCATTGCATTGTAAAATTATAATGCTTGAATTATATGATATACATAACACATCTCGATTTAAAAAGTAAAAAAAATAATGTGTACTTAAAAAAAGATAGAAAGGAGAAAAATGGCTCTTAACCCTCACGCATTTGTTCTTCCAGGATGTTAATGGGAAAAGCTGATTCATTGTACTGTTTGGGATGGAAACAGGGAGATTGCTATACCTTGAATAATCTGTTGTGTTAGTTCTTGAAGCTGCTATAATGGTCATGGCTTTGTTTACCTTGGGCTCATAATTCAGCACCGTATAGTCTCTTTCAGAGTCTAGACTTCAAGATAGCATAAACTGACTTTTTTGCCTCTGATTCCTGGAAGAGAATGAGGCAGCGACAAGCATGAAAGTAGTGCGGGAACATCACCAGCAAGAGTTGGGGATGAGGGTAACTGCATAAAGGCAGCAGCGAAGTATGCATGGGAGCTGAAAGGAAAAAGATGACAGGTGACAAGTAAAGAAGATAGTAGAGGTGGAAACGAGAGGTCTGGCAGGTGGCCTGCGTCATCACATTTAGGAAGTTTCAAAGGAGCAGGGAGTGTTTTCCTTTCACAAGACTGCTCTACCCTGTGAAAGATCACTGCTGGCTTGAAAGGCTGCTTGGGATACATTCCAGGTCACAATTGTTATTGTCACCTGCTGTGTAAACAGCTGAGGGTCATGAGTGCATGCACATGGCTGTCATTTTATGCTCTTGCTGTAGAGAAGAAACATTCATAAGGAAATCCATCTGAAAGGCATAGAGATGGGAGGAATTCCAAATCATTTCTAGGACACATTTCTACCAAGATATTTCCTGAACCGCTGAAAGCTCAGTTTTACTCTATCTCTGATGGAATAAAGTATATTTTTTGTAATAGAGGCAATAAATGTTCATTTTGGAAAATTTGAAAACATAAAGTAGAAGGGAACAGTTATGCGTAATCCTACCACCGAAGTAGCTATTAACATGTTTACTCAGATCTTATCTTTTTATTTATGCAGATATTCTGAGTCGTGGAGTTGTGACTATAATGTACACAGATTTTATGTTTTTGTTTTCATTTATTCATATTCATTTTCTATGGTACTGTTAATGCTTGGTAAACATCATTTTTCATAGTTGCCTGATTAAAATCTTTTTGTTCTCAGTTTTCTGGCTATCATAAATGATATATCATAAGGAAGATTTTTGTGTATAAATATTTTTTCTATGTATTTCAGAATGCTTACTTAGGATAGATGGCCAAAAGTAGAATTAGTGGGTTAATGTAGAAAAACATTAAAAGCACTTGGTTTGTAGCTTTGATTTTTTTTTTTTTCATAAATAGTTCAGGCCCAATGGCACTGCTTGTGTTCTTTTCACTCTCCCCTCATTGGCATTGTGTATTATCATTTAAGAAGTTATTTGCTAATTTTGTATTCTCTAATCTAATTTAAAAATATTAAAATAGCAACAATAAAAAACACAACAGAGAAAAGAAAACAATAAAACCTAATTTTCCTTGAGTGCTTACTATGGACTAAATAAATGCTTCATGTGCATTACCTCTTTCTTCCTCTCACCTATGTCAAGTGGGTGTCACGTTGTGCCTAGTTAACAAATGAGTAAACAGAGACACAGAGGGGTTAAGAAACTGGCCTAACTTTAAATATCTGGAATGGATTCTTCTAACATGCTTACCAACCTATGAATCTTTATTCAATCTATTTAAAATTAAGGTATTTTTACTTTCTCTGTTGACTTCAGCCCATTCCAGCCTTTGTCTATTTTCTCTGTACCCACTGTTTCCTCTTTTGTCTGATATGGTGAGCTCCTACCCGTCCTTTAGAGCTGAAGTATCATTTCTCTGTGAGGCTCTCCCTGAATCATCATTTTCCTTATGTAATTCCCTCACTTCGGTGGGAGGAGACCTGTCACAAATATCATAACTATTCTTGGTTGTATGTACCTTGGAAAATATGTCGTCCATTGTCTGACTTAAGCCTGTTCCAAATTTTGTCTATTTTTCTATACCTGTCCTTTTCTCTTTTCTTGCTAGGGGTGGGTCCACTTTAAGGCCTGGTTACTACCACATTACCTGGATGCATGTTGTACCAGCACAGGATGGTTATTCGCTAGCTGTGGTTAGGTTCTGGCCACTTCTAAGTCTCTCCTAGGCCTGCCTTACCTCCATGGACCACTGCCATCACTGTTTCTGCTACTTAAAATTTTTGTTTCCAAATGTTTATACATAAAATAAGAAATATTAGAACAGGATTCATTTGTTAAAGTTTTCCCAGTGGTTTTAATGCCACAGGAGAGAGTTTTCTTTGGATCTATTGGTCTGGTAGCTTAGTCTGAGAAATGGCTGCTTTAAATCACTGACCATCACGCTGCTGTGCTTTATAGAGAAAGCAGCATGCTGATCACTTTGATCAAAACTGATCATTCTGTCTCTCTGCAAGTACATAGCAATAAAAAGGAAAGGAAAATGAACAGATTTTTAAAAAGTGTTAAAAACAAACTGCACAAGATGATAAGAGTACCAATAGTAATAAAATGCAAGTTTATTGACCATAGTATGTGCCAGATACTGTGCCAAATGCTATATATCTTTTTACCTAAAGTGTTCTTATGAAATAGAGGATTATCATTTTCATTTTATAAATGGAGATTCTAAAATTTAGAGGCATTAACTAATTTGACCAAGGTGACATGGCTGGCAAGTATAGAACCAGGATTTAAAACAGGCAGCCTGACTCTTAATCTGCATAATTAATCATGATGGAATAGTGGGGCGTGGAATTTATGGGAAGAACTCAGCCTAACCTTAAATCTTTAATGTTCAGGTAGGAGATATAAACAAGAAGCAGAAGATTGGTATAATTTAAGTAAACTTAGTTTATGTATCTATACACAAGAAAGAACTCACCTTTTTAAGCATTCATGAGATATTTACACGATAGGTTCAGTTGTGGGCCAAAAATAAAATACTGAAAAACAGAAATTATGCAAGCCATATTTACTGATAAAATATAATTTTAAAATTGACAGATTTTGCTAATATAAACAGGTTGACAATTCTTTCCAAACCCTGCCTTAAAAAGAAAACTCACACAATCCCAAATAAATCCTAAATAAGAGAAAAATCATAAGTAAAATTATATCTAATACAAAAGCAATGAAAGCTATTCATTAAAAAATACTGTGATATACAGCCAAATAGGTACCTCTAATTTTATGATAGGCAAAACCTATCTTAAGAGTTTTTATTTTTAACAAGAAGAATTAAAGTAAAATCACAACATTATTTTTTCTAAGAAGGTAAAAGAAATACATACATACATACATACATACATACATACATACAACAAAAGGTACCTTTAGATATGTTAAGCAGGTCAGTGACCTTCATCCATATTCTTCTAAAAGGAATGAAACTGAAAGGAAGCATTGTGTGGGACAATAGCTAAAATCTAATTAGGACACTATAGAATTACTTTTTTTTTTTTTTTTTTTTGCGTCTTCTGTTTTTGCTTCGTCTTTGTTTTGCTTATTTTTGTGACAAGTCATTTTATTTAAAAAGTCACTAAAGTGGGCCTGACACAGAAAACCAGGATTACCTTCCATGTTGCTCTTTGAAGTGATTACAAACTAGCTGATAAATTGTGCAGGTAATTTCCAGGTTTAAAAGGTAAAACAACTAATTTAAGATCTTCCTGCAATTTCACTTCTAAAACTGTTCTAAGTGGATATTCGTACGGATTTATATGAATTTTTGTGTATTTATTTGAGTATAAATATATATACACAAAAGATGCTGTTTCATTCATGTTTCATCCATTCTTACACTGATTTTTTTCTCTTCCATGAATATCTATTAACATTGTGTTTCTAATCACATTTGTAGTTATCTAAAGGATCCTAATATAAAGAGTGTCAGACACTGATAATTTCATTTATTTCAGCTAATGTGCAATAATCACTAATTTAATAATCATGCACTTGAATAATTGAAATAACCCCTTCCTCTATACTCTCCAATATTTTTTCTGCCACTCTAATTTTTCTATATTAACATTACTAGCAATATTCTTCTTTTTTGATCATCTATGATAACCTTTTATTAAAAGTTAATATTTTATCTTTAGTTTTAGGATGTTATGCCTATTTTAGAATTAATGCCTTTTAGCATTCTAGGTTTCATTTCAGCTGGGGGAACATAATTTTTCTGGTTCTTGTCTTGTACTTTACTGATTTTTTTCTGAATGTTCATATTTTTTACCTTGTATTACAGTCATTTGGGGAGTGGGCAAGAGAGATGTTTTATTTCTACTTGTAAAGTGTGAGCTTCTGAGGAAGATTCCATATTTGCTATATATAATATATGTGTATACATACATATAGTACAGTACTTTGCACATATTGGTTGCTAAATAAACATATTCAATGAGCATACAAAAGGTGTCTTTTGTTTTTTGCAAGCAACTTACCATTACTATTTTTGCTTTCCTTGGTATGTCTGCATATAGCATGCCTAATTTAGGCACCTTTGTGGAAAATGTGTTCTTTATAGGTTTGACCCCACTCAGTACCAGAGGTTTGCAAATAATTTTCCTTGATGAAAATTTTCTTCTTCTTTTTTTAGTTAAACTTGGGACTTTGTAAAATTAACAGAGATATGCAAATAATTCTAACTAGTTCCCTAAAGGGTAAATTCAAACTTCTCTCCCCAGCCTAAACTACTAGTTCAGTTTAGATTTTATAAATTTTTCATAGATCAATATTTATTAGTGATTTTCTAGAAGGACTTAGCCAGATGTGTGATTTTTTTAGCCTTGTGATATCTCTCTTGATCTGAAAGTATCTCGTTGCTCATCAAAGTGAATATAAGCTAGAGTCGGCAATTCGTCAAGTATAATTAACCTTAAAAAATAATGTACCAATCCAAAATTATCTAAAATCTGATTTTGTAATATAATTGTAGCATACACGTATCAAAGAGGCCAAACATTTGTATTCTGTGGATGCACTGGTATGGTGCTGTAATTTGTAACGCCAGAGAAGATGACTCTCACACCCACATGGTTATGTTTGGACAAGCCCTTCCTTCAAAGTGATGATGACGTACACTGGTTTTAACTTTTCACAATCTGCTTTGTTCTAAGGCTTTCGGAGATATGTTACAATCTCTGTTTAATGTATAGTTTTAACCAAGTTGAGATTCTGATGTTCTGATGTTAAACCCAGTATTTGATTATTTGAAAATATGGTGACAACTTTATTGAGGAAGACAGAGTATTATGAGGCAGATATGTAACTCCTCTAACCATGGAATTTATTATTTTATAACTTCTTTCATTCTTCCTGAAGAATTTTTCTGCTCAAATTCTTCTTTGCACATCTAACATTGGCTTCTCAAATAAACTTAGTCAAATTCCCTGGGAATTATCTACTTTTTCCTAAGGCAGTACAGGTAGAGAAAGAATTATGAATTATCTTATTGGATTTTCCAAGGTTTATGTGAAATATATCAGTATCATTCTGCCTTTTCTTGTTGGTAATTCAAACTGATTTCCAATTCTCTGTTGAATTGTATGTTATTCAGGTCTCGGTACAAAGTGAAATTTATATACTTCTATGTGCTTTTTCTTTTTGTTTATCCAATGGGTAAGTATAACTTATTCTGTGCTTACAGAATAATTTACATGAAAAACATTTAACTGATCACTGGGCTCTTCCAATATTAGTAAAGATTATTTTCACTGAGCTTTATTGGAAAAGGAAATATTCTCTAACACATATCTCAACCTCTGTGGTAGATTCAACTATTGTATAGCAAATATTCTCTCACCCTCCTCCTGCCATGGAGGAGTATACCTGTAATGTTAGGCTTGGACACGTGACTCACATACTGAAACATGGGCACATGTGACACTATACATTTCCACTAATCTGCTTGCACAATGAAACACTATACTCTGCCATCCTGGGGCTTTGAGTAAGAAGACATTTGGGACAGTTCTGAATCTGATTTGTTACCTGGAGAAAGTTGACATAGCTGACCTGGAGACCAGGTCAGAATGTGTAGAAACATATTTGTTTCTGGTTGTAAACCTCTGAGATTTGGGATTGTTTCTTATGAAGTGTTTTCATAGGGAACATTTTGCCAGTGAGAATTCAGAATTGTTAAGGACCAGTGGCTGCTAGGTGCCTTCCATTTTTCACCTTTCCAAATGGGATTGTTTACTGCTGTATCTTGGTCTCTTTTCATTGTGTGTGTGTGTGTGTGTGTGTGTGTGTGTGTGTGTGTGTGTGTGTTCAAAAGAGGATAAAAATAACTTTTTATCTCATTGGTGTCTGCATCAAGAGGAGCCATATCTGGACCTGCCGTAGATACAAGTACAAGATCCTGGACTTCAAATCTGATGCCTTTTGGGGTGTTCTCCTCAAGAAGGCTATGAATTCATTCTTATTGCAAATGGAAGGAATATTTGCGATGAAGCAGGTGACTGTGGTAGATTATATTATTAAACAAATATTTACTTGTCTCCTCTTTCCCATAAGAAGAGAATACTGTTAAATCCCAACAATGTCAGTTTAGCCATTTGGCCATATAACTTACTATGAATGGTGGAATGTGGGAGGAAGGTATAGTGTTCCAGGTTCAAGTGGAGTCTTTAAAAGTCATTGAAAGTTTCTGCCAGGCTTCTTGCACTCCAGCCACCAACAAATAATACCATGCCCTGGGAAGGAGGCACTACTACTTCAGCTTTGGTGCTAGGATGAGAAGGCATAAACCAGCAGAGACACCATAGCCAGCTCACAGAATTGTGAGAAAAAGTGTTGGTCATTGTTATCAACTGAGATTTAGGAGATGTTTTCTTCATGCTGCACAATTTTAGTGAAATCTGCCTTGGTAAGCTTTGATAAGAGAAGCTTATGTACACATATAGTTAGAGTTTGAACTAACCTCATTTTTGTCCAGAGAGCTACATGTAAAAACATATCAAACTCAAAAACAAGTATTATTCTGGGAAGTATTAAGTAAATTAGGAATAAGGAGTGTTGTTCTAAACAAATTTTTCTAACCCCCACCTTGCATGGGAGATGCTTACCAAAATTCTGACAGAGGTCCATTGTATATATTTTCACTTATACATATGCAACAAAATACAGAGTTGGCTTGCTTCGAAGGGCAATGGGCACTAGTCCAGGTAGAGATGACCTAAAATCTTAGTGTATTTTTTGAGTTATATCTTGAGCATTAATAACGCATGACCTTTTAAACATAATACTGTTGGCATATGCACCAGATTATTTTGTGAACAATGACCACAGACTTTTTTTCTGGCATTTGTAACCTCTTGCAGACCCAATCACCTATATCTCAAGTCAAAAAATCTACTTGATTATGTGTCTTATTGATATAATTCACTGCAAACAAAATATATACAAAAAGCTCATTGCTGACCCTAAATTTTACATTATTGTCTTTGGTCCTATTATTAAGCTATACTATCAGTGACTAGAAAAGTTTGAAAGAAGCAAAGCAATGTCTGAAATCTAAATATTGAAAATTCAACATATATATTTACGTAATATATACCTGTTTATACCTGTAATTTATACCTGTTTCTTGAAAAAAAATATGAATATACAGCTTTCAATAATAACAAAAACCTGGATATAATTTCATTTCAAAAATGAAAATTTTTGAAAAGAAAGTGGGGCAGGAGAAAATGAAGCAAGCTTGGCTCCACATCTCGTGTAAGCAAGGAATCAAGTATCATATTTTTTTTAATTTTGATAACTATATAAACATAGTCTCAGGTATGTACAGTGAAATGCTCTGAATTCCCCCACTGCATCTTAACCTCATGCACAAAAGTCTGTTTAGAGGCAATGTGGTATAGTGAAATATATATCAACTTTGAATGAAATATTGTGACATTTCTGTGTGATATTTGAGAAATCACAATCTCTTAGAACATAATATTTTATCTATAAAGTGGCCTTTATAACTTGCTGTGAAGAAATGCCAAAGAAACTAGAAATCATATATGTAAAGTACTCATCTCAGTACCTGACGTATACTATATGCTAAATGAAAATGGGAGCATTGATTTGTAATGTTGCATTCTCATTAAGGTTTTAATGATTCTTCTTTTCTCAACTCTACTAATAGTAAAGTTTGTGTTTTCAATATACTTTGTCAGAAAATTCAATACCTGTTCAAGTGCTAGGTACTCAGTAAATCTGGCATATAAGGTGTACACCATGATAGAGACTTTCTTTTCAGAACTGCTAACTACTTCTACTATGCCAGTGGTTATGGAAAAATAATATGGACAAGTTTTTCAAAAGGAAGAACAGTGCACTCTTCAAAGATCATTATTATTAGTTCACCACAGTGGTTGGTGTCACCCAGACTGCTGAATAAAAACTCCTTTAGACCCAATGTCTTAGTAAAAAATAAAGCAGAATTAGTATGCAACAGAGATATATCAGAAAGGCTCTATTTGATATAGCGTGTGCTGTGTGGAGTGGTGGGAAGTTCATGGGCAGGCTAAGTGGCATAAACATTAGCAAGCCTATAGATCCAGGCTTCTAACTTGGTCAATAATGAGGTAAGTTGTGTGCCTTGGGTAAGAACTAAAGGAGGAAATATTGGGCATCTGTATTCACTCACTTGGGTCTTTGATCTTGGATATGTCCTCTGCCTCCTGATCAGTTGGTTGGCCATTAAAATGAATACTACACCTAATTTTCTCTACTCTGCAAAATCTAGTTCAACTATATAATTAGCTGTTTAAAAAATTAAGTGTCAATAATTTATACCAAAAAAAATACTAATCAGAAAATAAAGAGCAAGTTAGTATCATTCGCTCTTAAGATAATAAATTATTTTAAAATTCACTCACTAGGTGATATCATGATAATTCTAAAATATTTTAATTGTAAGGCCATCATAATATTTTCAGAAACATAAGGAACTCTGAGGATGGCATTTTTCCAAATGCCTTCTTACTAAGAATATAAAAATATTTGAGACTAAAAAGAATGTTTCTTAAAATCTGAGCTTGTGGCTTTACTGTATTACATAATTTCAGAGAGTGACATGGTCAATTCAATCTGGAAAAGCTTTCAGAATTCTGATATAAGCATCCTCTCCAATCCTCCTTCCCCATCAAAATCCTGCATCTGTGCACTCATACAGGGGCACTTGGCAGCAGACGATGATCTAGAAGGCAATCAAAGAAAGTGGCTATTAAAAGCTCACAAGCTTACTGGAGAAAGAAAAATGACTTTTGCTAAAAGCTAAATTTCTAAATATCTCCAAAGCTATGTCTCCCTTGACCTATATGTAGGCCCTGTATATGCATATTCACACTTTTCCCCTGATATTTTCGTGATAATGATTTTTATACACATTCAAATTTAACACCTGATGAGCACTTGAATGGCTGAGTTAAACATGAAGTCACTAGAGCAATTTTGGTTCTTTGCCATTCTTTAGGATTTCATCAGTGGGGGAATAACCTGCAAGGACAGAAGCCAACCTCTAATTGTTTTATTTAATTAGACATCTAGATAGCTAAGCAAGACTGAAGACCTGTCTGTCTCCTCTGCTTTCTCTCACCTGGAGAGGATGGCTTTTGTTGATGCCTTTTTTTCTAGAACCTTTGTAATTTTGGACCACAGAACTGATATGAGATTAGCTAGTATCTTGACATTATTCAGCTTTTATTTTGGCATTTTCAGCAGTATTTCTCAGGTAGTTCCCCATTTTCTTTTTTACCCTGCTCCATAATATGTGAAAACTGACCTTTTTATTTCTGGAGCCAAGTAGAAGGTCATAGGATTCTATTAAAATCTTGTTGCCATTCAGTGGTGGTATATTTGTAGCTATTTTCTGAGGGCCAAAGGGATGAGTGTTATTGATAAATTCCGCTATCTGAAAGATAAGAAAGAAAAGTGTTTAGGTGTCAACTTATCATAAACTTGAAATAACAATGGAAAACGGCATTTTTGTGGCACATTAAAAAATATATATGGAATTGCTCTGATAGACTGAATCTGTGGAAGTAACCCCCAGGTAATAATGGTCTGCATGGATGGAGAAAGCAATGTTTTCCTTCCTCTCATGTCAGAAATTGCATTGCAGAGGCTATGTGAGCCCATGGCTTCTCTGAACACCAATAAGAGATGCAAATGAACAGCTGGAATACTTGCAACTTGGCTTAGCCAAATGCGATGAGTTCTTTTTATCATCATTTTAAAATAGCTTCTCAATATTCAACCAAATGTAACCTAATTGCATTTAAATATTGGAAAGGGAGCAACGGGTGAATGAGGCCAAATCCTTAGGCAGGTTGCTAATGGGAGTAAAGAGTCCAAGATTCCTGATAAACTCTACTGGCTTCTCTGTGGTGGAAACACAGGTTTGGATTACAGGCCAGGAAAGGTTGGGCAACTGAGTAACAGAAATTTTCTCTATGAGTCAGCCTCACCATTTCCATCGAAACTGAGATTTTACCTTCTAATTTGACTATGTATTACGTAAGTTCACTAGGATCTGAATCTCATCTTCATAAGGTGTCAGACTTCAAAAATACTTTCCCACCGTCTAGACTAATTCCTAAATTTTAGGGAAGTTACAAGACTTGCCCAAGAGCATGCAACAGAGCAAAATGGTAGCAGGGGCAGAACTGTGGGGCAGGGCTTTCACCCACCAGTCAGTGTCCTGTCGATTTTGTTTGGTTGTCTTCTCTTCCCATCCTCACGATAATCCTAACTCTGACCATCAGTTACTTCTGTGATTTTGCACCAGCCAGGAGTGACCTGTGGGTGAAGATCTGTGTGTGTGGAATCCTCATCTATGCATTCACCTGCACAGGTCCCACATGCAATGACCACAACACCAATTATATCCTCCGGTGTAGCCAGTTTCAGTGATTGTTTAGGTACCCAATCTTATTATTTATTTACATGAGGAGCTGACTTCCCTTAGCTCATAAGTTATGTTCTTATCTTATAACACTGGATGGCTTATTACTATGGTGCTGGTGCAAAAGAGGTTTCCATAGAGGGCAGGCAATAGACTAAAAGTAACTTCTCCTTCCTCAGAAAGATATATGAATCTTTTAACTGTCGGCAAAGATGGGGAAACGGGACCTTGTTGATGGCAGCCAACCATCGTCCCAGTTATTTTCCTGCCAGAGGATAGGGCAGCACTAGGGTTAGTAGAGGGTTTTCTGCCCGAGGATACGAAACAAAATGATGATAGCTTGTGCTTGAGACATAAAGAAACCAGGTATTATGCCAAACATTTAAGATACATAAGTATATTTTTAAAACCTCTCTATAGCCAAAGAAATGAATATTATTATATTCACTAAATTGCAGTTTAGAAAAAAATGAGCCTCAAAAAAGTTGACTCTTTTGCTTGAGGTTTCTCAGAAACAGAGGAGCTGCACTGAACATGGGCTACTTGACTTCAAATCCTATGTTTATGACTAACACACACTGACCTAAGAAATTGCCCATCCAGGCATCCACTTTCACAACTGAAGACATGTAAACCCAGAAAGATAGTGTAGTGAAAGCAAACTGGTACCAACAGGTAACCTGCCTTCCAGTCCTGTGTTGCTCCACATGGGCTGTCAGTCTTGAATGTGGCATCTTCCAAGTGGTCATCTCATTCTCATCTGTAAAACAAAGGTATTGGGTCATTTGAATTCTGTGATGTCTTCAAATTCTAACCTTCTAGAATTAGTTAATAATTGAGCAAAGGACAGAAAACAGTTCACTAAACTTTGAGTTCAATGTAGATGTCACAACCTGAGATTGACTGCATATACAAAACAATTTACAAAACTTGGATCCTAGACTGTATTATGACAGGACTTTTAATGAGCATTTAATCAAATCTTACATTATTTTTTCCTAGTATATAATGCTTATTGAATAAAAGGTACTCAAAATAAAAATTAAAAAATATATGAATCACCTGTAATTCTACCACATTTCAAATATATCACACCTAATAGTTTGACAAATATAGTTCCAGGCCACCCTCCCCCCTTTTATTTGGTACTCACATATACAGTTTTTTTTTAATGTGATATTATGTCACCTGTTTTGATTTCTAATGTGCAGTTCAGTTTTTCCTGTTAATATTCCAAAATATAAAATACAGCCATTACATTTGCATAGTATTCCATTGAATAAATTCAAAATAATTGATGTAATCTCTGCTTTGTTGCTTCCATTTAAAAAAAATTTTTTTGCTATTATGAATAACTTGACAGATATTCTTAGAGCTAAATGTTTATACATACATACTGTCTTCACTGGGATAAAAGAAAGTGAAAAAATGTTATCTGAAAGGCTATGTACTTTTTAAGAGATTTTGTATACATACTGTTAAAACCTCTGCAGAATGATTTGTTTGTTTCCATTTTCATCAGCAGTGTAAGGGAGTACTTATTTTCCCAAACCCTCATGATACTAAATATTATTTCAACAAGTCCTGCCAAACCATTGCTGACTTCTCACTGTACCTTCAAGGCCAGGAAGCAGGGTGGTTATTCTGCAGCCGATTACCAGGGTGAGACTGGAGGGGTCTGTCACTTGCTACCTGTGGCCTTTGGCCACTAACTTAACCTCTCTGCATCTACAAAATAGAGGCCCCAATAGGACCTATGCTGTAGGGTTGCATATTATATGAGGTGATACATGTAAAGGAAGTGGAACAATGCTTGCACATTCTTGAAATATTTCAATTTTCAACTATTATCATTATTCATTAATTACAAATAAATTTCAGTGCTTCAATAAGCCTGTAAATCATTTGTTTTTTTTTTCTTTTCTCAACTGTTGGTTCCAATGTTTAGCTCATTTTTATAGTCATTTTTCTTTTCTACTTTATAAGTTTTGTATGTCAGGAATATTACTCCTTTGCCTCTCACATATTACAAATAATCATCATATTTTCAAATGAAAACGTGGAGCCCAGATGGATTAAATATCTTGCTTTCTAAGGTCCAATCTAGGGCTCTTCATTTTTCATTCATTCACTCATTCTAATTTTTTTTTCTAACTCATTCTAGTTTTTTTCCCCAGTGTTTTTTACTCTCAGTGAATTTTCCATTTCATTCCTTTTTTTCTTTGTGTTCAACACAAATCTGAAATAAATAAAATTATACCTTGCGAACACAAGTCTCTTGAAAATTTCAAGAAAATTATAAAATTATAACTAATCACTTTGGATATTGACCTCTATTTGTCTCTTATAATTCAGTTTACACCTTCTGAAACCTGTTCTCACTGCACTCCTCTTCTCTCTACTTGAGTAAGGCAGAATTCTAAGATGGGTTCCAAGATTTTTACCCCTCTGATATACATACCATGTACAATCTTTTCACCTTGAGTATTGTGGGACCTCTGAGTATGGTAGGATTTCATTCCTGTAATTGGGTTACACAACTTGGCAAAGGTGAAGAGATTTTAATTAAGGTCCCAAATCGGATAATTTGAGGTTAATCAAGAGGGAAATTATCCTAGGTAGGCCTGATCAGTAAGAGCTTTTAAAAAGAAGACTGGGCCATCCTGAAGAGAGTTATTCTCCTACTGACCTTAAAAAAGTAAGTTGCCACATGGCAGAGAATTTGTGTGTCTGAGCTGGGTTGGGGTTAGGGGAGTGTTCCAGGAGCTGAGACCAGGCCCCAGTGACAGCCAGCAAGAAAGCAAAGCTTTCAGTCCTACATAAAGGACTGATTTCTACCACCAACCAGGTAAGCTTAGAGAGTTGGCTAAAGTTTAGCAAGGAACAAAGCTTGACCTACACCTTGACTGCATCCTTGTGAGACCCTGAGCTGAGGACCCATCTGAGACATGCAAGGACTCCTGAACTATAGAAATAATAAATGTATGTTTCTTAAGCCACTAAATTTAAGGTAATTTGTTTCATAGCAATATAAAAGAATACATTACTCCACCCAATGACGTCCTCCTCAAGAAGTCCTCGTGTCTTTGTGTTCTCATACGCCTCAAGCATATTTTGATAATGCACTTTCCTTGTTTCACAGAAATTGTATGTTGGTGTCCCACAGCAAACTGGTTTCCATGAGAGCATGGCCACCCTTCCTTCACTTTTTCATTCTTGGAGCCCAATAGGCATTTGGAGAATGCTGGGTCAGATCCTCAATGTCAGTACGAGAATTAGAAGAACTGCACGTCCAACAGAAGCCAGCCAAGGTGCTCTGGCTGGCACCTTCATGTAAAGTTATAAAAGCTGTAAAGCATTCCTATAACTCTAAATTTAGCATCACTAAAATAAAGATGGTTTATTTTTTTATTTTTTAAACACCTAGAAAGAGCACCTGACTTTTAGTATATTCTACCAACTCACTGTGTGATCTTGGGCATATCACAACCTCTCTGAGCCATACTTTCTTCATCCATAAATAAAATATTTGAACAAACGGGGTGATTTCAAAGGCCATTTAAGTTCTAGCATTTTATACTTCTATGAGGCTTCAAACTAGAGAACATATGTATTTGAAAGAAAAGAGGAAAAAGTACCAAAAAAATAGTTAACGTATTCACTAGATTTCAACTATCCATGACATGTACTTAATTTCTTAATCAATGAAGAAAAAAGAAAGAAAAAAAATTATAAAAATAATATCAAAATGCCCTTTAAACAGTAGGACTTTATTTATAAAATGTTTTAATTCTTTTATTGGCGGGATTAAACGTTCTTTACTCTGATCATCTAACATCTGCTTTTTTAGATATCGAAAAAAACTGCTGAAGAATTCTGAGTTTTAAAAGGGGTAGGAAATCAATAGAGCACAGGGTACAGTCTGGCTTCAGAAGTGATGGCTTTGTTGTGTTTTTTTGGAGCCAGAGCCAGTCCCATTTAGCTCATTTCTATATGAAAATGAAAGCAATCAGCTTCAATGCATGAAACCATTAGCTGCTGCTGCAAAGCACTGCACTTCAGAAAGGTCAGAGGGCTGGCCCAGCAGCAACAAGAATTTTGCAAGTGATGTGTGTCACATTTTCATATGATAATTAGTTTCTCTATAAATACAATTTGTTCTGCAGATTAACATTTTGTGTCCTCATTAGATAGCAAACATTTCCATATTAAACCCACGAAGCTGCCAGAGTTGGCTCTGCCTGCATTGTGTGATACCATTAATACCTCTGTTTATAGTTATGCCAATTAGTAGTACTAAGTCTTGGAAGAATTAGGGAGATTACTAACATTATTAATATATATAGTAATAATAATGCTGAGAAGCTTTCACAGACCTTGTTAACTTCAAAGATCATTAGCAGTAAAGTACCTCTGGGTTGTAAATGGCTATGTTCCTGGGCACCTAAAGTACCAGCATGTCTAGAATGCTTTGCTCTCTACACTGCAGTTTGTTCCTGGCTGACGATGTGACTCTTAAATTATCCGTGTTATGTAGAGAGGAACTTGCAATTAAGACATTGTTGTCTTTTGTTAAAAGCATTTAGTCCAATAAGGAAGTCGGAGGTGCTCTAGCTAAGAGGAATAATTTACTTGACTTGTTCAGCTCAGTGCTAAACAGTTTGTTCTCATTCGTTAGGCCAACTACTCTAAGGCCATCTAGGTATTTCATGGTCCCATAAAAGGTTTTAATAAAGCAGACTGCCACAGAATTACTCATGAGATGATTTAGATTTCACTGAATCAGAATGAAGAGTACTCAGTTGCTGGAAGTCTCGAGGGACATAGAAGATGCTGATGGACACATGACATATGGGAGAGTGTCATATCCCTCATTATTATTGATGACACTGAGTGGAAGACACTGCTTCAGGGACACAACCCACTGTGAAACACTAGTTTTGCAGCTGAAAGGACTGTACTGATGTGAGGACTAATGGTCACCTATCTGTAGCTCAGTGACAAGGGAGAGATAATCTTCTAGTCACTGCTGATAAAAACAGTTTCTGCAGAAATCAACTATCTTCACTTCCCTGCATACATTTTTGTTTGTTTGTTTGCTGCGCTATGTACCCTTGGATTCAGCAATTTTTTTTGAAAAGCATTGGTTAAGGTATCAAACATATTCAATTCAAATGTAAATACTATTGAAATTTGGGTTGTGATACAAAAAAAAATTCTAAAATGCAGAATTTTATATCATTTCAGAAGTCAGGCTTAGAAAGATAAAAGTAGCTTTCTATCATAACTCTGCCATTTATGGGAGTGTAATTTTAGAATAGATAGTTTCTCTCAATCATAATTTTCTCATCTGTAAAATGAGAATAAGGACTGTAAACTCACAGAATTACTATGAGGATTAAATGAGTTACCTCAACATTAACATAGAGCCTGGCCCATACAACAGACTCAATAGATAGAAACTATTGTTATCATTATTACTTATAATCACATTTCCTGACGTGGGGGAGTAGCAGTAATGAAACAGCATCTCTCTTAGCTAATTTATAAGAACTCCTTCCTCCTCACATCCTACCCAGAAGCATTTCACATGTGCCAGATGCTGAACCCTTTCATCTCAGATGCCACCCTGAACACACCATTTCTCTTTTCTACTGTAGCTCTTTTTTAAACATTGCCTGCCATCCTGATTTTTTTTTGCCACACTTCCATCCTCTCCCTTGACTTGCAGTAGAGCTAATATAATCTTGTCTAGTCTAATACTGTGTGCAATTCTCCTTCATTTCTCCATCCAACGTGGTATGCAATATCACCCAAGTGTCACAATGATATCACCTTGTATTTTGAAACAGTGTTGACCAAAAATTTTTTTTGACCTTGGTCTTTAATTTTTAGTATTCTCTTTCTCTGAGTTTGGTGTAAGTTCTAGGGGGAAGAAAGCTGGATCCAGAGAATCAGCTGAGCCCATGCCCCTAAGCTTTCCTACTTTCTCAGGCTAACTCATGGCTCTTGAACAATGACTTGTAGTTGGTTAGCTAGTTACTTACTAGTTTTCCTATGAAACACTTTATTTTTTTCCATAAATGGACACCCTGGTGGTCTCTTCCTGTTATTCACATTTGAATACTCAAGGTGAATACATGCAAGTCTCCCAAGCTGGAACTTCTGCTATACATTTCTAGGTGTAGAAAAGAACAAGAGACATTTGTTATACAGAGGAAAAAGTTTATGAGAGATGTATTAATGTCTCAAAATACCTGAAGGATTGTCCAGTGGAAAGAGAGATTAATTTGCTTCTGACAACTAGAGGCTATAGAAAAGGAGATAGCTAACTTGAAGCAAGAGTATTCTAATAGTCACAGTTTTACAAAGACGGCTGTTCTGGAAGAAAATGAACCTTCTGTTTCTGGAGGTATTAAAGCAAAAGCTGAATGATAAATGGCAGGCTGGCCAATAAAGGTGATTTGTGTGTCAATTGGACTAAATGGTCTTGAGCAACAGTGGCTCTAAATTTCTCTAAAATATTTGACTCCTAATCCAATTTAAGAGATATATTGTAGAGTAAGGGAGGCTTTAATAATGGTCTTGAAGCTGTTTTGCATAAAATTAAGAAGTATCAATTATCCTCATCAAAGCATGAGTGATAGGTTGAAGGTAATTATTTACTCAGTCTCCAAACACTTGTTGAGCACTTTATCTGTGGCAGGGACCTTTCTAGATTTGGGGGTAGACTGATGAGCAAGAGCTTGAATTCTAGTTGGGACAGGGAAGGACCTGTAGAGATAAGAAAAAGGAGATATAAAAACAGTGGATACATGTTAAGACACTTCATTAATTTCTCTTTTTACCACTTTCTTTAGGGTCTTTTTCCTGATGAGTTTCTCTGAAATACTATTCTCTATCACCACTATAACCAGATTAAAAGAGAAACAGTTGATTGATGAAAGATAAATCTCTGATCTTCAGAGATGTGACAAGTGGATTCCTCCTACTAGCTGTTTCTCTCCCTAGATTGAATGTGAGAAGAGCAACAACTCTTATTCTCATAGTAGATACTTAAAAAATAAACTAATATACCAGAAAAAAGTACAGAATGTATTATCAAGGGTCATCATATAAATCCTCTGTGTTTCGCTTAAGAGAAAAAGAATATAAAAAAAATATTTTGGGGGTAGATGTGACAGACAGATGGGTAAGGTGCCCTTTCAGTCTCTGTGAATGTCTATGACTGTCCAAGGACCAAACCTTGAATTTCCCTTCAAGTCTCTCATGGCATCAGATCTTCGAAACCCCCACTGTTTCCATTATAGAATGAATTCTTGGAAGTAAAACAGGCCTGTCTTTTTTTTATGCAATGAAGGATGTAAGGAAATTGGAGGAAGTTCAAAGAAGAATAACAAGGATGATTAAGGAGCTGAAAGCATGATTTAGGTTGAATGATTAAAAGGATTAAACATGCAGAACTTGGCCAACACTACATACTTAGCTATACAAAAATAAAAATTAAGTGCCAAAACTCTCAGCTCCCATGAAAAACACAAATTTGCATATAATTTGGCACATATTTCTACATGAAGCTCAGCAGAGCCTTACTGAGGCAGCATTCACACAATGCCAAAACCACTAGTCTGGTCAGTTGAAGGTACAGCCTGGTAATATCAGTAAAAACTTGTTATTTGACCTAATCAAATAGAAAATTGAATCACAAAATGCCCTCCCAGGTCTACATCCACTTGTGATGCATCCTTAAAGTATATAAAATAATATGACATGTAATCATTTACTGTAGGGTCATAGACTAAAATCTTTACATCAGGCAAACAGCAGACAAATGAGAGAAGGAGGCTGAGCTTGGACAGTGGACAGCCCGCTGGTAGGAAGTAGCCACTATGAGTTCCAGTTAATTGTCGCCAAAAGGGAATTTTGGCTACGGGTGGCCAAATCTTCTTGTCTATAAACGAAGATGGTGATTTGGGGTGCTTTGAGCAGCAAGTAATGAAAAACCAGCTCAAAGAGGAGGAGATGGTGGAGGCAGCAACCCAGAGTTACACATCTTCAGAATGGAAAGTAGGAGTTATGAGGCTAGAAGGTGGAGGAGGAGGAAGAATGGATGTGAGAAAGGGACTAAGAGGCATTCATTAGAGTTTAAAATCCAGATTGTTGTATGAAAATATCTATTGACTTGAAGAAAAAAAGTAAACACTGCTAGAAAAGTCATTCTGTGAGTACCAGTTTGCCACTTCTTATTTGGCTAACTTCTTTGTTTCAGACTTAGAAAAATGGGGGTCCAAAGAAAGGAAAACACCTTCAAAGGCATAGTACATGGGTCATCAGAGCAGGAAATGAGTAGCAGCAGTGGCCTGAGAGGAAATATCTGGGTTATTTTATGCTTTTGTTGTCTGAGTGAGTTAGCTCGAGATTCATAAATTTTTACTTTTCTAGTTCTGTCTGTCTGTTAATTAAAGAGGCTAGAAAACATGGGTTTGTAATTTTCTCTTGGCTCTCCACTTGTACTCTGTTAGAACCTTCATGAGGAAAATGAACCTAAGTATTTTATACTTATAATCTTAACCCGTATAGTCATGTGTACACCAACATACACTTACATGCAAGTTAAACTTGAATGAGGCATTAATGAAAATGGGGAGAGGGTATTTTTTTTATAGCACTGCGTAGGCTTGTTGAGGTTATGCACTGCACAATTCCCAGGGTGCCAATGTGAAGTGTACGTGCCATATGAGGCACTGAAAGGAGACATCAGCTTGGCACCATAAGCCCTGAAACACTGAGAGGAGCTCTGGTTACAGTTCTGAGAAATAGCAGCTGAAAAGGGCTGAAATTCCATTTGCCAAATTGCTAAAATTTCTGGTACATTCTCCCAACCCAACCTACAGGGACAATGGCAGGTGGGGGAGGAGGAGGAAGAGAGAGAGAGAGAGAGAGAGAGAGAGAGAGAGAGAGAGAGAGAGAATAAATCAAATATGAGTTCTGGTGAAAATGAAAAATGGTTACAGCTTCAAAAGAGTGAAGTGTTCATTCCAGCAGGTAGACACAACTTTGAGTAAAGGAGAGCAGTTGTCATTTTCAGAAAAGGAACATTTGAACTAAACACCCTGAAATATTTGACAGCAAGAGTTATGAGACTGAGGAAATATGTAATAAAGGAAGTGATGGAAACACCATCCCTGGAGCCATTTGAAAGTAAACAGGTTAAGAAACTAGAAAATCTATTCTAAGAAAGACTCCTCCACTGATTCCCCTCGCCTGGGGGATGATATTATGGGTTTCCTCCATTTCTAGTTGCCATAGTTCTTAGATATTACGTATCTTCCAAGGCTTTATAATGTTGCCATTAGGCCAGCACTGCACCTGTTCAAGAAAAAAAAAAAAGGAGGGGGGAGGGGAGGCAGGGGGACTCCAAACAAATTGTAAACTAGTTGCTCTGAGGTTCGTAAAGATCTGCCCAAATAGAAATTGTGCATCATAAAATTCTCCAGTGTGGATTTCATTATTTCCTGAAGGCAATCTACCAAGGTGAGAGATCTTATCATCATTTACTTCATTTATCTGGTTTTCTCTTTCTGGTTTATTTTAATTTCAGGGGAGAACAAGCAATGGGACTGCAACTTTTCATAGCACTGGCTGAAAAAGATTTGCATATTTTTCTCCTTATGTTCACTGATATTCCACTAAGAATTCTGGATCTCTTAGAGACAAATCAGTAAGAGAAGTTAGTGCACAACTACGGGGAAATGGAAACCTCCACATCTGCTATTTAAATGCAGGGAATACGTATTTCTCAGAGGCTCAAGAACTGAAGAAAATGTGGGGTTCTCTCATGATACTGGCTTGAAAGGGTATGTATGAAGGAGTATTGGACGCTTTGGTGATTGTATTTTTCTTTCTTTTTCAGACATTCTGTTGTGTTATTTGTTTTTAGTTTTGAATTCAGAGATGGCAGAAATCTGAGTCTGACAAGGAATTTGGGAGTTCCTTCTTTATTTCACACGAAGTCTGAGAAATGCCACAATGATCACATGCCCAGTGTCTGCAGTCCAGAGTGCTCTCTCTGTGGCAACAGCTCCAAAGATCACTTAGTAGCATAATCAGGAATTATGTTTTAAATGTGATGAGAGAAACAGATATTTTCATGAAATCTGGGTGCAACACTCACTGTAACCTGCCTTCTGGTTATAAAAAAAAAAAAAAAAAAAAGGAAGGGGGAGGAAAACCTGGTCTAACATTCAGCTCAGTCTTGATTGTATTGTAGAAAAGGGTCCACAGCACTGACACCCTTCAGCAGTTACCAGTGGTGCTTAATCTTTGTTACATATTTTTAAAAACCATAATTAGAAACCAACACTTTAAAAAACCTTTTTTTTTTTTTAAGTAAATATACCTTTGGAGACTTCCAACTTTGTTTAGTATGAAATAAAGGGAATAAAGGAAAAACCATTTATGTTGTTGAGGACTATAGAGTTCCCCCAGTGACCAGAAATTCCACAAGGAAGCATTGCTGCTTCTATCCCCTGGGCAAGTAAATCCAGAACTAATGGTGGAGGGGAAGTGCACAATGAAAAACCAAATTCAGTTTGGTTTTGTATGATGACATTATGCTGCTAACACCTCTTCTTTATTACTTGCTTTAGAATCCGAGATCGTGAACATCAGAAACTTTCATATTTACCTTTCCTTTGAACTTGGGGGGTGGGGGTGCAGTGGCAAGACCACCACAAAACACCACTATTTGACTGGATTTTCAAAATTGTATGATTCCAACTTCGTGTGGCCCTCCCCCTCGTCTCCCCTTTGGAAATGTCTGGATCTTGTTTTTCCTCAGGATAATTTCTCTAGGCAACTTTGGAGTCTTTCCTTTCCAATCTCTAGTCATTCCTCCACTGCCTCCATCAATAAACATGTTCCTTTGCCTCTAGTCTAGGGCCAAAGCCTGTATGTTAAAGTGATGGTGTCACAAAATGCCTGGTGATGTCATAAAGCACTGGGAGATCTGGCAAAAGCAGTGATTCTCATTTTTATGTCCCGGGAAATTATTGGTACCCAAAGGGCCATCACATATTCTGTATATGCACCAGTTGTTGTAGATATAGTAAAGGCCTGGTTAACTTTGGGCAGTTAAAGGTTCGACAAATTTCTGTAAAATGCTGTGTAGAAAATAAAGATTTAAGGAGCCGAAGTTATTAAAATGGGGTGGGTGAGAGGAAGAATGCCAATAAAAATAGACAACGTGGTTTTTTAATCCTTTCCACAGGAATTCAGGCAAAGGGGGAATAAAATAATTCTACAGGGTCACTTGTAATTCAGCTTAAACTAAGCTCAGGAAACTGAATAATATTTCTCAGAAGACTGATTTATGTACTTAAAGTAACTAAATCCCAGGTGTCATAGGAAGTAATACAACTTCTAGCAATGTCCTAGCCTGCTTGCTCGAACTAACTGCCGAAATCAATTTCTAACTTTCCTTTAAAACATTTCAGAGTCAGTTCTACTGGGACTGCTCGAGCCTAGATTCTCTGTTAGCAGAGGTTCCTGCAGGAAGGGAAGTCCAGGAGCCTAGGTAGGCTCCACATTATAAACAAATTGTGTTCCAAAGTTTGTCTGTGAATCACTTCTTTGGAAACCTAAACACATTTTCCGTAAAGAAACAGAGATAGACAGTCAGGCTCCCTGGCTCTCACAACCCTCTGAAGTCCATTTAAACCATATGCAGGTCAAATCCCCTTCACTACATAAAAACTAGAGAACAGTAACATAATCGCACAAAACTGGGCCTGGTGGTGAAGTAGAAGGGAATCAGATTTAATAACCTTATTTTTTTTTTCCATTTATCATTTTCCCTCTTCATTAGAAGAGGATAAGAAATTGATGGAAATTTGGTATACATTCTGAATGAGGTATTGCAACGTTTTCAAAGATCTTAGAGACCAATGATACAGTTTATTTATTATAAATAATTTTGCTCCACTATGCATAGTTCATCTTCTCTGATAAAGAAAACAGCTCAGCAGAAAAAGAAAAGGAAACAACAATTTTAACGGCGTAGGGGCCTTTTTAGGGATGCTATCATTGTTACTAAGTCAGGTTGGGATATCTTGGAATTAAGTATTTCAAATTTACTTGGAACCATCAAGCTTCAGTTTGCTCTTTTTTCCAAAGAACTCCCTCACCCAGCTCTTTATTAGACATGCTAATAAAACGTAAAATAAGAACATTTCTGGCAAAGTATGACTCTTTTCTCTCAAAGTGCCCTGACGTGGTGGTACAGAGTGGAACTAATACATCCCAAATGTAGGTAGTCAGAGGGAGAGGAAGAGAAACAAAGGGCCTGGATACTTCACATACTGGATAAGGCCTTGATAACTGAGTTGACTTTATTTGGAATTTTCCTGTTTCCTCTTGAAAAGGAGACAGAGGGCTGAATGAAGTGCTTATCTAAGAAGTGTCAGAACCCTTTAACAATGTTATTACAAGGATGTTGGTAAAGTGGAGTGAAAGTTTTGGCAGGTACAGATGGGATTATATTTGACTGAATGTATTTTCTTGCTACATGTTAATCTGTACTTTTCTAGTATCAAGCTCTTTAAGGAGTTCAGATAAAGGCCTATCAGAAACTCTCCATTCACACTCTCCTTAGTATACATTATAAGAAATTCGTCGTCCCAGCTGGGATGTGGATGGAGCTCAATGATTTCATTTGAGTGTTTTGGAGAGATCACTCTGCAGCAGAAATCATAGTAGGAAAGTCTGGCTGAAGAAGTCTCTGGAATATTCCACATGGGACTGAGGAAAGGGCTGATGGATTTTTTCTAACAAGTTACACCCAATTTCAGTTGAAAATTATTTGAAAGAGTCCCAGCTGGGCTTCACAGGCCCCTAATGAGAAAAAGTAGTGAAGCCAAAAACATATCCACATGAAAACATTTAATTCAGAGGAAGAGGACTCTGAGAGGGTCTAGATAAAGCAGTTTGAAGTTTCAGAGGAACAAATACCGTTTCTACGAGGTCTTAAATCTTAGCCCATTCAAAACATTAAGCCTCCTTTTCCCCCATTTAAGCCAGAGTAAGTTCCTAGAATATAAGTAATTTAAACTCAAAAGATAAAAAGAAAACCCTTACATAGAGGTAATAAAATGGTAATAAAAGAGAAGCAATTTTCTCCATAGTAATAATCTTGGTAGAGCAGGTCACACAGCACCAAAAAAGCATGTCACAGTGTACTTAGCATCAAGGAGGTCTCAGATAAAGTTAGATTTTTCTAGTATGTAGATCAAAGTCAGAGTTAAGAACAAATATAAAGAAATGACATGGAACTGAGTAAGAACAGAATGAAAAGGATAACCCAGAGTGAGAGAAAAGTTATTGAAAAATGTGACAGCCAGGAATTAGTGATGAATGGATAACAGAGAACAAGGGAAGGGCAGGCATAGCACATTAAGAATGGATGGCAGACTGAGCTGCTCTACTCCCATAAGGTTCACGCTTCTCTAACAAAAAAATAAATTGTCTTCAGATTATAAAGAACAAAACAAACATATGGTAAACAAGAAACTGAAGCCTCAGGTAGGTGAGCTACTTGAAAAAGCATCTTAACTTTTACCTACATGTAAATCTTTAAGTCCAAATACCTTATATTGTAGGAGACTGAAATTTGCAAATGAAACTTTAAAAAATATTTTTACTTTGAAATAATAGTAGAGTCATAGAAAGGCACAAAGGAATGTACTGAGAAGTCCTGGGCACAACTCAGCCAGCCTCTCTTGATGTCTGCAGATGGGATTTAAAACCACTGACCACATTTTTGAGAATTTACACAATAAAAACAACCAGAAGATTGACAGATGAACAAATAACTTTAGAATTGTCGAAAGTAGTGGGAGGTAATTTCTGAAATCTATTATTTGGTAAGCTTGTAATAGATCCCTTGCTAAGTTCTAGGACTGGTTGATCAATGTCTTGAGTATATGTGAAGCAGCCATAGCAGAAAAACACTAACAACAAGCCGGGACACTTCTTTCTGTGGAGATAATTTCTTGACTGATAAACCAAAAGAGTTATTTTCTTCCAGCATATCTGTTTCCCCGCTGGCTATCTGAAAAATTCTCTCATTGTATTTCTGTTGATAAATTAGTTTTAATCATAGCATAGCTAGAGGAGCTCATTGCTGGTAATGAGAGATCATTGAATTAGCATCAAAATGGAAGGTGTTTCCAAGAGTATGTCACAGAACCTTGGAACTAACTTGGATGATTGAATCAAAACTCAAAAATGACTTTGTCTGTTAGAAGACTAGGTTGAAATCACCAAGATAAACTTTGATAATTTTTAAAGAATCATATTATGAAAATACAGGATGTGAGAAATGTAGTTGAATAGCAATAACTGTGAAAATATTTTGGAATTTTAGTTGACATCTCAATATGAATGGCAAATGGAAAAAACGAGTAATTTTAAGACATGTGTCTGTCTGACGCAAGAGATAATAAAGTCATACCACACTTCACACTGTTAAAACCTATTTGGAATATTGTGGTCAGTTGTAGGTACCGGTTTTAAGAGGGACACTGACTAATGGTTACTCATTCAAAGAAAGATGAGAGTTCTGGGGATACTCATTTTAAGAAGAGAAACTGAAGCAGCTGAGTTTGTTATAGATGTCTTCATATATGGGAAGGGCTATCATGTGGAAGAAGGATTAAATTAATTCTTTGTGGCCTAAGTTATAGAAACAGTGCTAAGATATGGAAGATGTAGTAAGTAACCTTAAATAATTATAAAATCTTTTGCTAATTAGGAATGGGGTCAAACACCATATTTTAGTAGGTCAATCAATTTGAATGTTTGGAGCACAAGGGAGAGATCTGGAAGAAAGACAATTTGAGAATCGACAGGATGTAGTTTGAATGAGATAACTAGAAAGTAGGATCAGGCCAACCATTCACTACCTAAGATGCATTTCATCCTAGAAAGTCTTTTTCCCAACTTTTGGGAAGCCAAATTTTATTTGTATGTGTAGTTCTCCAGATGGATGGTTAGTAATAGTCCACAGATTTCCAAAAATCTCACAACCTTAAAATTTAAACTTTATTTGATCAGAAAATAATTTTGACTAATTAGAGACTACCTGATGTGCATGAGCTTTTAGGGTGTAGGTAGAGGAATGAAAAAGAAAAGTCATAGGTCGAAGAATAAAAAAGAAAAGGAATAAAAAAAAAGCTGTAAAAACAATTGGGCAAGTACTCGGTAACAGAATTCAGTGAAAGGGAATTGAAATGGTGGGAGTCAGCAGTAGTTCAAACGCTTTGGAAAAGTTTCATAAGACAAAATTTATAACATGCCTGGAAGAGGTGCGACATACATATCGAACAAGGTAAATGATGTGCAATGCAACAATACAGGAGCTGTCAGAAAGCCAAGTGGCAGATTAATTTAAAATAAGTAGTGCAGAAAAAGGCTGTGAAGTCAAACGAAGAAACGTTTTTGTGGAGAGAGCTGGAGGTTGAAGAAAACCCAGCAGAGATGGCGAAATATAAGCTAGATCTAGAGTCGAGACACATTTTCTTTTCTTTCTTATAAGTCATTCTTATAATTATTTAAACTTTCTTCTTTTGATGTCTTCTGAGCAAGAACATATCCATCACATAAGAAGTACTTAAATGTTTGAAGAGGACTAGTAAGCATCTCTTGACCTTGTTGCCTCTAGCCCCAAGAATTCCCAGTCCTTGGGAGGAGACTATGTCTAGTGAAGAGACTCACAGAATTTGATTAAGAGTCAGGATTTGACATGAGGGGAAATAGAGAGCCTCTTCTAGTTTCTAAATGAGAGTTGTATCACAGACACACACAAAAAAAAAGATTTAAAGAAGAGCATTTCATGTCTCAACATTGTATGTGAAAAGACTGGGGAAAAGCCAAGTACAAGTCTCTTGTGACTAGTTTCAGGGCAGAGCAGTGGAAATACGAAGGAGCCGGTAGTCCAGAGAAACTGAAGAGGAAGGACTGCAGAGTTTGGTAGTGTGCAGGATGCATGGTGAATGAGATATCAGAGATTGAACTCTCCTTAACTTTGTAATGTACTTAGCAGCCCCAGTTCTCAGACAGATGCAACTTGGAGAAAAGACCAGCATTCAATTGTAACATCTTTTTATTTCATAAAAAGCATAGATGTGTGATGCCATGGAGGAGAATATGAAAACCAAGAGTGCATACCTCGTGTTGTACAAAGCAAGGAAGACTAAAGGTACCTCTTGACTAGATTTTGTGTTCTTGTTACTAAAATAAAAGGAACTGAATTCACTGTTACAAAGTTAGATTCTAGAAGTCCTCTAAACTTTTACTCTGAGCAGAAAAAATGCAAGGCATAGTTTGGCAATCCCATGTCCATGCTCTGTATGGGCAAGGGAAGATAGAGGAAAGGGAGCAAGGGAATGCTCCATCCTAGGAAGGATGGACTATATTCCCAATACAGGTAACTTAAATGAAATTGACATTTATTGAGCCTCTACTAGCTGTCTGGCACTTTATATACATTTCTTATTTAAACCTTCCAATAACCCAAGAAGGAAGAATGAGACATGAGGAAAGTACACCAAGGATCAAGAGAGCACCCTGTTGACTGTCTTGACTGACAATGATCCTCATAAAGATTGCTTTTCCAGAAAGAAATAGGCAACCTCCCTGTGCAGAAAGTATGTGTCATCTCTGAAAGAAGAGTATAACTGTGCAAAAAAGTTAAGATTAGACTTTATGATCAAAAAATATATGATCAAAGAATAGGTAAGACCATAAAAGTTTCTGTAGTCTCGTCTCTCTGTAAGGTGAAGTATTATTATCATCAGATCCCCTTTTACAAGGTACCTGGGCCCAGGTAGAAGGAGAGCTAGAGCTAAGGCAGTGGCTTGCTCTAGGTCTCTGGATCCTGTGGGTCTCTGCCAAAGTTTGCAAGCCATGAGGACCAGTGAGTATAGCTGTCACTCTGATTTCTACGACTTACAGTAATGTTGGATTGATTTCCACTGTAAACACACAAGTTATTGACTTGTTTGCACTGATTTGTTTGGCCCCCACTCATTTGACCTTTCCCTTCCAGGTGAGGAGACAAGGCATCTACAGCCTGTATTCACTTAGGGCCCAGGTGGAAGATTCAGGTAACAGCAGGCATGGGGTAAGCCACACTCTTTCAGGAAAGTAGTCCTTGACAGGAAAGAAGTTGCTCACTTCCAGAGCTTGCTGGAAAATAAATGTAGCTAAATCCTTTCATGCTGGGTAGATTTAGCTGCATATCCCAGGAAACTAATATTTCTTCTCAGGGTTCTTTTCTAGAAATTCTTGTATATGCTTGAGGAGAGATCCCTATAGAGAAAACTACTCAGTCACAGGCACCACGGCCTCTGAATTATGTTGCAATTTGCAGTGTGAATGCTATGTTAATGCAGTATCATGGGTGACAGTGAAAATGCACCAAAGTCAGGAAATTCAAATTTATGACTTTAGTAACAGTCCTAACTTCTCCCACTCTAGCATGCTCAGTGTTTTATGTTATTGTACTTCCAGTGAAATTTATGCCTCAATGTGCATTGTGAGTGAGTTATGGTTACTATGGGAACATTATTTTTGCATTTCCTGACTTCTGTGTGTTTGAAGGGACAAGCTTTCAAAAATGGCCTACAAAAAGCACACCAGACTGGCCAGTGTTTATAATTCCCTGTGCCTTAGATGGGACTGGAGGGCTTCCATGGCTGAGACTTCTTTGAGTCTTCGCAGGTCTACAGTTTACAGGAACAGGAGATGATTGGGGCTGGGGTGCGGATTGTACAGTCTCAGGCAGATGCTTGATCCAAGTGATAAGTGTGAGTTGATGGAAAAGGAGAGAATAAGGGATTTCTTGTTGTTATTGACTAGCTATCATTCATTGAGCACCTACTACATGCCAGAGATTATTCTCAGTATTTCACTTATGTTTTTCACGTTAGTTTTATTTCATTCCTTTGTAGTAGGTTTTATTCTATCTATGCACACCAGGACACTGAGTAAAGTAGAAAATGTATAAATTGTCCAAGGTCACCTGAGCAGCAGAGCCAGAATTCAGATCTAGTTCTGTTGACCCCAGAGTCCATGTTCTAGAATGGGCTGACTCTCCAGTCAGCAAGTCCTGAGATGTAATTCTAGCTCAGTTCCCACCAGCTGTGTAATGTAGTCATCAGAGAACTTTAATCTCAGTTTCCTCTTTGGTGAAACAAGGACAATACATAGCTAAGAGACTACCATTGGCTTAAGTGGGATCAATTTTATTTATGACTTGGTTACTATTATTGGTATTCTCTATCAAGGACTTCCCGCTCACGGTGATGGTCCAGCCAAAGGGAAATGGCCAACTCAGAAAGATCTATCAATATTTATCTTTGACTGCAAGCTGGTTGAGGGCAATGTTTGCCTTTTTTCATAGAGGAGTGATTGGCACATAGACTCTCAGTCATATACGTTGATTGAATGAATGATTTGCATTATGCCTCCTCCACTCCACCCTCTCTCTCATCTCCTGCTGTATTGGGCATGGCTGTGTGCTCTATACTTTGGACATTTTTGTCTTCTTTCAGAAACAGCTTGTCTTGTCCAATTGCTGCAGTAACTTAATTTCTACTTGGGAACTGACATGCTACTCTGGGAACAATTTAGTGTTTCTACTCTTGCAAATTTGCAAAGCAACAGAGATTTTCTGCGTAACTATATCTAAACCCACAGTGATTCTAATGGTGGACTTCCTGATACTGCAGCAGGCTGTGGGGGCAGTAAAATTTTGGAGATTAACATTTGACTCTCCTAAAATTATACTAGGCCTAGATGTATCCTTATCCCTGTCCAACACCAATTGGGCCAAACCCACTAAATTTGACACTGCTTCCTGCATATACTTGTATATTCTAGCACTTTTGCAATTGTTTTAGTTACTTTCTCTGCCTCATGGAGGACTTTACTAATGATCCTTACCCTTCTAAAGAACTTTTGGTGTTTGTGACATTAGTTGTGTTTCTAAGCCCTACAACCAACACTCAGCCCCAGTGTCCTACTAAATGTGTTCATATTATATCATTCACTCATTTACTAAATCTAAAGCTCTATGCTACTCTGTATTGTAATCCCACCTTTGCTCTACTGGAGTAAATGATTCTAGTATCATTACTTTTATGGCTAAGTTTAAAATGCATTCTTCCTAAAATGACTCCTTGGCATTTTCATAAATAATCCATTGCCTCTAGCTCTTGAGGTCTAGGTGTATGCTATGTTTCCTATTAAAGCTAACTTTCTTCCAGACAGTGTTCTTGCTCCTGATGACTCCTTAACTCATTTCCTTTCCAGTTCCCTAAATATCTACACTCAATTTTTTCTCTGAGATTAAAAGGCAAGGTTATGAAACTGGTCAAGAGGTTACTTATAATGATGAAAGCAAGATCTTGGGGTCTGAATCACAACCTTGCCCCTTAATATCTGTGTGATAAAGAGCAAGTTGTTGTAGATCCCTTAGACCCAGTTTCTCATCTGTTGGATAAGATAACACACCTTTTTTACAGGGAATGGTCTACTACCAGTAAGCACCCATTGGAAGTTTACTCTTCCTAAGGAAGAAGAGACATACTGTAGGTTTCCTGGAAAAAGTATTTCATTTCATAAAAGAAAATTTAAAAGCTATTAGCCAGATTTTCTTGTTAGGTGTCTAGAGGGAAAGAGGCTACAGAAAGAAATATCATCATAACTGTGGAAATTATTACTTTTAGTATTTTGATTTTCTTGTAATCATTGAAGTAAAAATTTTATTTTGGCTTTGTACTGTGTGTGTGTGTGTATTTCGCTTGAATTTAAAGTTCCTTGTTATGCATCACAAACTGAATCATTCATTCATCTCTCTCTGTAAAAATTTAGAGACTACCTATTGTGTGCCTTACGCTGTGTACATTTCTGGCTAAAACAGAGTCTCTTGTAGGGGAGATAGAAAACCACAATATATGATTATACTACATCATGACAAATGCCACCATAGTGCCTCGTGATACAGTATATTTTTGTGGCCTCTTGTTCCTGTTTCAGGAAATGGAGGCATTTATGAGAGATGTTCTGTAGGGAATTTCCCCTGGCTCTTCTCCATGTCAGAAGGGGACATTCGTTTGACATGTCTCATTATTGGAAGACAAAGCTGTCCAGAAAGCAGGCTGCGGAAGCCTCAGGCAGTTGTAGGAAAGGGAGGTCAATCAGAATTATTGCTCTGTTATAATTAATTAAAGAATCCTCAGAAGGTTCCTGAAAACCAGAGAGATATGTGCCATGAATATAAGGCAAGTGTTTTTGGATTCTGGTGTTCGCTTTTTCTACACATGTAGAGACAAAGCAGGGACGATTAAATGTTTGATGTCAAATAGTGCATGATTTCAAACAAAAGGCCTCTGCGTAATAGGCATGTTCTGGTCTGTCCAGCAGATCTCAACAAATGTTTGTTTGTTTCGAAACCTGCAGTCTTTTGGGAGCCAAGCTTCCACACCTACGCAGATGTGTACACACACCATTACAAGGTGTCCTGGTTCCTCAGCAAAATGCAAACATTTAACAGGTGACTTAAAAACAGCTTCAGTATCTGGTAAGTCAGTGATTTTGGGGGATAGTCACAATTCTAGATATTGTGCTTCATTTTTAGACTTTGTTTCAAATCACGTGTCCTGATTGGAGACTTACAAATATATGATCTCCACACGAATAGCATTAGATTTTAGCATTCTTATCTTCAAACATTAAACACTTTTTAAGTGGTGCTTCTTTGCCATCCAACAGGCCTTGTTTTCTCTTTGTCCTTGGGAGCCCCAACTTCCACTTCAACTCTCCTGTGCAGTATACCCTCATGGACCCTCTCTCCAAGCCCTGGTATTTCCCAACCTGATGTTACCATTTGACCCTACGGACAGAGTAGTTTTAGCGTAGACAAGGGCAGAGGTGTGAGAAGAGAGTGCTCTTGTCACCTCAGTCATGCAGCTTCAAGCACCACCAACCCTAATACACACTCTTATGAGATAGGAAATTGAGTGAACAGTCTGAAGTCACAGGTTAGACATCCTATGATCCTATTTCCTTCTCCAGCTGCTAATCTAGTTGGGTGCTCTTGAGTAAGTCACTTAACTGCTCTGTGGCTCAGGTTTCCTCATCTGAAAAATGAGAATAAAAATTGAACCAACCTCACAGTGTAGTAGTAAGGATTAAATGCATTAACCTATGTAATTAGAACGCTGACTGAAAAATAGTGGACACAATGTATTTACTATTACTATTATACCTACTACCATTACCAAAATAATTCAGAAGTATTAGTATAAGTGCTCATAAGTTTGCAGTGTAACACACATAGTGACACAGGCCTCTGGAAAAGTTCCTAAAAGCACAGGGAAAAAAAGAAACTAACAATAACAAAGACCAAAGCCCTCCTTCCCTCCACCACACAGAGAAGATTAATGACCAAGGCTGCCAGGACCCTGTTGGATTGTGTGAGGCTGTTCCAGACTCACACCTGTTCTAGAATCAGTTCCTCTTTGCATGCCCCACTCCCAGCCTCCCCCCTACCCTATGCCCAATCTCATCAACTTGTTTGCTGTCATTCTCCATTCTGACTCAGCCAGAAAGCATCTTAAAAATCAACACTGGGAAATCCACAGCCAAGCATCACAACATTATCTATTGTCTTTGCTTCTTACTCTCTGTGGCACAAGGTTCCTTGAAATCAAATTAGGGGTCTTTATTGGCACTTCCACCCTTTATTCCCTCACCAAATCCATAATGAATCATAATCGCATAAAGCAATTTGACTTGGAATTTGAGCTTTGACTTTTACTCAAGAAATTATGTATTTCTAAATATTGACCTTTTAGTTCTTCTATTTGAGTCTAGATGATATATTCGTATATTTTCCGTCTATTCAGATTGCTGGTTACTTGGGTGAATAAGTGTTTTTCAGGTTGTTTTATTTTACTTAAACTCTAACCTCCTTCTTTAACCTTTGAGTTTTTTGTTTTTTTTCAAGAGATCAGCCAATTTGTGTTTGGTTGTCTAAAAAAAAAAGTGTCTTATGGTGATTAGATAGAGGCCAACTTGCTTTCAGAAAATGTAATTTTCTTAAGATACTGGAGCAAGCCAACTTCCTTTCTTTGACACAAATATTACACCTTATCTAGACCTACTAATGAGATTAACCTAGAAAATAGACCTGCAAAAGGAGAGTTTGTTTTAAACTCTGACATTTACCCAGTTGAAAAAAAAATCTGTGAAATCATTAATTTAAAAAAGAAAACCATGGGGTGAATAAGAACTATTTAATAATATTCATTAAACTATAATTTCAGGCCAAAAATAGAGAAAGGAAAAAAATAAAAAACAGAAATTCTAGCCAAGGGAAAATAAAAGCAGCCTGCTTTCAGCAGGGGCTGCCAGCACCAAACAAGTTCCACAATGGCCTTTGACAGGGTATTTTCTGAAAGTCACAACATCTAACAAACAAACAACTACAGGATCACTGTGACTATTGCCACAGTGTCTGGCCACAGTAGCGCATAGAGGTGTGTATGATTAAAATGTGCCTAATATTAGGAATGTAGAAGTTAGAACAGAGACCAGAAGCTCGATGGAAGGTGGACAGAAAAAAAAAATTTGCTCTTGTTCTGCTCTTGTGCTTAATTCTTGTTTAATCCTCTGATTCCCATTTATCATACAGAGCCTTCTTTGATTCCAGACACCATCCCATGTTGGCATTTATCACCTTGTGATATACTACATATCGCATCTTATTTACTTTATTTTCTGCCCCTTTTTGCTAGACTCTAAGCTCAGTTAGAGCAGGAGTGTTTGGTCTATTTTGTTCACCACTATATCTCCAGTCCCTAAGACAGTGCCTGGCACCTAGTAAGTGCTCTAGAAATATTTGCTAAGTAAGCATATGATTCCCTCACAGCTCCTCAAACAAAACATCATTCCTTTTAACCTCTAACAAAATACGTAGATGCCCAGTCATTATGATATAGAGGTATCTATAGATATAAGAAAGCTTGACCTTCTTAGAATCATGGATCTTTTGAATCTGAAGAAACTAGGTTATCTAGTTCACCCCCTTAATTTTATTGACAAAGAAACAAAGATCCCAAGTATCTGCATTGCCCAGACACACAGCAAATTAATAAAATAACCAGTAGTAGAAATCAGGAGTCTTAGTCCACTGTTCTTTTCCTAAACTGCCCTTTCCCACTAATTTCGGTATATACTCTTTCTCATTGCTGGAATAGCAGTGACCTCTTTTATTATAATAATATAATCAGGGCCCAGTGATGCTGAGCCTGCTCTGGGATCCCTTACATGACCTGTCCATAAGTCACAGTCCAGGAGAATGGTTTCCACACTTGTTGATGCATTTTATTCAGCCCTTTGGATCTTTAGACATATTCTCCTCTGCTTTGGATGTCTTCTCCACTACTGTCCATCATATCACATGTTGACACTACAGCTGAGGGGACCCTATCAGAATGGTTGAGTGGGGAGCACAAGCACAGTCTCACTATGAGGCTAATGGACAGAGGCATCCCTATGGCCTGCTTCTTCAGACCCAGGAACTACTTTCAGTCCCGCTCTGGAAACTGCATTTTTACTGTTTCCATCCAGGCTTAGATAAAGAAGGCTTTCCTAAATTTCTTAGAGAAGGGGGCTCTTTTCCTTCCCACATCTAGGTCTACTTTGCTCTGCCTTCAGGTTAGAAATGCTGCTCTTTCTGCCTCATTTCCCACCAGCTCTATGATTCTCCTCCCCACAGGCTGCTCTCATGAAATCCTCAGGGAGTCCATGCTGGGGCACGAGCCTGCTTCCCTCCCTTGAGTAGCTGCCTTACCTCCTTCTTAGCCTCACTTCAGGACTTCTTTTCTTTCTTTTTAATTCTTTCTTGCTTTAAAGCTTTTGCCAAGAGGCTATTCTCTTAGCATCCTAACTCTGGATCAAGTTGTCTCTTATTTCCTCAAGCTTCCTTGGTTTAGAGGAAAATCCACTTTCCATTTTTCTGTTCTTTGTGATTTGAACATGGAGCTGAGGATTTCCAGCTCTCTGAATTATGACTTTCCTTCTAAGAACTTTATGATAACCATTAGCTTCTGAAAAACCTCCCATCATTTTTCCCCTGAGAAGTTCTTTTTCTCATATCAGTGAGAGAATTGTAAGATGTACACATTTATTTTTTTTTTTTAAATCTCTGTCTCTTGTGTAGTCTTGACATCTCAGTCCATTTGAGAAGACATCTCTTCTAAAGATTTTCCCTGGCATAGACATATAGCTCTTGGTTTACAGACTGGAATCCTTTCTTCCTCAACACTAAAGAAATAAATTTAAAATTTTAAATAAATACAAACTTTTTTTTTTTTTTACTACTATTAAAGGTAGTATAAAAACATCATCCTTTCTCCCATTCCCTGAAGTAAACGTTAACTACTTCAACGAGCAGAAAACGCATTCTGTAGCTATAATGCAGCAAATTTCAATGTGGTATCAACAACCATTTTTGAATTACTTATCTAGAGTTTTTCAGGGTTGATGTCTGGGGACAAGGTCAGGTCATAATCACTAAAGACAAGGTAAGAAAACTGGATTGGGTTGGATTGTGAAGACATAGAATACCAAGTAACAGGTCCTGAAATTTATCCCAGAGAAAATATACTAAAATGTAGGAGTGCTACATTTTAGAATAAAATTGTTGAAGTAGTAGAAACAAAGAAGTGTTTTAAAGAGAGGAGCCAGAATTAGGAAGACTAGTTGTGGTCATGGTGACAGAAACATTACCAAGGGGTTAAGAAATATCACCAAGAACTGAAGTAGATGCACATCCTGAAGAGGCCTCGTATCTTTCAGTCTCCTCTTTGCTCTGTCCATGCTATTGCCTCTGAATGTGTCTACAATATTTTAAGTGTCCAAACTCAACCGGAGACTCAAAATTCAGCTTAACGACTTACTTCTGTATGAAATCTTTCTTTCCCCCATTTTAAAATTTTATTTCTGACCACTAAGGTATCTTTAGCAGTTTATTTATCAATATTGAGTTGGAACTTAACACTTATAACCTTGTATTATAGTTATTTGCTTACATATGCCATATTCTTGCATATGCTGATAAATTATCTTCCTGAAGGAAGAATTCAAGTTCAATACTCTATATCCTCTTGCATAGCACACTGTTGACTCTTGATGAATACTAGAAGAATGAATATTTTACTTTTTTGAGCACCATGATACAATCATCTAAGACTGTAATTTTTTTATTGTAAGTAAATATATTGTTTACTAACAACCATTTACATTTAGTATTTTTCTTGTTTGCTTTTTAATACAGATATTCATATTTATTATGGTGAGGCTATAATCTGACATTGTTCTTAATATGATCATGTGTATTTCAAGAGGACTGAAATAAAAATAATCACAAGATCTGGAAGCCTACAGGCTCTCAATCATGTGTCTTGGCAGTGAGAGCTGCAATATGTTGCCACCTATTAATTAAATCTGTACTCTTGTGAATTAGCCAAGAGAGAGAACATTTTTTTTTCTTAAATGAACCAAGAACAAGAGGAGGATAATAAATTTAGGAAACGACTTAGGTAATTGGAACTTCGGTGTAGCAACACCGTTGCCATATCATTTTCCCAGCAGATGTAAGAAAACTGCAGGGAGACATGGAGGCCAAGAAAGAGCCTACAGCATTTGCCAGGAAATCAACATTAAAATATTATATTGTTTCATAACATACTAATAAATAATACTGAACCAAATGGAAGTGTCAATTGTAAGCTTGATCAGAATGAGAATATTAGATGGATTAAACTTTAGACCATTTAGATTCTAGAATATTAATAACCATGATATTACTGCATCAAGATCTCTAACAGTTTTGACATCTATGGAAAAATGCTTTGGATGTCTTCCCTTTACCTCTGGAAAAATGCATGTACATACAAAATTAGCCCTAGGATGAGACCTTTTAATTCAGAATACATTTCCTCATCATAGGCAAGGAAAATACATCTTGGAAAGAGCCTGCTATTTGCTAAGTATGAATGGATAAAGAAGATGTAGTGCATATATACAATGAAATATTACTCAGCCATTAAAAAGAATGAAATCTTGCCATTTACGACAACATGGACCTGGAGGGTATTATGCTAAGCAAAATAAATCAGACAAAGACAAATACCTATGACTTCACATATACGTGAAATCTAAAAAGCAAATTAAGCAAACAAAAACAAAACAGAAACAGATTCATAGATACAGAGAAAAAAGTGGTATTTCGTAAAGGGATGGGGGTAAGTGAAACAAGTGAAGGAGATTAAAAGGTATGAACTTCAGTTATAAGATAAATAAGTAATGAGAGAGTAACAAAAAGCATAAAGAATATAGTCAATAATACTGTAATAACTTTGGTGATTAGACTTATCATGATGATCACTTTGTAATGTATATAAACATAGAATCACTATGCTGTACACCTGAAACTAATATAATATTGTAAGTCAATTATACTTCAAGTTTTTAAAAAAGATCACATAGGAGGTTAGTGACAGAGCAGTTAATATCCCTGAAAAATTCTTCCAGAACTCAGGTCCCCATCTTGGATTTTATCCAGAATACTTTCCATAATGTGTACTGTCCAACAAATAAATTAATCCATTTTATTTAAATAAAATTTACTTATCTTTTTGCTTCTTAAGATGAAAGCCAAAATAGCAACCTGGTGTCTTTTGCTTCAGGCACTTTATCAAGTCCTTTGACATACACTATTTTACTACTACAACAACCATAGAAAATATTATCCTTGTTTTATGATGAGAAAATGAAGATTAAGAGAGATTAAGTGACTTTCTTTAATTTGCAGATATAAACTAAGGCTCAGATATGAATTCACAGCTGTTACCTCAATTTTAGTGTTCTTTTGGCTATGCCTCCTTACCCTTTATTGTACTAAGCTAGCTCTCTGGAAAAGCTTTTTTTAATCTGGCAAAAGAAATAAGACTTATTAATACCACTTCTGCAACTATGATTAAGTACATTTAAAGAAATAAAAACTTTATGTAGAAAACCTATCAACAGAATTATTTGAGAATGTCTGGATCTGTCCTTACTTCTTGCAGTACAATTGTTCCAGTTATTTTCCAGTCAAGTTTACCTACCTCTCCCCTCCCTGTTTAAAACATCAGCCCCAAAGCTGACCACAAAGCAGGCAGAATCATTTTGGAGAACCACCTGTTAATGTGTATGAAAAGCCTTAAAATTTTGCCTGCATCTTGTCTCGGTAATTCTAGCTCTATCAATTTACCTTAAGGAAATGATTGGGCAACAAAAATCAGAAAGGGTACCAAGATATATGTCCAAAAATTGTATTATGAGACAAATTGAGTATCTAGCAATAGAAAAGTATGGCATGCTCATATGATGCAGCTATTTAAAATGATGCCATAGACATAGATTTAATTGCCATGGTATTACTCTTGAGAAGAATGAGATTTTATTAAACATACAGTTCTGTAACTTATTTTTCTCATTCTTTTTAAAGTTTACATATTATTATATATTATGAATATACATTATTTACCTGCTTTCTTATTGGTATATATAACAGTTTTTTCCTATTTTTTTTTAATACTATAACTGTCCTTATGGCCTTTTAGGAATTCAAACAGCGTCTTTATCTTAGATATTTTTCTTCTAAATCTCTCTTCTTCTGAGTTGGAGGAGTGGGGGCAACCTCTATGTTTTTTTCTTTCCATTTTACAGGATCTTTCATTACATAGCATGTTACAGCCTATCTACACTATTGATTATAATAACATCCTATAATCTAGGTCACTCAGATTTAGCTCTTAAAATATAAAAGAGAGATTGTGAAGTTTATGAACTGTTTTTCTCACTCAGCAAACCTTAGCTTCAAGACAACTTCTTTACCACGAAATCAAAATTATATTTTTGAAGTCAAATTCTAAATATTGCCTCCTTCTTTCTCTTTGCATTTCTGCTTTAAAATACAAATTTTCCCCAAGTCAATGGAGACCTCTAGATGAATAGACCATAGGAAAAAAGTGAGAAAACAATAAAAACATATTATATATATTTTAAATTATCCTCATTAAACATTAACAGTTTAATTTTAAAAGGTAAAGGATCTTTATAATGAGTTTTCCCATACCAGAACATTTAATAATTTTTAAATAACTTGGGTCTTCTTATATTTCCATAAATATGTTATTTTCTTTATAAACATCTTATACATTCATTAATACATTTATTACTAGGTGTTTTATAGTGGTGGTTACTATTTTAGCCATAATACTTTTCTACTTTATTTTTAAATTATTGACAGTTTTCAGGAAAACAATTAAATTTGTAAGTTGATCTTGCATATAAGCTATCTCATTGAAACTTTTTAGATTTTTAAATATAAAAATATTTATATATATATATTTATTATATATATATATATTTATTATATATATATTATATATATTTATTATATATATATATTTCTTGGAAGTAGAGAGAGATTTTTCCCTTGTATGTCCTGGATAGACTATATTGTCATCAAGTAGTGACAATATCTCTTCTTTTAGAAAATTTATTCCTCTTATTCTGTGTTTTGCATTAGTTAGAACCTTCAGTAAAATAAAAAAAAATGTTGAAGTACAGCACTGATTTAGGATACCCTTCTCTCTTTTATCTTCTAACCTGTCTCATCCTCCTTTTCCTCCCTCCCCTCACTTTACTATGGCTGCTTCTGATATTTTATCACTAAATGTAATATTTCTATTAGTCATTCAGGCTATAGGATATTCTTTTTGTTTCTAGTGACTAGGGATTTTAAGTAAAAGGAAAATCAGGAATGGATGACATCCATAATTGAGATAGTTATGCCATTTTCCTTCTTTAACATTTTGATCTAGTGAATTACATGAATTAATTTTCCAACGTTGGAACCTTCTTATATTCTTCAGAAAATCCTACTTGGTCATGGTATATTACAGGTTTTAATGTGTAAATGCTTTAGTATTTTGTAGGGTTGGTTAGTGACACTGGCCTATAGTTGGGAACCTGTCCACCAATTTCTATGCTTTAGAATAGCATATGTAACATAAGAATTATCCCTTTCTGGATGTTTTGGCATAATATAACACCAAGGGAGAAAAGCAATGTATAGATTTTTATGTATAATGTAGTCTGATTCTGAATATATAAATATATATGTAAAAAATTCTGGATGACTATCAAAGATTAATAGCATTTCTAAGGAGCTATATTATGGTTTTTCTTTCTTTTTTTTTTCCCCCTAACATAACTTTTTCTTGTCTATGGTGGATTTTAATTTTGGGGGATGAAATAGGGCAGCAAATGATATATATATAAGAGCAGAAGCATATAAAAAGCATGTGACTGGAAACCATTAAACTGGCAGTATGCTTGCAGACCCTCTAAACTCTGACCATGCACCATTGGTTTGACTTCTCTGTACAAACCCTCCTGTTCCCAGGTAGCACATCCCTATTTCTAGAACTTGCTCTCCATATCTGTACCCAACTCTAACTCTAGATCTGGCTTGTTCTAGTCTGTTCTAGCCTTATAGATCTTCTGACATTACTCTCTTTGTTGAACACCGTAACCAGTTTGTTTGTTTGTTTGTTCTTTTCCTGATTTTGGGTCATCCTTTGAGTGTGCAATTTCTCCTGTCCCACTTATCACCACACAGATCCACAACAGAGTCATACCCAACATTTGCCTCTGGGTTGGGAACTGACATTTGGGAGCTGCTTTGGTAGAGGAAACAGGGTTAATAAAGCATTTCTAGGTTTCCTTTTCTTGGGCTTCTCTCAGGCTATGTTCCAGATACCTACTTTGTTTCATCTGAATATAAGAAATAGGAAGATTCTACGTTGACCACTGACTGACATTTACTTTTATTTTTGAGTTGATAACAAACGAACAAACAAACAAACAAACAAATGAAGATTTTTCCCAAGTAAATTTATTGATCAGGGACGAAGTACTTACAGAGATTCTATTTATGCTCTTTCTAAAGTTTTCTCTTACACTTTAGAGTTAGGGTTCTCATCAGTTTTCACAGCCATTTAGATATAACCTAAGGCAGCAAATATCATCTGCTTCAATGAACATATTGCAGCTTGGGGAATCCTCCTCACAATTTCTAGTCCTCTCTTTATGGGCTGTGAATACCACATGACGAGTATTCACAAAATTGCCAAATAAGCAAACACACTACCACTTAAGCCATTTCCTTGGTCAAAATGTTCTCCATCACGGCTCTCTCACAGAGCTGATGGAGGCACTGCCTGGGGGTGTGGGAAATAGGTCTTCCTTTCTCTGCAGCTATTTGTCATAATGAATTTTAGTCTCTGTTTCCATCTCAGGTTTAAGGGCCTTTCTCTGAAATCTAACACACTAGTCTTGATCAGCAGTTGGGCTGTTATAGTTTCTTATGATAGTTCCAGGCAAAGTTTTCTCACTCAAGGTCGTTAGCCTCACCTAGATGAGGTTCTCAACTGAGCAACAAGATAGCCTAACGGTTCAGAACATGGAATCTGGAATAGATTGCCTGAGTTCACAATTATGTTTATTTGAATAAATTAATTCTTCACTCCCTTTTGTAGTCTGCAAAATTGAAAAAAATAATATGTTGTGAATAGTGAAAAATGAATATAAAGCTCTTAGCAGAGTGTTTAGCTTGTGTCAGTTTTTCAATAAATGCTATATCAGTTTTTGAAGTGTGCCTGAGGCAATGTTCAGAAGCAGTGCTCCTGGATCTGGTTCACTTTCCACTCCTTACTTTCACTGCCCAAACACATTCTCTTTGCCCGTTGAGTCATTCTACACAGGTGCACAGTTTTGCTCTTCATAACAACTCCTGCTGCTGACAACTATGTGGATGACACAGACAGAACATCTTGTCCTAAAGTTCCTCAACATCCTAATCAGCAGTGACCTATTTGTCCTCTTGTGTCTTGTTACCCATGCTCAGAGCCACATTACCACTCACATGGTTCATTGGCACTCACTTTCTTCCTCCTAACTTTCTAATGAGCCCTCACTTCCACAGCACTTGGACCTCATCAGATTCTCTCAAATCCCTCATCCCTATCATTTTCCATCACTAAGCTTCTTTCTTTCTTCTCCCGTCTTTTTATTTAATAAGTTTCATGACCTTTTAGTACAATCCATTTCTTTTTTCATTGCACCTACTTCTGAAAATGCCAGCTGTTGGATAAATCCATCCTCCAGTACTCAGTGCTCAGAAACCCTTTGTGGAAATAAAGAAAGCTAAGATAATTGGTTTGGATCAAATTTCTTCCTTAGAGAGGGACATTGCAGATGACCTTGCTATAGGCTTTTCAGGGATACATGTATATTCCCTTAACACCCACACACATAATTTCTTGCTGAAACCTAAGCAAAGAGGTTGATTTATGCTTGATTGTCTATTTGTTTATTTATGCTCTGATTTATTTTTTAAATGTGGCTATGTAAAGTAAGCTACACAGAACTGACTTCATTTAGAAAGCTATGCATTTTTGTCTTCTTTAGAATTATTGTTTTTCTCATATCGCTCATTATAATGAAGAACTGGTGCCCTAGAATTAGAGCAATATTAAAACCAAAATATATGTTCTAGCAATTTACCACGACAGTCTTAAGATTGCTGACTCAGAGTATTACTTGAAAATAAATTTGAATCTTGGAAAGTTGCAAAGTTCGGTTTGTAATTTTCTAAACCTCTTGGGCTAAAATTTAAAATACACATTTCATAATATTAGTCTTCAAAAAACTTCAATGAAAGACTGCTATATATACTTACCAATTATCGGAGCAGGGAGAACTATTTCAAGTTTTCCATAATTACATCTCAGGTCTTTATTCCAAAAGCCATTTTCCAAGTCAGAATAATTCTTATGGAAAAAAAGAAACAAGAACATAAATAAATTCAAAGCAACAAATAATATTGTCTATTGCGTGCCAGGTCCAGTTCTCTCACTAAATTTTAAGAACTAGGTATAGCTTTTTCTTTTTAACAAAGAAAATAAGGCTCAAGTTCTTGTTCTTTATATACAAAATTGTTTCTAAATTCCAGTCATGACTTATTTAAAGTCACTCTTCTAACACTGGATAAATGGCTCACTCTGCACTGAGTTGTAGAATGAGGGCACATCAGTGGGAGACCTGTGTTTGACAGAACTCAAATCAATCTACCTGCCCTTGTTAAGAACATTTATTGTCCATAAAATTTATCTTTGGCACTTTCTTTTCTAGGTAAATCTATCACCCCTATTTACTTAAGAAATGAAAGGCTGAAACCATATTCTGTGCCAGATTTTCTTCTTTTATAAATATGGTTAATACTTTCCATTGAAAAGGATAGAATTTGAGATGGTGCTGTCACTGCCAGTAAAGAGAACAAGAGAGGTGGAGAAGTAGGGATAGAGAAAGAGGAGGAGAGATAAGGTTGCAAGAAGGAACAGTTATTAGGACAATATCAGCATCTACTTTATGCTTAGCATCATGCTTGGAACATTAGAGAATGTGGAAGAAATAAGTAAGATGCTGCCCTGCCTGATAAATGACATGTTCAACTTCTGTGGCCACCATGCACAGGTAAGCAGTGAGGTTGTGACTCTAAAGAGTCTTGTTTTTTTAAATTTTTTTTTTGGGGGGGGGTTTGTTTGTTTTTCTCATTGGTACCTTTTTTCCTCACACAGTTTCCTACAGTTTGTCACATTGAGTCAAATCAAGGACTATCACTGCTTAATTTATCACTGTGTCTCCAGCACCTCACCTGATGAGTATTCAAATATTTGTTCAATAACAAATTCATAAATGAATCAATCTCAAATATCTGAGTGGAGATTTGTAGTGGGAATCAGATAAGCAGATGGAGAATTTAAAAGTGACCTGGGTGTAGAGGTAAGTTTTAGAATCTATTGGGATTTTGCAGTTTTAATTAATTTCTGTCCAAGTGGTGTTTGTACATGCTGAAGGCAATGCTGGTACCTCCAATCTAACCTCATTCTCCACTGCCTTTTGTGATGGTCTTTAATGTTGCTTGACAAATATTCATATTCTTCCCATTAGGGGAATAGGCCATGTAACTAGTTCTAGATGATGGATTTAAGTGGAAGTAAATTAGTCATTTTCAAACAGAACAGTTAACTGGTAAGGTAAGACCCTCCAGAGCTCTGTGTTTTCTTTAGCCACAGATACCACCACTGTCCCCAAGAGTGACTAATCTGTCAGATTTGGTCTCTGATGCAGACACAGGCAAATAGAAGACTGGCCCTCACTGACCCTCAATGACACATAATATGAACCAAAAATAAATCTTTGTTGTTCTAAAACTCTGATATGTTGATGTTGTTTTACCATGAGATAATGTAGCCTATTTTGATTGATGTGCTTTCCATGTGAAATATATATATATATCTCCCCCAAGTTTTCTCATGCCCTCATCCTTGTTCTCTGTGTTCTCCTTACCTGACTTATTCTTTCTCCTTTCCACTCACTAAAATTCTAATCCTTCTTTAAAGACTTAATTTGAGAGAGTCCTACCTTTCTCAAGAACTTTCTGACCAGTTCAGTACTCACAGGTGCTGTTCCTTTCTTATCTATTGTTTAGTATGCTAATTTTCAAGTGGACACACAGTCATTTCTCCACTTAAATACAAATGCCTTGAAACCATCTCAGTTTATGCTTACTATTCATTGATTCCCCCCCAAACCTCTCTTAATTTGAATGGAAAGGATTACCCACAGCCCTGATACATTTATTTATTCAGTCTGACTGCAGATATTTAACTGTGTGTGTGTGGAAGAGTCTACCTAGTTGTTAATCAAACACTTTTGACTTTCTTTCTGTGGATACAGCTAGTCCACATCTCTCAGACTCTCTTACAGTTATATATAATCATGTGAGCGAGTGCAGGCTAATGAAATGTGGGTAGAGTTATACTAAATGAATTCTCTTAGCACATGAAAAGCTCCTTCTTTGACTATCACTTTCTTTATTTACTTTTAGAACATGCTTAGAATTGACATGCTAATGATAGCAGTGCCTCCTTGAATTACTGAGTGGAAAAGAACTACCATTAATCCCTTCCCACCAGTCTATCATTTGGACTTTTGAATGAATCAACTTTTATTGTCATAAGCCATTGAGATTCAGGGTTTTATCTATAATAGTTTCTAGCGTTGTCTTAATACAGAGATTTGAAAGTGAGGGATTGTCATCTTTAACATTGAAGTCAGGAAGTTCTCAATGAGAAGGTAACATCTGAGCAGACTTGTAAGAGCAAGGGAGGGAGCCACATGAATATGAGGAAAAAGAAGGGTCCAGGCAGAGGGAATAGTGTGTGCAAATGCTATAAGCAGAAGGGTGCCTGGCATGGTCAAAGGACAGTAATTAGCACCATGTGATTAAAGCAAAGAATGGTAGAAAAAGTAAATGAGGAGGTGTTGCCAGATTTTTAAGGCTTGAGGCCCTTATAATACTATTCTAGTCAATGGACCTAGTCTTGTCCTTTAAATGCCCACTATCTTCTTTTTTTAAGCCAATGCTAAATCACATAACTGCCTTTGAATATCTTATACAAAAATAACTACAATATAAATGAAATGTCCTGATTATAATCCTCTGTACCACATTTAAAATTTCAAACTCCATCTTAACTTCTTTTTTAGGTATAGTAAAATTCATGTAGGTTCAAAGGAAGCAGTTTGACAGCTTACCAAGCCTTATAAATCAGGCCATAGGCACAACTAAGTCCTGATTTTTTTTCAAAAAGGGAGAACTTAAAATCACCCCATATTTCACACAAACTCATAGGATATTCGTGACTGCTGTCAGCTAATAGTGCAGTGGGAGGTCAACCTGAGATGTCTCAATATTTTATTTTACTCTGGGATATGGTCTAACAACTGTCTTTTCAGGTGAGCTTCAGGTCAAAAAGATAACTAAATGGTCATTCTTTCATTCTCTAAATTTAATTAAGCCTCGAGGTTTTCTAGACACAACTATGTTCATTTTCTGTCATCTTAATATGGGAATGGCATAAGTTTAAATAGTTTCTTTTACTATGGTAAGAAAATGGTCAGTAGTAGAATTTCATAAAGAGAAAGTTTATAAAAAGAAAAAGTAAAATACCCACAAGTATACAAAAATCATTTAATTGACACCATAATAAAAATGTTCTGGGTATATCATTTAAAAAAAAATTATCAAGTTGGTTAAATTAAAATAAAAATCATGAAAATCTGTTTTGACAAAGATACAGGAAAACTTTATCTTACATTAGTGGTATAATGTAAACTAGAAAAAGATGTTAGAGGACAATTTGGCGACAAATATTGGAATCCTTTAAAGTATACATTTTTCTTAGTTCTCAGAGGAAGGCCTAAAATTAGTAATACCCTAGTGGCAACAGGCTATTACTCGGTGCCCTGTTCTTGGTTATTAAATACAATTCTCCAGTTAAAAAAATCAGGGCTCCTTAGAGAAATGATTGATTATAGGGCTGAGAACGGAGAATAAAATAAGATGCCTGGAGCATCTTATCGTGCCAGAAAGTAAGAAAGGATAAATAAAAAACATAGGAGCCCGACCAAGAAAGACAAATACTATATGATATCACTTATAGGTGGAATCTAGAGGAAAAAAGCCAAACTAATAGAAACAAAAAGTAGCTTGGTGGTTGTCAAGGGCTGGAGGGTGAGGAAAATGGGGAGAGGTTAGTAAAAGAGTACAAATAAAATGAATAAGGTCTGAGGATCTAATTTATGATATGGTGACTATAGTTAATTACACTATATTGTATAATTAAAATTTCTCGAGAGTAGGTCTTAAACATTCTCACACAAAACAGTAACTGTGTGAGGCAATGCATGTGCTAATTAACTTGATGGTGGAAATAATTTCACAATGGATAAGTGTGTCAAATTATCGTGTTGTACACTCTAAATATATTACAATTTTATTGGTCAGTTATACCACAATAAAGCTAGAAAAAAATTAGAGCCAGTCTGAAAGAGCTAGCCAAAGCGAGAACAACATAAGAAACAAATAAATTAATATTTTATTTAATTATAACCCAAAGAATAAAATAAACTGCTTGGGGTGTTTTTTATTAGTTTAAATAAATTTAATTTAAAAATTTTAAATAGCTACATTAATATATCTGCAAAATGGCCTACCTGGTCTATGTTTATATAGATGGTCCTTTGCACATGGGCATCTATCACAGAAATCCCATTTGCTAACCAAAGTTCCTTTTCTCTTCTTCCTTAAGAACAAACACATTTTATTCAGTACAGCAAGGTGCCCAGTTAAAAGATTACATTTTCCATCCATCTCCTTACAGCTAGGTGTGACCACAAGACTGAATTCTGGCCAGTGGTGTGCAAACAGAAGGAAATCATAACACTGCCTAAAGGGAGCTGACTCAACTGAAATACACTCTTTTGGCTCTGGCAGGGCCTAGAATAGTATCATAAGGGGAACACCTGGTCCAAATCATGTAGCCACTCAGCAGTGCAGGCAAGACTAAAACTCACTTTTCTTCACCCTTGCTTTAGTGATCTTTTCCCTATTCTGAGCCCTTTTGAAAGGTAATTAACTGGATGAAAAATAATAATAATAATTAATAATAATAATAAATAAAACAAAATAAAAGTTCCTGAATTCATACTGAAATCAATCAATCATCAATTAATTAGTGGGGAAGAGGAATTCTTTTTTTAGCACAATTCCAAACAATATATGTAGGTACCAACCCATTTTCGGAGGAGGAGCTTAATGTCTCTCCTGTTGAGTGTTACCTGGACTTTGTGATTTATTTTCAAAATGTGAAAGATGGAGAAAAAAAAAGGTAACTTTACAGTGAAGAAATCTGATAGGCTCTACTCTGACCAAGTGGTTGACATTAACATTACCAATGATAAATCATGATGCTGTCATGTACCCTCTAATGTGATGCAATGAGAAGGGTATCTTACTTCTATGATATTTTCCCCCAAAACTCATAACCCCAAGATAATCATGAGAAAACATGCAACAAACCCAAAATAAGGGACATTCAACAAAACACCTCACAAATACACTTCAAAAATATCAAGGTCTTGTAAAACAGGAAAAGCCTATGAAATTTTCACAGACTTGAGATAAAAGAGACATGACAACTAAATGTTATATGGGATCATAGATTGGATTCCAGAACAGAAAAAGAAAATAATAGAAAAACTGGTGCAATCTAAACAAAGTTTGTGGTTTAGTAAAAAACAAACAAACAAAACAAACAAAAACCCTTTGACTAAGCACTATCACTCCTAAGTACTTATCCTGTGGGAACAATAATGACAGGTGTCAGTGGTTCTCACATTTTAGCATACAACAGAATCACCTGGAGGGACTGTTAACAGCCAGCTCTGCTGGGCCCACTCCCAGAATCTTACTCAGCATGTCTGGGGGTGGGGAAAAGAGGGAGAGCTTGCCTTTACAACTAGTTCCAGGCTGTTGCTGCTGCCACTGATCTGGGAACCACACATTGAGAAACACTGACATATACAGATATTTACTATAAGGATATTTGTTATAAATATCTTAGATTATATACTTCTTTATTATCTTTTTCTTATGAATGATTTCAAATCTTTGAAAATGTTTTCAAAAATTTCAAATGCTTCTATATGTATGTGTTGCTTTTGTAATAAGAAAAATATAAGTTTAAGCTAAAAAGGCAAATCTTTTTCACATGATATCCTTAATACTGAAATGAGATTGTTAAGATAAAGGCAGACTGGCACACAAAAAATGCTATTGGTGCCTGCTTTTAAAAATAATATTTAATTTGTTAAAATGAAAAATCGAAGAACTTAATTTTCCCTTAAGCCTAAGGTCAACCTAAAAATAGTAGTATTATAGTTAAAAATCTACCAATGTTTAACAGTCACTTCTAAGGGAACTTTAATTAATATATTTACATTCTCCTAAATATTCTGCTCCATTTACAAACTTGACTAAACTCTCTTGAAACATATTAAACTTCAATTTCTACATATTTTAAATAAATCTAAAATCAGTGACTCAGTTACATGTTTTACATTTTACTCATGAGACTAATCTTTCCGAATTTCAAAATGCCAAATTCTTTTAAATATGACAACCATTTTAAACCTGCAAAGATGAAGATCATTCCTAAATCTAACATAAATGATCAGTTCTGTGGGTCTAATTTACTTCTTTACATATGTATTGTTATGGGTTGAATAATGTCACACCCAAATTCGTATGTAGACCTTCTATCCCCCAGTGTCTCCAAATGTGGCCTTATTTTGGGATAGGGGCTTTACAGAGATGATTAAGTTAAAATGGAGGTAGGAGAGGCAAAGGAGGGGATGATACACAAGAAGGCAGAGAGAACGCACCTTGAAGACCACGTTAAAAGTTTCACAAGTTGGGGAAAGCTGATGACCTGAGAGTTAACTACTGGAGGGAATGCATCATGAGAAGGTGAAAATAAGTTCTCACTAGCTAGAGTAAAATGTGTTAATAAGGAAGTAAATATATTTGTCCTTATCCACCACTAAAAACACTTTCTTTTGGGATAAGTGACAGTATCTAGTGGAGTCCTCTGCATATTCATAATCCTTGAGTAACTGAGCAAGAGATTTAGTTCCTCTGGCCCTCGGTTGCCACATTTTTAAAATGAGGATAATAATTGTCACACACAAAAAAAAACCTGTCCATCATCCTCTCCCAACCTCCTTATCTTTTTGGAAGTCACTGTTCCCTATTCTATGCCTCCTAGGAACAGCCTTCAACTAATAACTAAGTGGGAGTTCGTGGGCAGATAACCCACAAACTCTGAGATGTGCTCTATGCGGCAAATCCCCATGGACTGTGCTCCAGTTGCCCTGGGTGATAACTTACTCCTCAACGGGCCCCTTATTGGCTTCCTTTCCTTCTCTGTTTCGTTTCCCCACTTCCCTAAAGATCCTGCCTAGAACTACCTCCTAAAGAAACTAGATGCACTCAAATCCTTGATTAAAGGTCTATATCTGGGAGAACTCCATCTAAGACAGTTATGTATAAGTAATTAACAAGACTGTGTGGGAGAGAGACAGCTAAATTCAGATATTTAGAAGGAGTAGGAAAGGCAGTCAGTCCCCTGTTCTGTAGTGGAAAGAACCCTAAAATTGGAGTCAGAAAACATGGATCATAATTCTGGTTCCATCACATATTAAATGAGTAAACTTAGAAACTTGATTTCTTTGAATTTCAATATCCTACTTTATAAAATGGAGATGATAATTAATAATTAAATGGGGTAATACATACCAAAGATTCTAGTACATAGTTGATACTCCAGAAATACTAATTCTCCTCAGCACATGATCTTGGACCATGTACTCAATAAAAGAAATAGTAGCTTTTCTCTCTCTGCCAAAATTAGACTACTATAAGCCTTTGTATTAAAGAAACGCGGAGACCTTACTCTGATTAACAGATGTCCCACATGTTTATGATATAATCAGAATTATAAAGTGGAATTAAATTATTATATAACATGACTCCCACCAATCACTCCAAACCTCCTCTCCCATTAAAAGCTTAATTACTTTAAGTTTGGGGAAATTTAGAAATAAAATATTGGCACATATATTCATTACAGTGTGTTATGTGAATTTGAATCTTAGCTTCTGTAGTCAGTCTTTTGAAACAGATTTGTCAAGTGTCTTGTATCTGAATGGTCAATCAAGTATACTTCGTAACTGTGAACCAGCCATCACAATATTGTGCAAGCAAACATGCACACACACATACGCATAGTACAGTTTTAGTTATTTAACCCGCATATAGTTGTTTCTCAGTTTTATGGTCACTTTAACTCCAAAGAATCAAAAAATTTTACCCAATTAACCAGGATTTGATTGTATTGGTTACTTATCCCCATTGGAGATAGAATTGTTATTAATCTTGATTTTTACAATGGTCCATTTACGGAGATTAGCAGAGTGTTCATAATAAAGAAATAGTGTTTTTCACCTATCCTACTTCTTTATAGTGAATTTTTAACCTTTAAGGCCTTCTTATATGTAAATTTTTTGTGAAGACTTTTTTAACTCCCCCAGGTAAGTGGGTACCATCTTTAAACCTAGAGGACCTTCTCACTGTTGGTATAGCTTTCTTTACATGTGAGGTTGCAATTTTTCAGTCTCTTTTGAAACAGTAAGCCCTGCAAGATATCCATGTCTTAATTCATTTTTGTCTCTCTAGTGCTATTATCATGTCTGGTCCTCAGTAAATGCTCAGTAACAGTTGTTAATTGAATAAGACTAACATTCTTCTATAGTCTGTTATGGTCTCCCCAGTTTCCTGGGAAGGAAGAGCCTTACTGAAACTATTAATCTTACAAAACATAAGCCTTCATGTTTAAGATTTTTGGTATTGAAAGTTTTTCATTTCTTAACAAAATAATAAAAAAGAGATAATGTGATATTTCCTAGTGAAACTGGCTAATGGCCACTGTCTAAAATTAGCCTAGTATCAGTTTATGGTGTCTTCTTTTTGGCTAGTGTTTAGCCATTCCAGAGGTCAACCAGATGCTTATGCAGCAATCTGGGTGCATGCATACTCTTGACACTTTCCAAAGTGGAAAGGGATCAGGCATGAGAAGCTGTGGATTTTCTTTGTAATTTTCCTAAGGCCAGCCATGTGTCCTGCTTGTTGTGTTTCCAGAAACTCTTATCAGTTTGAATTTGAAGGCAAATCCTTGTTAACTTCGTCATCAGAGATAAAGACTATAATGACAAATAAATGAGTCCATTGATCAGAGTCTGTGTGGTGGAAATGTGTGGGCGAATGCAATTCTGATACCTATCAATCCTGCTACCGTGTAAGCCATTTAGCAGTCACAAATGACTTAACCATAATGCAGTCAGCAATGCCAAAGTAATGCATTTCCACTCCTGTCAAGGTAGTACAAAGGGTAAATTAGCTCTTACAAAAAATAGAATAGAAATAGCTCCTTAAACACTTTTCTTAAAGCACTTACTTTGACTGCCTCCATTACAGGCAGCTGTGTTACTTGCTGATATTAATACTGATGATTTGCATTCACACAGTAAAAACTCGAATTACTTTACAAATACTCTCTTTAAAACTTACACTGCTACTGTGAAATAAATGCATAATTAATTGCATTTTGTTGCTTTTTCTAGGCAGATCTTAAGCCATTGAATTTGATTCACCTAGAACATACAATGATTTAACAGTGCACAAGACTGATTAAATGACTGCAAAGTAGTGCAGTTCATTTTCTTAACAAAGTTTCTGAAATTCTGTATTATGAGTTAAAATACAAATTAAATGTCCTTATTCAAATGCTACTGCCACTTTCAGAACTGAGATTTGGACAGCTTCAGTGGTGGGAATGCTTCATTCATCCTCTGGCATTTTAGAAATAGCCAAGAGACATCCAAAGCCAAGTCTAATAAATACAGTTGACAGTCCCACTGCCCAACAAAGGTTGGGTAAAAATAAAACAGTGATTTATTTTCATGTATACCTTCTAATTTGGCTTTCTGAAATTTTTCACATTTCCAAAAAATGTTTTAAAATGTATCAGCATCACTTAAAGAAGAGTATAGCCTCTCAAGAGACACATATGTCAAATCACTATTTGAATATGTAGGTTTGGGTATAAATTCTCTTAATAGTCCCTTGAACTTCCACTTCTGCCTTACCCTGCCACCCAATTCTTCCTATATCCATGAAAGGATTACTGGTTTTGCATATGTGTCTTAGTGCTCCATGCTCTGAGAAGACAGGACATCTGCCTAGCTTGATTAACTACTTATTTCACACTTCTGCATGGCTATCGGTTATAAACTCAGAGCCCAACTGAGGGATGGCCCAACCAAACAGATTTCTAGGATGTCAATCTATGTGGAGCAACCAACATTATTAAGGTGAAAGAACATTGCTGAAAAAAAAATTGAGAAAGTTATAATTACCAAATTTCACTTTCTAATAATAGCAAATGCCCTAATAATAGCAAACATCCATATGCAGCCCAGTCTGCAACAGGCACTGCTTTCAATGTGTTAACTATATTAACTGCTTTAAATCTCACAGCACCCATATGATGTAGGTACTATAATTACTTTCATTTTAAAGATGGTGAAAGTGAGGCACAGATAGGTTAAATAACTGCCCAAAGTCACACAGCTAGGATGTGGCAAAGCCTTTATCTCACATGGAAGAACTGGAGATGTTAGGACAAATACTTCAAAAGCCTCTTGGAAGAGTTCTTGAGATCCTTCAGGGTTATGCTCCAGAAACATAAGATGTTCATTTAACTATTGACTAAAAATGGTCAGCTCACAGGTTTTTTGCTTGGCCGAAAGTACATAAAGCCTAGGGCCAACACTGCCTTTGCAGGGCCAGGAAGAGAGTCTGAGAACCACTGCCTGTTATCAGGGTCCTTCTCCATTCTTTCTCCAGTCAGCTCTCTAACTCTCCTCCAAAAAATGTGAAGAAATGATCTAAGAATACAAGGTTGAAGGGGTAAGTGTATTAGTCTGCTTGAGGTGTTAAATTATTAGCCTGCATAAGGAGTCTATACATCTTTGCCACAGGTTGCTCAGATTGAGTAAATTTTAATGGAACTAGGCCCCTGAAGTGATTCAAAAACAGAAAGAAAAGAAAGAAAGGCATAAGGCTCAAAGCAAAAGTAATACAGGCACTAGTATTACATTTTGATTATAGGATGAGGTCCACCTCTCTAATTTCACGAAAACTCCTGTTAAGAGACTGTGTAATAAACTTTATTTGCTTATTTTTGTCCCATTGGGAATGAACCAGGTTCACTGTCTTATGCCACCAGGGTTCTTGCTGAAGCAGTAGAATCTTTTTCCTCTTTCAGTAAAATATAAATTCTTCACTTTGAAATTCTCACAAAAGTTCATATGCTTTAGCTAAGCCATTATTAGGCAAGAAAACATAGAAATGAAATTTAATGTTTGAAAGAGCCTGTATTGACTGAAGTAACTTGACTCATGGAAAGTCGATCAAGAGATTTTTAGAGACGCACCATTAGAAATGTGTTATATTGTGTTGTCTGCCATGAACCTCTGTTCTTTCCAATTATCCTGCTTTTTGCATGAAAGACTGTTTCTTAAGGTTTCGTTTCTGTTTAGGACATGAGCATGAATATAACCTATGGTACACATATCCCCTTTCTCTTCATTCCCCAAAATCTTACCTTTGATCTCTAATCAGACAAATGTTTGCTGGTCTCATCAAGACCAAGTTATGACTGGATGGGTTTACCAGTTAGGTAGTATGATTTCAGGCAGGCCCTCCCCAGTTATTTCTCTCCTCTACCTGGATGCAGCCTGCTATGCCATTATTAGTATTTCTTCCTTCAGTTTCAAATTTTGATGTTGTTAAGGGTTGCTCTTTTCCTAAAAGATATGCATTTCAAACTGGTAGCATTCGCACTTCAGTGTGAAGGACTTTTCCAATAGCAGTTTATAATAGATCAAAATTCAAAGAATATGAGGGCTTTGAGGTAAATGAAGAAGCCACTATAATATACAGGGCTGTGTGTGTGTGTGTGTGTGTGTGTGTGTGTGTGTGTGTGTGTTCAGATATTCTAAAACAAGACAAAAAACAATCTGTTTTCCAATTTATATAAAAATATAAAAATGATTAATTTAAGTAAACTAATTCCTGTAAACCAGGGATCCAGGAGAGTCTATAAACCAGACTGCTCTTTTACTTATGATTAAGGGGAGGAGTGTTTGGCCAGAGAGCTGTGATCTGTTATCTATGTGAGTCTAGTTATCAGACAGCCTGGATTTTCAAAGATTATACTAAATTTCAAATATTCTGTCACATTTTCCCTGTAAATACTCTTCTATCTTTGGAACTATGTGTCAAGACATATAGATTGCTGCTGAAGAAAATGTGGAAAATATCAATCCTCTACTTAGGATAACCCTTTTAGTTAGATTACCTACTGAGCAAAGCACACCATATAGAGAGATCTGCCTGGTGATCTTGGAATCAGAGAAAAAAATACTTTCCACAAGGATAAGGTCGAACTGATCTATCATCCACTTCTTTTATGCTTTCTCTCCTAGAGAAGAGTTCTAAGAACGTCGTGCCATGCTGTCTCTTAAAATCAAATTCTTTTGTCCTTATACTTTATCCAGAATTATATTTCAGAAAGTTCTGACAGTCATTCTTATGCTATAATCTTATTTCAGTCAAAAATAGTCTCTCCTTCCTATACTTTGCTAATTTCACTTTACCTGTAATTCATAGTAGGTATAACACTTTATATTCACAAATGCAGGTGTTCAAAGATGTGATTTTTTAAAAAATCAAACTTAATATAACCTGTAAGTACACATTTCTGTCAGGTAAGCAAAAACTTAATCATGTCAATTCAAATTTATTAATTCACTTCCACTTAAAACTGTATCTTTCTGTGCCTACTGAATCAATCCAAAAGTTTCTCTACTTTGCTGCCTTTGTCCCTGAATACTATATAAGTTACAAGGTGGCTGACTTATTCTGACTTCTTGTCCTGGAACCAGGTGAGAGCTGTCTGGCCCACTTTCTACACTGTGTCCTCTTCACCAGTCACTGAGGTGTAGCTTGTCTCACCCAATCTTGGACACCTGTTTCTAGCCCTGCCACATTTAGTGCAGTTATCTGAGACCCTGGCCTGGACCACAGATGATGTTCTGCATCACCTCAGCCCAACAGAGAGGCACTTCTGTGCTCCTCCTTGAGGCTGGGAAATTTTAAGCAGCATTGCTACTTTTTTCACACCACACTGGGGTACTTGTATCAATGCCCTGCCTCCCAGAAATTATCCTCAGCTTCTTTTGGACTTAGTGCTCTTCTCCAAGTCCTGCATTTTCCCAGGCTGTGCCCTGGTAAGCCAGGCAGTGTGCTTTCTCTTCTAGGACCTAGGGTTTCTATCCATGTTTACAAAATCCACTTTCAAATTTGGATTCATTCTATGGCACCAACCAGTTATTCCTGACTCCCTGATTTTTTCTTTCTACTTTGGATGAACTTTTGTGTCTTAATGGCAGGAAATGGCTCTTTAGATGATTACTCATAACATAAATGCACTCCTGTGAGTCTTCCCTGGCTGTTAGCCCTTTGATGCTTAATAAACTTCTTCTCTATCAAAAATTCCAGCTTTGTCTATGGCCATGCCACCCTGATCAAGGCTGATCCTATCTGATCTCAGAAGCAAAGCAAGGTTGGGCCTGGTTAGTACGTGGACGGGAGACCAATAGAAAGACCAGGTGCTGTAGGCGTAAAAAATAAAAAAATAAGGGATTGTAAGATGACAAGGTCCTTGCAATCTGTGAGGTCAACCAAGGGTTGCCTTACCTAAACAAAGAAACAAACAAACCCTCACCTAAGCAAACAACAAACAAACAAAAAATCCAGCTTACATTGTAGGAAGACTTACACTGGAGGCTATTTTTTCATCTATTTTTAAAAATGTCTGATTTGATGTTGGAAATTCAGTGATAATTTCTTTGTTTTTGGCTGGTTTTGACCTCCCTTGGGAACCGTGCATATGGAAGAGAGTTTTGTTTTTCTTGGGGGCTGCCAGTAAGTGAAACTTCTGCTTCAATCCTCACCTTCATATCTTTTTTCCAAGGTTCAGTTCCATAAAAGTCATCACAACACAAACCATTTTGTCATCTTCTTTTTATATGCATTGCTTGCTACATTTATTAATTTCTCAAGGTAACTTAATTTAAGGATTGTAGCCCTGTGAAGAGTAAAGTGCATTGGTTGATTAAGGAGATGATTTGATTCAGACTGTTGTATTAGAGGACCATTCAATAATGAAGATTGTCTCAAAGAAGAGGAAGAAATCCTGGGTTCTATAAAGACAGGTGAGTAAGTGGAATCTTATGGGATTGAAGAAGCAGGTGGAGGTCATTCTTATCTTAGACTATGCCAAGGTAGGTGGTTCTTTGTGTTTAACCACATCCTAGAATATAAATGGGTAATAAATAAAGTTTAACATTGTAAGTTCCTTTTTTTCTTCAGGAAGAATAACATTCTTCATTCTATCAGGTTACTCAGAAAGCTAATGTACACACACACACACACACACACACACACACACACACACACACACACACCTTTTACAGTCTTTAGTAGACAAATGTAAACACAAGCTCTTCCTGGAAATCTTATAAATAAACCCTCAAACCTTAGTTAGCTTTGACCATGGTAAATAAAATTTATTTTCCATGGGCTTTCTAGATCCATTCAGGTTTTTTCCTACAAGATTTGTCCTACTAGTCATTTTACCTTAGAATAAAATCATTCTCTCCCTCTCTCTTTTTTTAATAGAAATATGTCCTACATGTGTTGCATGCAAAGTTGTACCTCCCTGCTACAATTGCTCCTGGTAGAGTCTCACTCCCAGATATTATTTAACCTTGGTAACTTCCATTTCACATAGAAAACTAGGAGGGAGATAATTGTGGACTGTCACACACCAATACATTTTAGCAGACAAGCTGAGTTCGTGAATATATACCTCAAAGCTTCCTATAGCCATATACATCCCTATAACACAACTCTTAAAGCAGTGAAAATAAATATGTTCATTAACAAATGCAAATAATCAGTGTCTCTCATAACATATAAAATCAGAGGCAAAAATATATATATATAAACTTAAAATTACACTTATTTATTAATGTTTCAGTATTTCATCTTACTTTGAAATGAGCTAGGTATTTAAGTAATACCTAATTAATTAACTCAATTTAGTATAAATCTAAGGTTTTAAGTTTTCGTAATAGCTTAGAAATTCTCTTCCTACTGACATACTATAAAACATAATTACTGCTGAAATAAGGTTTGTTATAGTAATGATTTTTTTTTTAGTTAAACACAAAATTTTATTTTCCATACTTTTAAATTTTAACAGTCTTAAACATTACTCAGAGGAGCTTAATCATTAAACTTGTATTAATTCCTAAAGTGCATTCCCAAGTAGAATAAAAATCTATGTATATGTTGTTCTTAACCCTAGTAAATCAGAGAGGACATGGTTGTTTTTATTAAACAAAAAATATTAAACCAGTCTTGTTATCAAAGCTTTATCTAAATTATGCAAACTTTAATTTCTAAAACATACCAACTAGGTTTTTGTAAAGGTAATTTTTTTATCACACTGAAAGTACTTGAGATTCAACTTCCTTAATTTCTGGGAATTGTAGGAATATTCAATTTATGTAAGTGCTAATTTATTGTTAAGCTATCAGAATAGAGCTCTTTTAAGAAATTTTATAATCTAATTTAGTAATACCATCTCGAGGTAGAGAAATATTACATGCTCACACAAATAGAAGTAAAAGCCTCTCTCCATTACAGATTTATAATCACATAGGCATAGACAGATCTTTTAGCTTCAGTTCTAAAATTTCAGCCATGAATCAAGCATAAGCAACTAATTACAAAACTCACTGGTCAATATCAAAGAGCTACTCTCTTTACAGTGGGTATGAACCTTTAATTTGAGTTCAATATAGATAGATAGACAAACAAATAGAAAAGCCTGATGAATCAGGTTATCTGTTGTCTCACACCCCAGAGAAAGCTCTCTATAAACCACTTATCCATTTGTTCAGACCTTGAAACCAAAAGAAGCCAGAACTAGACACCAAGTAAATACTAAAGAGGGAGCAAAGTCAAATTCCTATCATGCTGCCCATGGGCAAGATTGCAAAGTGGGCATGAGTAGTCAGACTCACTGCTGGGACCCCAGACCATGGTTAGGAATGAAGCCCAATGGGCTCCAAGAAACCGCTTGTCCTGGGTGGGTAAATGAGGATCTGAAAGCAGGGGGCAAGCCTGCCCAAGGCATGGCACTAAAGCTGTGAAAGACAAATGTACTACAAAACTAAAGAGATGATTGTATTTAGGCTTTTGCAATAGGGATAACATTTATTAATGAGGAATGTCTCAAAGATGAGTGAAAAAATCTGGGGTTTATAGGGGCTAATAAATTAAAAAGTCATGAGGAAGGATGAACAGAAAATCTTGTGGGATTCATGATGGAGGACAGTCTTCTCTTGGACTATGTAAGGGCAGTGTGGTCTTTTGTGGTTAGCCATTCCTCAGAATATAATGAGTGGGGAGATTTCCTAACCATCAAACCCAAGAGCTCAAATGAAGTTTGTCAATGTCACTCTCCCACCTTCTAGGAAATCTCAACTTGTATGGTTTAGGGATTGGGGTAGATATGAAGAGGCAGAGCTATATAATTTAGAAAAGTTATTCAAATGATTCTGATTATTTTACCTACCAAATAAAAATCTCTTGTTCTCTAATTTCCTTAAGGTCAGCAATTATATAGTTTATACCTTTGTAAAACTGGAGAAGTTATTTAATTTCTCTCAGTATCTCTCTCCTAGTCAGCAATATAGGAGGTTGTAGAAAGGTTTATTTATCCATAAAAAGCAAAAGTTTGGAAGCAACCTAAATGGGGGAAAGAATGAATAAAATAATTATTCATTAACTAACTCAATTGAGTCTTAGTCCAAGGTTTGAAGTAACCTAAGGGTCTTGGATATTATGCTCAAGTTGATACACTATAAAATATGACTAAAAATTTTGTCAGAATAAATACTCAAACACGTTGAACATAAATTAACATTTTTATGGGCTTAAGTATTATGTAGGAATATCATTATCTTTTTCTTGATAAATAATCCAACATAAAATATTTAGAAAGTTCAAATTAACTTGTTTATTTATGAAGAAACAAACCTCAATCTTATAAGAACAAAATATACTCTTATATTCTGTACTGATAAAATTTTGGAAAAGACATATTGCTGATATTTTTTTCTCTCTTAAACCCAAATTATTAAACAAAGAATTTCTCTTAAGTGTGTGAACTTGTATTCTTATATAAAGATATTTTTGAGCTGATCGCTTGTAAATTTTTCTCAAAAGTCCAACACATTTTAAATTATACAAGTTCAATTTTCTCTTTTTGCGTGTGTGTAGTTTTGAAATATTAACTCTATGGATCAATACAAGCAGAGCCCCTTTAGATACACTGTAATCTAATTAATTAAATTCTTGGGAGGAAGGAAAATATGTGCTACCCAATAACAAGAATTAAAGACATTCTTGAATTATAGATATACACAGAGAGAGAGAGCTTATTGTTTCAGTCAAAGTAAACACAGAAACACAAAAATTCACTCTCCAGAACTCAAAGAGCTTTTCTCTTCCTCAGAGGACACAAAATTCTTAATTGATTTGAGCTCACAAATAGACAAGCACACAAACTATTGACAGATTGGATTCTATGTTGTTTTTCATCTAACAACATGAAGACCTATACCATTCATCCAATTTGTACCACTAGGATTTTATTTAATATAGTTATGTGTCCCCTATATTTTCTGTAAATTTGTAGTTATAGTTAGATATTTGATTAGATTCAGTTTTGATTTATTGGCAAGAATTCTTCTTAAGTGAAATGGTGTACTTGAATCAGAATGTACTGTTTGCCTTTTTTGCGATCCTAAATTGATCACTGGGTTCAGATGTTGTCAGTCTGAAACTTCCATTATTAAGCAGCCTTTCAGCTTTTAATCTAATGATTTTAGGTTGATGATCAATGCCTAGGTACATTATTTCATTAAGGATTGCAAAGTGGTGATACTCTATCATACCTTCATGATTTATTAGCTGGAATGCTTCAATTAAGAAAAAGGTTTTTTTGAATAAGGAGGTGACATAATCAAAATTATACTTTAGGAGAATAAATCTGATACTGATATGAAAAAATGGGTCAAAAGAAGAGATACTGGGGACAGATAGAATTTAGAATTCTTATGAGTTATCTCTGAGAGGTAATGGGTGATCCGAAAAAGATAATAATGGGAAGGAGGAGAGTGACAAAAAAAAAAAAAAAATGCTATGTGAAACTAGAGCCGGCCACTGCAGACCTGTAAGAAAGAGATCAAAGAACCTGGTGTGTGGGGAAATGTTGGTGCCACTAGGAACAGAGGACCGATAGGAGAGCTGATGAGTATTACTGTGTCTGTTTTCATCTTTGTTAATACAGGGTTCTCTCCCTGCTTCATTTTCTATTGCTGTGGAGAGAGCTTCACAGTGATTGTTAATTCCCTCAGGGACCTCCTTCATGATCTAATATTTCTCACCATCTGGACATGGAAAGATTTTCCTGACATCTAACTAGGATTTTATTCTCTTTTTCCTTTGTGACCTGAAAACACAATCATTTTAAGGGTTTATGGCGAGGCATTGTGATCTTTTTAAGTTTGAGGGAACCCTGTGATGACTCAGCTAATTTGGAATTCAAAAGGTTGTCTCTGAGGGTCTTTTAAATATATAAACAAACGCATTTTATTCCATTCCATTGCCCCTACTTAACCTTTTTTCTACCCCCTTAAAAGATTCTTCTCCTTCCTGCATTCTTCAATTACTGAGCTGTCACTTCCAAGCATGGCCTCCTGCTTGAATAACCTATGCGGACAGTTTTTAGTTCTCCAAGCCTTTGCCCATAAATTACTCTCCCATTTTCTAATCTAAGAGAATGTTCCTATTCTCTTAACTCCCTGAGTTAATCTATATTGTTTTGGCATCAATGTGCCAGGCTTGTATTTGGGAGTCCAAAACAAACTTATCAAAGAGACTTAGAGATTTTCTCTCTTTGCTCCATATGGACATGATTCCAAAGGACTCCGTTGCATTGCCTGCTGATCCATTGGTTATTCAATGTTTATCAATGTTCTTCTCTGATACTGGAAAAGTTACATTTACCCAACAGCATAGAATTCAGAAATAAAGAATTTACTCCTGCCTCATTCTGGTTGTACTATTGCTTAGCTGAACCATTAAGTTCAGAGAAAAATCATTTTGATTTTATCACAACATAACTAATGTGTCTTGTTTAAAATACTTCGTAGAAATTGAATGTTTGAAATGGAACTTTTTAAAAATTACACTATAGGAGCTGGATACATAAAGTAATCTTATATAGAGACTTTCTTAAAAAGTACAGAAACCCTTTTTAACAATGAATAACAACTCCTTAACTAATCTGTCAAATTTTTGCATACTGGATTTTCTTTCAACGCGATTGGACTCTGGGGACACCAAGCTTTCACTTCTAATATACTTATAGAAAAAAAATAATACAAACACAGAGCAGAGTATCAAATTATGCCAATGACTGGGATTTTTTAAAAAAGGATGGAGTGTGAGATGGATTGGTCACTTATGTTTCATGGGACAAGCCTGCTTCTGAAAAGAAAAAGTATCGATAGCTTGGTAGATGTGCTTTATGTCTAGTACAGTCAGTGCAGCCACCCTGTCCTCTGTCCCTCACCACTAGCAGAGAAAGGCAGTCACTGAGAAAGAAGGCTTTTATATTTGGAGCTGGTACAAGGCTCAGAAATGTCTGGGGCTATGTCACATAGTTCATGATTCTTCAAACTCTGGAAAAACAATTATTATATCACTGTATCCATCTTTTAGGGAGCCTCTGAAACAGACTGAGTGACCTCTGAAAAAAAGTTCTATTCTAAGTTCTCTAAAAGAAGCTATACCATCTGTAGCAATTTACAGTTATAAAGCTCACTCAGCTCAAGGGACATCATGTGTGGGAGCTAGCCCCACCTGGCCTCTGGGATGGAGTTGGGACACTGTTCTCTTAATTCCTATATGGGACAATAAACATATTAAAATGAGTCAGACTATGAAATGAAAACTGAGTCAGGCTTTCTGAATTCCAGGCCTTGTGAGGCCACCACAAAGGCAGCAGAGCTGATTTTCAGGCCAATGTGCTGTGCAACACACTGGCTGTTAAAAACTGGCAGCCTTGCTGATGTGTGGTTGAGATCATTGTAATTGGTGAGTTGTTAGTTTTGGACATAACCCCCGAGAAAGTATTTCTTGCCAACCTTAAAAAAGAATTGATTTTTGAAATAAGAGTAACCCCTGACCTCTTCAGTTCCACTCACTCGAAAAGATATTTGAGCATTATAGATCACAGAACTCCCACCTGATAGTCTATTTATATGTAGTTCTCAATTTAGCTATGCCTTCCACAACTGATTGACTCAATTAATGAGAAGCAGTTATCTGGTGGTGGAGGATTCATTTTTCTGTCTGGTATGTGTTAGTGAGTTGCAAACATAAAAAACAAGGTGACCTTTCTGAAAGGTGTGCTGGATGGGTCACATTTTTCTCGCTAAATCTGAAGTCCAGTAGTGTCATAGCTGGATTGAGAAGCTCCAAGCAAGTCAATTGAATGATACATCTCATCTCATATTTAAAACTGAGTGAAATCTGGTTAAAATGAACAGGCAGCTGATAAGGAAAAAAATTTAATCTCTTAAGGACTGTATATGGATGAAGGGGTAGTGTGTTGTGCAATAGCTAATCCTAGCTCCATCTCGTTGCTGGGAATTCGGGAGGTAAGGGAACAGAGTATGTGGTAAGGCCATTTTCCTCTCATTCATTGCATGCATGTCACTTCAGATCTTCATCTGACAGTCCCACAAAAACCAGGGTTATTTTCCTGACTCGTCATTGAAAAAACAGAAAGTGTACCCAAACCCCTATTCTATGGGTGAGAAAGCACTTATACCCTGACTTCTGTCTTGAAATAAACTTACCAACTCAATTGCCAACTGATAATTTTTTATTTCACTTCCTATCCCACTTGTTTTTTCTAAGATCATGAGCCCCAGGGTACTGAGTCTGAAACTCACGAAATTCTCTCTTTCTTTATTCTCAACACTCTAAGTGATTTGAAGAATGAGATGATCTTGTGCATAATTCAGACCATGATCTTGTGTTGAGGCTGGGAATGGTAGTGTGGGCTATATCCCACAATTCTAAAACCAAATGAATCAGTGACTCAGATGTTTGCTTTTCAGAGTGTAGCTGGACAAAAAGCCCCATGATCAGATGGAAGGTCATCCAGGCCTTGTCATGACCTATTCAGCAAAAGAGTCTGAAGATATAGTCTAGCCACTGCAAGTACCTGTTAAAAAGATATCCTAAGTCTGAAAATGCCAAAAATATGTTAATTTTGTGACCCATGAGTAATAAACTGTCGAGACAATTAGCTAAATTCATCTAATTTTTTTTTTAACTTCATGGCAAAGGTTTTAATTTTCAAGGACAGTGGCTATAGCTATTCTGCTTTCTGGTATACATAAAACCTTTAGTGTGGTATCTTCTCTGTATTAAAATTATTTTAATAGCATTGAGTTGAAGAAAAATATCTGCAACTTCAGTGGACCTTAGTGTTCCATACTCAATATTACACTAGTAAAATAGTGAAAGACCAGGCAAACAAAAGGACCCTCTAGACAACTGGAAACAGCTTCGTATTGACGCTGTTTCCAGTTGTCTAGAGGGTCCTTTTGTTTGGATGTATTATCCAAAGTGATCATGTCAGGCCATGTTGGATTAGAATACAGACAATAGGTTAGGTTATTAGTAAGTGATGCTGTTGCATTAGGACACAAATTTCCCAGGGAGTAAAGTGACAAGTTCTCTAAACTTCAGCCAATGAAACCTAAGAAGAAATATTTTTTTTTTTCAAATATTGACTCATTTCTTTTAGTGCTTATTTTTGTCTTTCTCCATAATTCCTGTGAAAGTCACAGAAATCAAGCAAGTAATCACTGTTTAAAGGAAAAGGCAAGGCAAATTGTATCTTTTCATTACATTAAATATGAGAGGGAGATCCTTTGTGTTATGAGAAATCAAGCTATAATTATCACTATTTTTTGTTTTGGGTCATTTTGAATAACACTCAAAATCATGCTTAAAGAAATTGTGAAATTATCCTGCCTTTGCAAATTTTTATTAAAGAGTTAAGGTTTTGAAGGCTATAATCACAAGAGCATAATATAATTCATGATTGATAAGTATTTGTGTATCATCTGCTTATAATCTATATTTTTGCTGTGATTCCTTTTGCATTTGTAATTGTTTGTGTTTGAGTGTTTAGATTTATATTTGTATAACTCCATATGTACACAAATATTTAAACAAATATTTTTCCAGTATGACAGGAAAAATGTGTTTCTTGTCCGTCTTCATGTGTTTTTTAACCTAAATTTGGCCACAGAACCATTAGGTTTTTAAAAAGCAGACAATGGTGCACCAACAACTAAGAATAAGTGAGCACTGCAGGTTTTTCTACAACAATTTGTAAGCAGGTAATTTATGAAATTAAAACAAGTGACAGACCAATTTCTAACATAGAGATCATCACTTATTAGCAAGCAAGCACATAACAAATCATAATCTGCACATTAAGTTGGGTGACCAATTGTCCCAGTTTGTTCAGGACTGTCCCAATTTTAGCGCTGGAGTCTCAAGTCTGGGAAACTCACTAATCCAGAACAAATCAAGACCTTTGATCATCCTAGATACATTCTCTTCTTTTAGATGCCCTGAAGCAAGAGGCAATTAAGCTTAACAATTGTAGACGTAATCTGTACTATTGGCTGGACACAGAATGACATAGGAATGCAGCCTCAGGTGCCACTATTCAGGAAAATTCAAAAAAACTTTTAGATTCCTGTATCCTTTTCATGTGATAGTGTCTCTAAAATATTTTAGTCTATCCATGTCTCAAAAACCACTCATTTCACCATGGAGAACTAGCTCATTTCTGTCACCTATTATGCTAGTTGATTAGCCATTACTTTAACAAAAACAAAAAACAAAAAACAAAAAAACATTTCTAATACTCAGTGTTCTATTTTGAAAAGCCTTAATTGTTAATCACCAGACCAGTTGTAGCAGCATCCGGGTTTCTGTTTTCTGGCCACCAAGAACGTGGATAAAACTAACACTATGCCTCTATACGACACTGTATATGATCAAACATCTTAAAGTAAAGAACAGTTATCAAAATACCTCACACCTCAAGAAAATTGAAGGAAACCCGTAGACTGAGAAACTTGGGAAAGAGTGCTTTCAAAGGACAGGAAATCTGAAGAAATATTAGCTAATGACTTTCAGAACATCAAGGTTGTCTCTGTAACTATATCAAACTTCAGCAGAGAGTGAAAAATCTTTTCCTAAAATTACAAGATTAAAATAAATCCATGCCATTCTAGCAAAAAGTTTACCTACTAGAGAGATAGTTTTGTGGAATTCTTGGGCTTGAATTCTAATCCTGTTCATATGCCTGAGCAAACTTGGACAAGTCACTTCACTTTTTTGAATTTTTGTCTCTTTCATTGTAAAGAATAGTTTATCTTAAGACTCTTTTAGCTCTTAAAAGTGTCTAAAGTCTAGGTTATAACTCTAAATATTTGAATTTTTCACTTTGAGTTTGACAGAAATAATTAGCTTCTCTTGTGTTTTGCCAGCATTAAGTAGAAATTTGGCTGACCTCCATGCATCCAGTTCTTTAGCCACTATCTTTAACTCTACTGGAAATGGTAGATGATTTCTCTGAGGCAGAGAATATAGTTATGAACACAATGGTGTTTTGTTCATGCAATGGTCAGCATCTTTAAGGTGTCTGAGTCCTTTTGATTCCTAGGAATAGTGAACATATTTTGGACATTGAAAGAGCTTCATACAAATATTCTGTGTGTTTACTTCATATTTAAAGACAATGCCCAAATAGTCATTCTCTAGGAATGCAGATCTTACAGCTTTGGCATTAAATTTCTCTAAATGGAATTTGCTGTACAGATAAAGCACAAACAGAGCAAGTTTTGACTCTGAGGACATTTCCTTTGATAAAACATTCTCAAAAAGGTCTATGGGAATAAAATTATTTAGCCTTTTGTTTATGTGATAGCAACGATTTTTACAATGCTAGGTGAAGATATCCAGACCAAGTCTTTAGAATGTTTCACTTGATTTCTCAATCTGATGTGCTGTCTTAGTCTGACATCTAAATCAAGTGTGGCCATACAGTTCAGGGCACAGATGAGAGGACTGGCACCAGACTACAACAGTTGGGCAGTAGAGAATCAATACAGGCCATTTAAACAACAGGACTATGTTTCATTTTTGACACAAGTTTATGTTTATTGAGTAGAGGAGCTTTAACTCTATAGCAGCAATGAACTCGTTAGGAAGTGTCAACTTAGACTGTAGAACATGTTAAATAAATATCACCAGTGCTGGACACAGTTTTCATTGACTCTAGTACAATATCTGGATGTGAAAGCAGTCTAAGCAGTTTGGGGTACAGCAGACTTAGAACAATTTCTCTCTTCCATAGACTTGTCACAGTGCTTGAATTCCAGTATTAGGAAAGAATGTCTGTAAGTCTAGAAGACTTTTCTTTAGAAACTTCTAACAAAATGACATGCCAGCTAACACCTTTAAGTGGAGTTGTTCGATGCGGTCTGAAAATTAGGTCTTGGAATGAAATTCTCATTAGGCACCCGGCAAACCTGTGTCAGATGTACAAGGAGGTTGTTTTTAAAAAGTATGATCTTTTTCTCCTAGCACAATCTCCAAAAGTGAAGCTCTATAACAAAATTTAAAGACAATAGGTAGACATACCCCTTGGTAAGGCAATGATAAATGGAGTCAGAGGAAGCAAAACGCTGGAGAATAGGACATGGAGAAAGGCCTTTTATAAAACGTGCTTGTGCTCCCTCCGATCAGTGGTTCAGCTCTGCTTCCATGTCAAGTGCTCAGGCCTTTCTTTCTCTCTTGCATCTTTTTGAACCATAAATGGAACAGGATCACTGCAGAGAAGAGTGATTGGTGCCACAGATGTGCCTCGCCTGACACACTGCTTGTCTAGCGTTGCTTATTTTTTCATCTACTATGTTTCAGCGGAGTTGAATGACAATCCAAAACGCTTTGATTTCAGCTTCTTTCAGGGTCAAGATAAGTAAAACCCCCCTTCTGAATAGAAAGTCTTTAAAAATGTTATTGATTAACTTTTAATTAGTAACTCTAAACTGTACCCCAGATTCCTTTTGAGCTTTGTCTTTACTGGTTGGGACTCTTTATCTGCCTCTTTGCAGTCAGTTGTGCTCTCCTGCCGCTGTTCTTATTCTTCCTCCCTGTTTTCCCAGAACTGTCATTAATTATATCAAAATATATCTTACAACAAAGGACAAAAGAATTTATGAATGTAGTTGGTCTTGTAGATTTCTTCAGGTATTTCATATAATGGGTCTCAGAATTCAGGCAAGATCTGAAACCAAGGGGCCCACTATGTCTTTCTATATCATGTTTTCCTAAAACAGATTAGAAAACTGGGTCATTAGAATGAATGCAAGTTGTTTCATCACCCAAATTGGATTGCTACAACCAACTGATTATCAAGAATCTACTACATGTTCACAACTGGCCTGGAGAATGTGCATGCTGAACTCTGGGCTCTTAGCCTTATTATTGAAGAATAATTCTTCTGGTGATGGTGCATCTGAAAACTTTGAAATATTTAACTGTCTCCAATAGTTAATTGACCTGGAACATATCCTGGTTCAATAGAAAAGTACTGGATTTTAATGAAAAACAATGAAACCATTTACTAAAATGTTAATACATGTAAAGTACTTGGATGAGAGCATCCATATCCTAAGTGCTTGTGCTGATTATTCTGTTTGATTACTCAGCCACCCACTTCCTCCCACTATTTATTCTCCCATTTTTTCCTTCCTGCTCACTCCCCAGGAAAGGGGACCTCTATGGAGGACTATACCACCCAGGTTCCCTTGCCAGCCAGCTTCAGTTGGGGGTCAGCTGAAAGGAGGAAGCCTCAGGGAACCAGAAAGTAGGAAGAGAGAGAGGACAGGGAATTCTCTTCTTGCCCCTTCTATTTACTTCTCTGACAGTTACCCAGGCCCTCCATTCCTAAACTCCTGGGTGGCCCTTCCTCCACTGCACAGTGACCCTGCTTGCTCCCTCTGTCCCTTCAGCCCAGTAAGGATAATGCCTTCCTTCTGTTGCTGGTCCATGGGTGCTTCAAAGTCCCATATTTGTTTCCATAATTTTACCCAAATCTTTGTTAATCCCTTCATTAAAATCTATTCTCCTAAATCAGTGGTTCTCAATTCTTCCTGAACATTATCATCACCAACAGAGCTTTTGAAAACTACCAATGCCTATCCTGAGATTGATGTATCAGGCCTAGGGTGGGTCCTGCGCAGGGGTGTTGTTTAAGAGATCTGCAGGTAATGAAGCCAGAGTTGAGAACCACTTATTAAAATCTGAGTGAATTCTGTTTCCTGTCAAGGTCCTGATTGATAGAGTATTCAGTGAATATTACCTATTGTTACAACTACTAATACCACTACTTTTATTTCTAATATGTTAATTTAATAGTTCTCCCCACGTTACTGCTGAGGAAACCTTTGCACGGAGGTTAAGTAACGTTCTAAATATCACATGCTTCCTAAATAGCAGAGTTAGAGTTAAACTTATTTGACTCAAAAGCTCATGATCTTTATGCTTTTCCCATTATAAAGTACTGCCAAAATTAGAGCTTCCCAAACTTTAATGTGTATATGAAACACTTAGGGATCTTGTTAAAATGCAGTTTTTAATTCAGTAGTTCTGAGACCTGAGGTGTTGTTTTTCTAACAACCTTCCTGGAAATACCAATGCTGCTGGTCTGATGTCCTCACTTGAGTATCAAGGAAAGAAACAAGTATTTCCCACTCTCTTCTTTCTTCAAACCTTCAAACATTCCTCCCCATCCTCATCATTTTTTACCTCATGACCCTGCTTCTTACCTCACTGAGAAAACAGAAGCATCCAAAAGACTCACATTATCATGTCCACCCACTTAACCCCATCTGCCCCCAACTACTCTGTCTTTCCACCTATAACCATACATGGAATATTCATGCTCCCATTCAAAACCAATCAAATCAGTGTGCCACGTTCCCTTGTTCACCCAAGGCCTTCCTTCAGGAATATTTTCCTCTCTACTACATCTGTATTTTTTTTTCCTCTGTCCTGAATTGCTTTCATCAGCATGACATACAAACATCATTTCTCTCAAGAAACAAACAAACAAAAAACTTATTCTGATTCTATTCCCCCCACCAATTTCCACTCCAATTTTTATACTTATTTGCAAAAAATTACACAAGTTTTCCACATGGGTTGTTATCAACTATATTCTTCTCATTCTTAGCTTTTATCAAGGTCACCAATGAAACCTACTTTGCTAAATCCAATGGCATTTCCAAGTCTCCCCCTTACTTTTTATTGGTATTTCATACATTTATTAACTGTCTCTTCTTCATTCCAGGTTAGAACATCACACTCTTGTTTTTTTGTTTGTTTGTTTTTTGTTTTTTTCTTTTTAGCTGGCTCTTCTTATCTCTATCATCTTTGGCATGCTCAGGACTCAATCTTTAGTTCTCTATCTATATTTACTCTTTTAGCGGTGTCCCCCAGCAGTGTGTCTTCAAATAGCGTAGATATTTAAAATTTATACTAAATTTATATTTCCATTTGATCTTTGTGTGAAATCCACACTCATAAATCCAGCTGCCTATGTAACATCTCCCTTGGGATATCTAATAGACATTTCAAACATAACATGATAAAGATGAACTTATATTCTTCCCAAACGTATTTTGTCCACAGTTTTTCCCATTTCAGTTTATCCACCTCCAGCCTTCCAGTTGCTCAGGTCAAAAATCTTGACCTGAGGTATCCTTGACTATTTCTTTCACACGTCACATCCACCATACATGAAATTCTATTGGCTCCTCAAAATATAGTCAGTCTCACATTTCTTGCCACCTGTATTGCTACCACTCTTTTCTGAGACTTGATTGGACCATTACAATAGCCTCCTGAAATAACTCCTCGATTCTATACTTGCCAGCTAAGGCCCATATTCTCTTTTAATAAAGCAGATAGAGTGAACCTTTTAAAATGCAAGGCAGATCATATGGCTTCATTGCTTAATGCCCTATAGTAGACCTCATTTTACTCTGAGTGCAAGTCAAAAGTGTCTGTATAATTCATCCTCCTTTCTGTCCTTCTAACCTTATTTCTCCAGCATCATATTTGGTTAATTTTCTGCTCAGTCACTTCTCTCCAGGTATATTGACTTCTTCGATGACACTTGAACATTTCAGGCATGCTCTTGCCTTCTATTCTTTGCACTGGCTTTCCCTTTTCCCTAGAATATTCTTCTTTGGGTATCTGTATAAATAGCTCTCTCATTGACTTCAAGCCTTTGCTCAAATGTTACCTTCTCAGCAAGTCATTCCTGATCATTTTTTTTTAATTGCAACTGTCCTTCACCCACATCCTGTCTTTGACTTTCCTGATTTCCATTACTCTGTTCATTTTTTTATTTTCCTATGATTGGCAATTTCCTTATTCACTATGCTTGTTATTTATTTTCTGGAATATAAGTTTTCAGAAGAAGGCGGCTTATTGTCTTTTGTTTTCTACTCTTTTTTGAAGAACCTAAAAGATTGTCTGGCACATAGAGATACTCAAAAGGTTGTGTTGAATAAATAAATGAATAAAAATAGTTTTTGTTATAGTTTTAAGATGGTAGATAACAGAATAAATTTTTGTTAGTCAAAAACCAAGAGTCTGAGTGTTATAAATATGGCATTAAGATTCAGACATAACACCCACACAAACACAAAAGACAAAATTCCCATCTCTAGACCTATTTGCTTATTTAAGACCAAAGAAATGACTTTTTTCCATTCAGGAGTGAAATTTACTGTTAAGTGAGAAAGATTCTCTTCCTTAAGCTTTGGCCTACTGTAATATCACAATCAAAGTGAACAACTATTACCTACTTTCTGTCCTCAACAGATTTGACAACATTTTATAGTATGAAAAAATGTTTCATGGCATGAAATTTAGACTATTGACAGACTGCATAGGGAATCTAGAGGGTTTGGGGTAATGTTCAGTGTTTCACTGCACAGAGCCCTCAAGGTAATGTTCTCAAGAATCAATAATTCGAAGTCAACTAAATAGCCTTGTTCCCTCAAATGCGAACCTGGTTATTTTATCAAGAAAATAGATGTTTATTGCTTACAGGCAGAAAATAATAAGTCAGGCAGGTTTACAAGCCCCCTCTTCATCTTGAAAGCATTCTTGTCAGCTTCTTCATCCTCAGAGAACATTACCCAATCAAGCCCTAAAAGGTAGATGATTAGTGGCCGTCATACTTGGCATCTCGTTTGTTCTTCCCAGCCAGGGATATGGAGATGCTATTGACCTCCCAGCTTAGGGAAAAACATATTTTTGTCAGCAAAGTTGTCTGTGAGCTTTCTTGAAGGAAAGAAATCATGTAACTATATGCTAAAGTATAAAACCAAAGGAAACTGGCATGAAGCTCTCAGAACAGCTCTAATCTTGGTTTAGAAACAATGATGCAATAACTGGCATTTATTAGAAGGGAAAGAAGAATCTTATGTTCTCTAAAAAGTAATTTGGAACAGGATGAAGGAGTCACATGGAAATCCTGTTCATCTTTTTTAATGATCTGAATGTTTTCATTATGTATTTCTATACCTTTCAGGAAAATTCAGGAAAGAACAATGATGGTTTTAAGAAATGTCCAGTCTCTGAAAGTCTATATCCCAAGTTCAGAGAACACTCAGTAAAGTTCTCCAAACAAGGGGGTTCCTTTAGTGCTCTAATTTTTAAGCATTTTAATCATGATTTTTAAAATATATGAGGTGACCACATGAGAAAGAGAGGGTTTAAGATTTTGTTCACATTTTGAGGTAGAGAACAGCCAGGACCAAAGGAGCCTGAACAAACTTTATCTACAATGGGCTGTATATGTCAGCAACAACTGGAATGAAAATGAAAACATTTTCTGTAGGTTGAATTGATATGTGTTTTACAGACATATGTAACAGTATTTTCCATATAGGTGTCTATAAGAATCCTTCGAGCTAGTCTCAGATTTGATTCAGAGTCAACTACTAATAGTCAAGTGCCACCTGAACCCACCAGCTGCACTTTGTCAGCAGAGTGAGGGCATTTATGTGTTCTGTTTAATTCTCTATTATTTCATATGGGTCTGTCATATCTCCCTAAAATATCAGCAACTGCTGGAGACAGAGAAAGCATGGGATTTGGAGATAGTCCACCAAGGTTTGTGTCCCAACTCTGTGCTTATTAGTGTGATACAGCAAAGAACCAGTCATTCACTATCTCTGATTCTTAGCTTGTTTATTATGTTTGAAAAGTGGAAAAGTAATCAAATTAATACCTTTAGTATAAGAAGAACATAGATATTCAGCGTTCAAGGTGACTTGTAAATTAAGTATTATGCAAATGTTAATTTCCCTAGTGACATGTAACTCTCCGTGGCTCAGTGTAGGTAAATTATTTGCAGTTGTTCATCTGATTTTCTTGGTCTTTGCTGAACAATCTTGGTCACTTTATCTTTAAAAATTGGGTTAGACAAGGGGTAGGAAGAAGAATATGAGAAAATTAGATTTGTACTTCTATAGTGCAGACATTACTGTGCTTCTGTTGTCCCTGCTTATCTAAATATTTTACATTCACAAAATAGTCCTCTTTGTCATACACTCTGCAAAATTCATGAAGGTCATTTCCAATATAACATCCCCAGTTGGGGTATCTAATATGCAGATTAATTCACAAAGTTCTATAGTACCACTAGCATTTCCCCTTCTTCACATTCTCTCTAGCAATGTAAATCGATGCCTATAGAGAGCATGGAGAATGGGCATTTCATTTAGTTATTTTTCTCTAGAGAAGTACACTTCTATAGATGTTTTAATGAGCTACAGAATGATATTTCTGTGGGCTTAATACATTGGGCTTCAGTTAGGTACACCCTTTTTTTCTCCCTTCTTGGTTCTTGATTCATGCTCTTAATGACCAAAACACTATTTAGTACTCACAGAAGCAAATGTATCAGTAAGAGGAAGCTTAGGGACACTTGTGGAACTTATAAATGAAGGCTTTCAGGAAGTATAAACTCACCTTAACTGCCAGGACAATAACAAAACAGGTGAAATGATATTTAAAAATAGATTTAAAAAATCAAACAACTTTTTCAGTAGACATTACCATAGAACCAACAACAAATCGCCTAGATCATGGGTGGGGCATTAGACAAAAGGGTACATAGAGAAGTTAATAAACAGAAAATAAGTTAGTTGGACTACAGGCCAATATCTTTTGCTCTTTTGAACAACTTTCTCATCAAGGTATCACATTTATTCTTTTTCTCACACTTAGTACTAATTCTTTTAAGGAAGACAGTAGTAGTTACAAAGTCATAATTATTTGCTTAAGTTTTCTTTAAAATTTATATGCAAAAGGACAAAAACTGTACAATTTCACTCATATGTGGACTATGAAACAAAAAAGAAACAGATGAACAAACAAAACAAAACAAAACAAAACAAAACAGAAACAAACTCATAGATACAGACAGCACATTGGTAGTTACTAGAGGAGATGGAATTTGAAGGGAGGGCAAATGGGTAAAAGAGGTCAATTATATGGTGACAGAAACTACACTTTTGGTGCTGAGCATACTATAATGTATACAGATATGAAATTATAATGTACAACTAAAAATTATGTTATTAACCAATGTTACCTTGATAAAAAGGAAAAAGAGAAGAGAGAGGTCTGTAGGAAGGAACAATAGAGCAGCTTTCTATATTCCATTCTCTCACAGTGGGTCTCTTTTGGTTCATGTATGTTTTTATTACCATCACTGTCTCTCTCTTCTTTCTCTCTTTTTCCTTTCCAACATGAAAAAAAGGTTAGAGAGAAAGCGGTATAGGTTATGTTTTACTATAGCCATGAATAATAGATATTTCTTGGATTTTCTAAATCTAAAAAAAAATACTTTTTAGGAAAATAATATTATTAATATTGATTAAAGAGAATATAGAAAACCTAGATGTACCAATAAATATGACTAAAATAGAAAAAAAAAATTTACAAGTTTATCTGAAATTACTGCAGTGCAGACTTACAGGTGAAGTCTTTAAATCTTGGGGGATGAATAATTAAAATATATAGACTGTCTCAAAGTATAGGGAAAAAATAGACGTATAATGTCAAAACTTGACCAAGCACCAAGTAAAAGAGAACTTTAAACAAATCTTACTGAAGAACATAGGTTCAACTAATCAAAGTAATGTAGAATTTTTAAACATTTTTAAACTAACTTTTATACAGACACTGCCCCAAGTTATGAAAGAGAAAAAAGAATTTTTATGTTTATAAATGTATTCTGTAAGTTTGACTTTATAAGTTTATTATGTAGTCAATTTTTTATGGACGAGGTTGCTTTGATGAACAAGACACCTTGAAGTAAAATAAGGGATCATAATTGCAGTCACGTAGCAGAGAACTGAAAACGCCATGCTTCAACAGGAAAGCTACTGAAAATAGATCAGAATTTTATATATTTTGCCTTTTAATTTTTAGACTAAAGTAATCCAGACATCTACAGAAGGAAATGTAGGCATATTTTGTCTCAATACTCAACAAAGCTTATTGGTCAAAATCTCTAGCATAAAAATTGTTCACTTTGAGAAGATTTATATGTGACTTTATTTGAATAGTTAGAGCTCTTTGTGTCTATCTATAGTGACCATCAGAGACATTGCAGCAGGGTTTTCCTTCACACCACTGCTTTGAAGATGAATGATGATATATCTGCCACTTTGCTAGAGGGTGAGATTAAAACTGGTAAAAAATACAACTTTTTTTTATTGTAATATCAAGGTTATGTTGCTTTCATAAAACACTAGAAATTGTTATTTTTTAAATATCTGGAATATTGTTTATCCCAGGATTATACAAAATTAAACCACAAAAGATTAAAGTATAGAACTGCTCAGCACATTTAATAAGTAGGTAAATATGCTCTTTGACTAAAGTGGGAACAGAATGTGGCAGATTTCTGAAGCTTAATTTATCATAAAATTCTTTCTCCGAGGAGGGCAACTGTTCTATAAAATACACTTTGAGAAACCCTCAAAATATTTCAGTTAAAGTTATGAACAAGAGGAGAATGTCAGGTACTCTATTTTTAACATTATTTCTGAAGGGCTGCTATAATGTAAAATAGTTTAATGGATCAAATGTCAAAAATCAGAAGGTAGTATTTCATTTGGAGATTAGGTGAGTTCCTCCTACAAAATACAAAAGAATTAAGTAAAATGGTATTAAAATTGATAAAAGGAATGAAAAAGAACACTACTATAACATACAGCCTTTCCTGTAAAATGCTATAAAGTAAAATTAAAAATTGAAAACTTTCTGACCCTCAGATTAACCATTTCTATAAAAGAGTAAAAATGCGAAAATAAATGAATTAATTTTGATTTGGTGAGGACTCTTACTAAAGTAACTTGATGAAATGATTTTTCTGGTTCTCATATACGCATCTGCCAAGTTCAACATTACATTCTAAAAACCTCTCTCTTCAGGCTACGAATAAGTACTTTTTAGATTTCTTCAGTTGCATCACTAGCACTAGTAATGCTTTATTTCTCCCGGAAGAGCCGTTTTTCACAAATATACTAAGGTTTTAACACTTAAGAACAGCTACTGCATCTGAGAGAGAACAGGGCTAAGGTGAGCCATATATGAGAAGAAGCTAACTAGCTTCCCTCAGTGGTATGGTGACTGACTGACTGTGTGCAGTTAAAACTCATGCCATTGTATAACTACAGATTACTCTGTGACATAAACCTCTGAGCTTGTTTACAAAGAATACAAACTGTGATATTACATCTTTGAATATCCAGGGTCTACTGAACTACAAATAAATACAGTAATATTTATCATCCACCATAAAGGTTCAATGTTTTTATTTCACTCTGGATCATCTAGATTAACTCACTTTAGCTAAAAATATCCCACAGCATGTATCTTATTTCCACCTATTAAAAAAATGTGTGTAATATCTGAAATTTGTGAGAGACTGCATGTTCTAATAACGTAATGTAAATGCATTTAGCAATGAATAATGTATGAGCATCTTCAAAATAATATTGTGTGGCAGATTATATAGATCATCTAACATTAAATAATTCATCTGCTTAGTGCCCTTACATCATACAGGTTATGAGTCCCATTTAACACATAAGGAAGTATAGACACAAAGAGGTTAACTGGCCCTTTCAAGGCCTCATGGGAAATTATTGGTGTATAGAGAGTAAAGGATCAAAAATCTTTAGCTACAAGCCATTTTTTATGTTCCTTGAACTTTGTTTTTCTGTGATTAGGACATTTTCTTATTTTAGCTGATCAAATACTTTTAACCTACTATGAAATACTGAAATGTATTCATAAGCATATAGCATAAGCAACATTCAGACATACATACACAGAATAAGAATGTAGAAAATCATTTAGAACCAGTGTAATCAACTTGAAGCTATATGTAATTATTATATGTGGAAAGAAAATTCTCATTAGACCTGGAAATCTTAACTGACAGCCCAAATACTAAAATTGCTTCTCAGGCTCCAGTGAGTCTAAGTTCAGATGCTTGCGATCTTCATTTTTAACATTTATCATTAGATAATCCTAAGGCAAATATTCTATAAGTCATATTTTAAGAGACACTGCAGGTTAGCATAGTGCTTAAGAGTTTGTTTCATAATGTTTAAGAGTTCAGATTTTTAACCCAAGTTATTATTAGGTTCCCTCAGAACCAGATCATGAATGGGATTTGAGTTCTAGTTTGTTTGGGAGGCCATTCCAGAAGGAAGAGAATGAAGGCAATAGAAGGCATTAATAACCAGTCAATCACCATTAGCAATGAGTTCTAAGGTGACCCTGAATGACATCCCTGTCTCAAAGCTGCCCCACCCAAAGGCAAGAATGCTAACAAATTTATCAACTCATTCCTTTGTGTCATCTGTTGAAACTATTCACAGATTCTCCTCTTAACATGCTCTGATGGCCAGATATAACTCTCTGTCAGTCACAACTGCCTGGAAGAAAGACAGGAAATAATACTAGATGAGAACAGGGCAGGAAAGAGACCTGAACTGACACAGGTGAAGAAAGTAGACCTCTAGAATTTCAAAAATGAAAATAAAGCAAAGTTTGGGAGAAAAAGCCCCGGACATGAAACTGTGTTATGCTTAAGTGGGAGAATTATTAGATGTAAAGCTATGAATGATTATGAGTGACAATAAAAGTTTACTAGATAAAATAAAATATAACCTAAAACCTAACTTCATGAGACATCTATTTTTTTTTTTTTTTTTTTGACACGGAGAGCAGTGGTAAATACAGAGAATTTCTATTTATCCAGTTCTTCCTGGCTGAAAGGGCTCTGCTTCGGAAACAGGTGACAGCCAAAGCATCTGGCTTTCAGACATTTTTTTGCCTTCTCTATATTTGTTATATTAATCTGAACAGACTAGGGATCAAAAGATGGCAAATGGGCCAGGCAGTGGGACAATTATCTAAAGCAGGATCGTGAGGGTGCTTAAGGGCCCCTGCTCTCTGCTTTGGAACCAGTTGAATCAACACAGGCCATGGAGCCCAGCTCTTTAGGTATTCACCCACTCCACTCAAAATGGGTTTATCCCCTCCCCAACTCTTTTCCTTATCTGAGAGAGGGAGACACTCAGTGATATCCTTATACCCTTAATCATTATTGTCAACTTTTATTTCTTTTTCACTACTCATATCATAGCCAACTAGCTACAAGATTCATAGGGTCCAGTGAAAAATGAAAATGTGAGTCATCTTTTCAAAAAATAGGAAAAAATTGCTGTTAAAGGCACTACATTTTTTTCCCTTTTTTATATGTTTTCTCATTTGGTGTACCATAAAATTTTAAATTTGCTTTAAATGTTGTTCTAAGTAAAAAATAATTAAAATTTTGAATTAACATGAATGTTATCACTTATTTTTATATTGTGCAATACAAATTTAACATACAACATTTAACATAGAGCATTTAATTTGTATGGGGAATTATCAAATTTATACAATATATATTTTGCAGTTTGCACACACATATGTACTTTGTTCTTACCAAGACAGTAAAAATGCTGCACAAAATTAACTCATATTTTATTTTATTTCTTGATAGACACAGTCTCTACATTTTGTTTATTGATGAGTAAGAAAAGGCTAACAGGAAAAGGAACTCTGGGTTATCCTACCATTTTTTTATGTCATCATTTTCAACATAAGTTGCTGATACAGGGAAGTAATACAAATGAGAATGGATATAATAGGGTTCATTGCTTATTAGTATGTCTTTGATGGAATTGCCTTCTTCCTGAGTTCAAAGCTAGTTTTGTTTCTAATGGTAAGTGCTTCTTGGGGCTGTCAGCATTCCTACTTACTCAGTTATGTATATAAGAAGCTTACCTTGCACTAACTTTTAGTATTAGTGAATTACCTTGCATTGTGGGTCCCCTGGACTTATGGGCTCATGGTGAACACAGCATACAAATGGAGAGACAAACAATGGAAATGCGTATCTCTTCTTATGCTCATGTTTCATTGTTCCATCAAACTTTACTTACAAATCTCAAAGTCAAAGGTAAAATTATTAAGAATTTCAAGAAGGCTACAACAGAACATTCAACCAAGCACAGAGTCTTTTCTGCACATGGGACTTTATGAGACTGCAGAGATTAACATGCCCATGATGTCTTTCTAAACACAATTTTACACAGCATAGTTGTCAAGGGTGGTAACAGAACCAAGTTTAATAGGAGGTCATACAAAACTTTCCATAAAACCTAACCTACTGTGTTTCTATAAACTATCATATTGCTAAAAAATATCTTTTAGCAAATAGAAATTTCTTTTGATACTTTTATGTAACTTTTTAAAGTAATTACTCTGATTTAAATTAAAATGACATGGAAGTAATGTTTTTTGTAGATATTTTGTTGCTAGAAGTTCTACCAAACATTTGGGTTACAGCCAGATAAGAATTGTATTTGGTCTGAGTCCCAGTTCTGAAGATTGTGGACCCAAGCCCAAAAGTCGAGGTCAAGAACTAGGGATTTTTGGCTGCTTGGAACTATAATTGAGAGAGTGACCTCAGTATTGAAGAGTGAAATCTTAAAGTCCATTGATTTGTAGCACATTTCCTACCACTTTGCACTCTCGCAAGGTGAATTCATTAGATTTTATGATGAAAGAAAAGCCATTGCATATAGAAGTTTATGTTTTTAAACCACTGGTTAAATATGGAGAATCTAATTCTTGAGTGTCAAGGGTAAAGGGGAGATCAATGATGTACATATTCAAGGGAATCTGGCCATTGAATCATGGATTCAGAGAGAATGGTAGATAATCCTAAACCTGTATGTTCTACAAATGAACTTAGATCTAATGCCAGTTCTATGACTCTACTAGATCCATACTATCTTATATTTCATTAGAGTTTGTCACAGCATTAATACTTCCTGAGTTATTTAGCCACCTTCTCTCATTTGGCCTAAAAATATTAGGAAAAGGACCATAATATTCTCAATATCGCTGGAAGACAAAAGACAAATATCACTCAACTATATGAAAGGTGAGACTAAAATTCAGGTAGATAAGAATGATTACACAGAAGGCACAGATCTAGGCAATGACAAAACTAAAAGGAAATCCTAAGTTTTCTGTCCTCCAAACTCATGCTCTTCATTTAAATATATGTTTGCCTGTATTTTTAGGTGATTTTTTTCTGTGCTCTCAAATGGATTTTTACAAGGTCTATGGAGTTTCTGCATGCTGTCACATATGTTTTAGTAATGCTGATGGTAACTTTTGCACGTGTTTTATTTTATTCCCCTAGTAGTTTTAAAAGTAGGACAAGAATTATTTAAAGGGGAAAAGAGATTATTATTTCAGTTTAACAGTCCCAACAGAATGCGGAAAACTTAGAAAGTGTAAAAAGTTTTATATTCCTATTAAGTGTGACTCAAAAGCCACCCTTGGTTTTATACTATCTCTATCTATAATCTAATTCTCCCCAGAATTTTTTTTTCAGACTTGAACAGCAGCTAATCCTCATAAAAGAAAAGCCACACATTAAATTTAAACTCCAGTTCTTTTTCTAAAATTTTTGTAGAAAAACATCTTTTCCCTTTCCATGACTGTATTAAGTTGACTATGTGAAATAGAGTCAAATTTATCCCTTCAGTATTAATCTTTGGACAGAATCCAGTTTTTAACTAAGATACAGAAAATCAGTTGTGATTGGACATAGATTATCTGGAAAATCCTTTTGTGGTATCTAAAAGTGATACTTTGTGTATAGAAACATTATTATTAGGAGGGAACCCCTAAAAGCATACACATCTAATAAAGCTAATAATTTAACTCTAGTAAACATCAAGGTATGTACAATATGTACATCTATACTTGTAAAGAATTCCAAAGAACCTTTGTGAACAGGGCCAGATATTTTTATTTTATTTTATGCAAAAAGTTGTTACATATTAGAAGGCTCCCGAAATTTCCCCCTCAATAGAAATAAAAAAGTAAGAATTTATTTTATTTTCTTTTTAAATAAAAATAAAAATAAGAATCTTGTTTTTTACCAAATAAAAAATAAAATAAAAATTTTTCTTTCACAGTTTTTGTTTAATGAGAGGTCTGAACATATTTACCAGTGGAAAGTATTGGGGTGTGTGTGTGTGTGTGTGTGTGTGTGTGTGTAAGAAAAAAAGAGACATGTAGGATGGGGAGAGCAATATTTAATGTAAGAAATGGAGAAGGAAACTGGGGATGCAAATTCAGTATAAAAGATGTAAATCTTGCCATAATATGCTTAGTTATGTTTTTAAACAGTTGGTTAAATATGTAGCAGATAATGCCTGGGAGTCGAAGGTAAAGGGAACATTAAATAACCTAGAAATCAGAAAAATGGGTATTTGAACTATAATGAGGTGTCATTAGATTAGCAAAATTTTTGAAGAGTTGAAAATAGATGTGAGTGAGGATGTGAAACAATAGGAACTCTAATGCATTGCTCATCTGAGTATATATTAGTCTAATCACTTTCAAGAACAATTTGACAATCTCTAGTAAAGTTGAAAGTATACATTTTTGAACCAAAATAAAAACCACTCACACATCTATCAATAGAATGAAAAAATAAATAAATAATTAATCACAATAAAAATGAATGAACTAGAGCTATATTTATCAACATGAATCTTCATACATGTTGTGGACAAAGTAAATTACAGAAAAAGATGTGCGAAATATCTCGTATAAAGTCTCTAACCTTGCAAGTCTATACTATGTGTTAATATTATAAATAAATGCTTTAGAATGAAAAGCATATGATTCAGGACAGAGATTACTCTCAGAGGCCTGGGAAGATAAGATTGAGGATAGTAGAGAGAGGCTTCAAATTTATGTCATTTTTTTATGTCTTATGCTGGATAATGGATCATGAGATTTCACTGTTATTTTTATATCTCTCTGTTTATCTTAAACAATTTCTAATAAATATTAAAGGCCCTACTCACAATATGATAGGCATATAACAGACCTCCTGCAATAGACTAACAGTGAAAGACCGACTGATAACACATTTGTTTTCAGGAAATTTCTGCCTTGCATTACAAATCTCCCTATTAGTCAAGAAAAATGGCTTTTTTTTTTTTTTTCCGGGCACTCTAAATTTTCAGGGAATTAGGAAGACTACTAAGTACTTCCACTCTGGAAGAGAATGATACGTTTTTATTTAAGGATATATTTGGAAAGTGGTTTAGAAGTTGTCTACCTCTCAACCATATCTGTATAATCAAGAGTACCTAAGCAAGACATTGACTTTGATGATGCAAGCTGATGTTCTGCCTATAAACTGGCAAAGATATTGCTAACCCTATTTAAGGACTTATTGTAAGTCCAATTTATTTCTTTTCTGGCAAAAAAAAAAAAAAATGATGAATGGGTGGAGGCTTCTCTAGAGTGCTTCATAGTCTCCAGAGATGGGGCCTTCACTATCAAGAAATGCTCTTCCCTGCCGCACTCCAAGATCAGCACAAAACCCAGCCGTGGATTTAATATTAGGTGGCTCCTGGCTGCCTGTTTCAGGCTCCCAGTCTCCCCTTTATGTAAACAGGGCTGTGGTGTTTCTGGGTGGTGTTTCCTTCCAAGAACAGAGTCAGTTTCTCATTAGCTTGCAAAATAGCCCTCTTCACTTACTGTATTTTCAGCTGGAATTCCCAACACTGGGTGAGTCACACTGAAGATCATTTTGAAGCCATTCTGAGCTGCTTCTTCATGCTTACAAGCCACAGAAAAATCAAGAGCTTAATATTTGGAGTCTGACCTGCACTTTAGATGCACCCATTGGATTTGTGGGTACTTGATCTGACAAAGGTTTACTGGTGTGTTCTCTTCTTTTAATTATAAACTATTAAAAGTTCACCTAAGAGGTATGACTGAAAACAGGAGCCTAGAGTTATAATAAAATCCACATTTCTGTGCTTTTTTTGGTGAAAGAGGCAAGGCAGGGACATCAGAGTCATTCAATAAGCACCAATAAATCATATTTCCTTGCTGTGATGCAGAGGGATCCAGCACTTCCTCTGCTAGGCTCAGTTAATCAACCTCTATAAAAGTCTTAGCAGGTACATATGTCCCAGCAGGAGCTGGACTGGGATAAAATCATGGAGTGCCTAAGGACAGCACCCTTTCTGCCCATTCCCATAAAAACTGTCATTCTCATAAGTACAGGAGAGACATCTTGGGTTTGAGATTTATCTTGAAATTCCCTCTGAGATGGAAATGCCTTATTTGATTTCAAAGATTTAAGTACTGAGACTCAGGGAATTTTCTACTGTATGGGGTGTAGGCAAGTGAGCCATTTTCCCCTTATTAGGAAACAAACTTTGGCCAATTAGGAGAATTTATAGGTTGGTGTATTTTGCTCAAAATAATACAGAATTCTTTTTGCAAGTGGTCCTGCTCAGTAATGAAGTGGCCTGTCTCAGAAGTTCAGGCATTATCTGACATTGCACTAATTCAAGCAGAGGACAGATGTCTAATAATAAAAAATGATGTAGAAAAAAATTGAATTGAGTAAGGTCTCTGACAATACTGAGATTATATCTGAGTTCTCCACAAAGTTTAAGTTGACTCTATTAGGATCCACACTTTATGGTAAGATCTATTCGTACAGACCAAACTCTAAAAGGAATAAACAATATATGAACAATTAAAGAAATAAAAAAGAAATCTCACTTTGTCTTTGTTACTAGGTGTCTCCAGAACCTCAGACTAATTTTTTGAACACTTAAGCCTACATTTTCTCATGTGTAAAATGAAGAGCCTTTAATTAGCTGTTTTCAAATAGTCCTCCTTATTCTTAAAATCTAGGACTCACATTCTTAACAAGATTAAGGGGAGAGAATTATGAAGCCATGCCATGAAGAGAAATTCAGCATCACCAGTTTGGGAAGATAAGCTTCAACTAAAATAATTTCAGATAGAGGTAAATGATAATCAAAGTGATGAATTCCTCTTCATAAAGGGAGGAGTATAATGATAGCTCCAAAACTTGAATTTTTTGATTTGGACTTTTCCAAATAAAATCATTAAATGCCAATAAGTTCTGTCTTATTGTAGTCTCTCTTTCTTTGTATTATTTACAGCAACTTAGTATTTTCTAAAGAGTTATGAAGTATAGATACATATGTGAATAACTGTCAGTGAGATTCTTGCCCATCTTTATTTTAATCCATACAACATAGAACAAATCAGAACCTGGGATCCTGAGAATAAATAGCCCTACTGTTGATTCTGATATTCTCTCTTTATGTCTTCACAGCCTGTCACAAGAACACAAGAGCAGAGAATTGCTTATACCAGTTAAGTAAGGTCAGGATAATTGGTGTTGTATGTAGGTGATCAAAGGCCCCCTCAGATAGGAGATAGAAGTTCCTTTCATGCTTTTCTTTAAAGAGGAAAGGTTTGCTTCTGAATCTCTAGTTCTTAGTCCTAGCAGAGGTTTACTCAGCAAGTTAAATAACCTCTCTAGGAAGGGGCTGTGATTTCAATGTCATGAAATCCCCAAAGTCCATGAAGCTCAGAAGGGGTCACATTCTGGTCAACTAGGATAAATATGAAACCTATGATAAGAAACTCAAAGATGAAATGTATAAGCATATGTGATGAATGAAAGTTTTACATTTTCGGTACCTTCAACACATTTCATCTTTATTGAACTTAATACCATATGTGATGTCTGGAGTGGGAAATTGAGCCAATTCGGTACTGTCATTTTTATTTTATAATTAGAAATGGCGTGTAATATATGGACATTTGTGCTTTTTTTTAAGAGTCTATAATTTTGAGCCAAACAAAACCCCCAATTAGTACAGATTTGAGTTAACTCAGCAGCTTGTGAGTTAAGGAGGAAAGGCTCAATGTCAAATGCTATTTCTTAATTTCACAAGCATGAAATATTTTTCCCTTGCAGTGGTGTTCTCTGAGATTTCCCCACATGAAAATCAGCATTACCTTTAATATTTTCAAATTGATAAGCTTTTTCTCTGGCAAATCTAGTAAGTTTTAGAAATCTAAAAGTTTTTTCAATATAAAAATCTTTGAAGTAATGAGAAAAGACTTGTAATCGCTAAGCAACAAACACTATTGTAAACTGTCATTTGCAATAAGTTTATTAGAGCAAATATTGCAGGAGAACTCTTTTAAATAAGTTATCAATTTAAATCTTAAAAAACAAGTTTGCTACCATATTTTTAAGTTTAGAAAATTATACAGTTCATAATTTTTCATTTTCCTTAATCTAGTTACATAGCATCACTGGGTACATTCATTTTTAAGATGCCCTTTGTTCTTTTTCCTTCCTTCTGTTTCCTAAACTATTATTTTGAGTAGCAGTGAAGATGTTTTTACTTGAATCTTCTCTTCCTACTGAAATATCACTCTCCTTGTCATTAAAAAATAGAAATTTCATTCATTGAAGATTGATCTCCAGAAAGGAGGATACAAAGAGAATGTTCCTCACATATCTGGAGATTAAACAGTGGTTATTCTTCGAGAATGGAAAACTCTTTTTATAGGTCACCAGAAAACAAAACAAAACAAACACGAAAACATATTGCTGACTGAGCCAATTTAAGTTCCACAAACTTAGGTTATTTGTTTGCTTGTTTGCTTTAAAACCAGCCTCTCCGATCTGCTCACTCACCCTTAAAGCACCCTTTCCATCCCTCAGCTGTAAGCACCTTGTGCTCTATGCTTTCTCTGAAGCCTCAACAAAAACCTAAAATTGTATTTTGGTTTCATTCTGGGGCATCAGTGATAACAACACAAGGAATACTATCTGGAAAGCCATTTTGTATTTAATGGGGGAAAAAAAGCTTTGTGTCAGAGAAATGACTTTTTCTGGGAGTATCTGGTACAGCCACAGGTGGAGTGATTTGTTGGAGAATTGAACTTTCCCATTATTCTTTCTTCCAACCATAAAAGCTACCTATACATGAGGCCAGCCCATACTCAGACTTCTTTTTACCACAAAGACAAAGTTCAAGGTCTATCCATTTATTTACCATAATGTATTGATTTGATCAAGGTAGAAGGGAGTGAAAAGTAGAGAAAGATATAGACTGAGTAGGCAGGAGAATTTTCCTTGTTATGGCAGGATTCATAAACCCTCCAGCCAATACAGTAAAGACACCTAGTTTTTGGTTGCAAGCTACTATCCTACTAAGTATCTTCTGATTTCATGTAGTATCATCCTATTATGGTCTATAAAAGCTAACCTAAACTTAATTTTGGAAAAAGAAAACGACCTCCCCATTATCTGCTTCTCACATTTCTGTACCACTTAGAGCTGGAAGTCCTTGGAGTGATCAGTTAGGAACGTGAAGACTCATATTAGCAATTTCACGGGGTTAGCAACTATAACTTTCTGACTTCTTTGCCTTCACACTGCATTTACAAAATCATAATGGCCAACAATGACAAAGGATAGAAACTTGTCTTTTCTAAAAAGGCAAAGCAGGAAAATTCTTTGATTCTTTAGCGGCTCCTGGAGCAAAGCATTTCTGTACTTCAATCCACTGTCAAGTCCCAAGCAAATGAAAAATCAGATATTTTAGCCTTGTCGTGGTCTTAGCAAAGTTGATGTTCCCCGTGGTTGCTAATGTGTAATAGGTATGAGGTTAAGAGGTAGAGTCTCCCCATAAACCCTGCTCTCAGAAGCAAATAACCAAGATGCAGTTCTTTTTGGCTTCATGTCAAGAGGAGACCTGCACTAAATAGGTCAGGTCAGGGGTGGTCGCTCACTTGGAGGTATAAGTATAAAGAAGGTATGCTTGTTACTTTATCCCTCATGGAGAAGAGGCCAATGCTTTCTATAACGAAGAGAACCAGCCCTAGTCAGTCAAGTCCAGGTTGCTTTGGAGTAGTTAATATCAGGGAGCAAGGGAATTTTCCAAAAGTCTAAGCAAAGAAGATAAAAGCACACTGGAGCTTCCTAACGTGATAGAAGTTTCTGTCAATTTGAGCAACATTTCTAGAATTCCCTAGCACCACTTTCTAATTTGACCTTTCATGATTTGAGGCTGTAAAGCCACAAAACCAAACTAAAACCCTTATAATACTTTGGCAAAAGAAGGTTGGCTCAGGAGAATTTTTATCTTTAAGTCTATAGATTTCTGGCTTTTGCTAGCTTAGCATTATCCACAAAATATCTAGAACACATTTTTGATTACTCATAATTTAAAAGACTGGGGTAAAGCAACAGAAACTGCTCTTTGAGGAATTATTCTATGTATTGAAGCCTGGAAAAATAAAAATCTCTTTAAATTGAAGTTAGTAAAACAAAGTGTCCTAAAGCAGTGATTCTCAGTGCCTTCTGTGGTCTTATAATCTGCAGGCTATAAAATCCAAATTATTACTACATATATAAAGTGCAAGTACAAATCTATATGTAAATCTTAGACTTTTCAAGAAGTGTCAGTGTCCACTTATCTTTTCTTCAAGGTTGGAATTTGTCATCTAGTCCATAAAACCTTCATTATAATTCTTGTCATTATAGCTTATTTCTGTCTTCTCTGAACTCTTGCAGGATCACTGGTCCACAACCATTTGTCAGTTAGCAAATATTTTGGCTGGACACAGGAAACAGGTCAGCTACCTTGAGTAGAAAGGGGTTTAATACAGGAATCTGGATGCTCATAGAATCGTTGCAAGTGTTGGCAGAATGGGCTTTATGCTGAGCATCTAGGAATACCTTCACGTTCACAACACAGGACACCAAGGGAACTACTAGGTGCATTGTTTACCTGTAGAGTTGAAATTCAAATTTTTTGAAGGTATTGCTACCACCTCTGCAACTGCCTTCCATATCCACAACGTTAGTGACTAAATGCTGCAAGGTGACTGCGGAAAATCCCATCCCCACAACCTGGCTTCTAGCAAAAACAAGTGAAGCAGCAATCAAAAGGCCTATATCACTCCTGCCTTCCAAATCTCATATAATATCTCTAAGTGGAAAATCTAATTTACATCCAGAACTGTAGTTTTAAAAAAGTTTGGAAAGTGTAGTTTTTAATCTTCTATATACTATAGCACAGAAAAGCACACTATAAGCAATTTAAAAGAAATTAGTCAATTCACCACAGTAACCATAAACACATGTTATTATTTAGTTTTGTTTACTATCATTAAATTTATTTTTAAAAATATTTTGAGGGGGTGGATCCATAGCTTAGTGGTTAGCACATCTGCTTTACATGCAAAAGGTGCTGGTTCATGCCCCAGGTGGAACCATGAACCATACCCAGGGTGCACTGGCCCTGGGTGCACTCTGCGAGCATGTGGAAGGAGATACTCTGCCTTCAGAGATCTGGTTCTTAAGGACTGAGATAGCAAAGTCCGTAGGTCAGGGGTGGAAGTGGGGGGAGAGGGGGAATTAAAAAAGGGAAAAAAATATTTTGAGAATAAGATCATATTTCAAATTTCTGAATGCTTTTTAGTACCTAGAAAAATTCATGCCCAATAAATACTTGTAGATAGATTACTTCAATAAATAATCTTTTTTCTCCTGAATGTATTTGTTAATATATTGAATGACTTTCCTCCATAATAGGTAGAGTATTTTTAGCACAATTTATTTAACTTAGATTTTGATTCTTGAACATCTGTAATGCCATGCAGAAAGGATGATGGAAGAAGCAGTTGAAGGCAAATTACATCCAATCTAATGTGTTCTGACTCCAAGCCATGGCTATTTCAGGAAAAGTACATTGATCTGAATGGTCATTTTTTATATTTATATTCAAAGCTGAATGCAGAAAAAATCAGGATATTGAGTATAATTATGGGTAACCAAAACTTAAGCTTAACAGCATCATACCAACATAGTGTATATCCTAATACTAATATATTAAACTTTCATTTCAGATTTAATTATTTATAAAACAAAAATGTTCCCAAAATCTTTTCCTTAGGAAGTAATGAAGTTGTCTGTGGTGGCCATTGAAAGAAGTCCATGAACCAAAACTCTGAATGCTATGGAAAAATCATAATGTCAAAGAATTTTAAATTGAGGGGAATTCTTTGAGATTATCCTAACATGAATCTCAGAGAGATACTGTGAGTTGCCTTGGGGGTCACACACCTGGTAAATGAAAAAAAAAAAAAGAAACAGATCACAGACCCATGTCTTGAGATTAACTCAGTGCTCTCTTCACTGCACAATGGATTATGTACCTGTTTTTTAATAGAATTGAGTTTTCACTCCTGGAAAAAAAAATGGATAAAGTCTATACTCAAATACTAACCTTAGAAAATTCAAACATCTCAGAATTCATTGTCATATGCATATAAAGAGGTTTGATTTTTTCCTTGGAATATTCCATAAAACTCTCTCTCATTCTCTCTCTCTCTCTCTCTCTCTCTCTCTCTCTCTCTCTCTCTTCTGGTTGAAGTGATAGTTTCAATATAGATGTTAACAAAAGAGATAGAATTGACAGAAGGAAAACTCAAACTCCCTTCAGCTGTGTAATTTTATATATTCATGCATATTCATTTAAAGATACATTCAGCAAATTAGTACTTTTATGTACAAAATAGATTTCTAACATTCCCCTTTACTTAAAATTGGGATTGTTTTGGTGAATTCAGTTTAGTGTATGGTGATGTGAGATTTCTAGAAAGGTTATCAGCATTGTCCAGTCTGATGAAGGAATAGGGAAAATGAATGTCTTAAATATCATGCATTGGTAGTGAATGTTTCTCTGGCATGATGTATTGTTTCCAGGAACTGAAATATTATAGACTCAGTTCTTCTGGGAAGAAGGAACACACAGTAGATTTGGGGAGGGGAATGGAAGAAAAAGGAGACAAGTCAGTTAGTGGGAAACTTCCCAGGACCAGCAAAATGAGATCTTCTATTATCATCTTTCCAGTTCTTAGTGAGGCTTTTAATCTTATTTTCATTGAATTTTGTAATTGTTCATATCTGCAAAGATAGAGTCCATACTGATCAATGAAACAGAGAACAATAATCAGATGATCCAATGACCTATAGAAAAGCAATTCTTCCAACTGTCTCCTCTGCTCTTTCTCAGCATAATGTCTAAAATAATGAATGTTAACAGCATAATAATGTCCTTCCTTCTCTCTCAGGAGAAAATCTGATAGCAAATATGTATTCCAAAACACTGTACTTACTAAACAGTATAAGTAAAAATGATTAAAAATGCCAACTATTCTGCCTTTATCAATTTAAGCTAATTTCCAGAATTCAAAAGACTAGTCCATAAAGAAAGAATTTAATGACCTCTTTTTAAAGAACATATTAGGTGCAAGTTCTCTGCTTGTCAGTGTTAACTTTTACAGTTGCACACACACAATCCTTCATTAAAGAAACAAATGATGGCTTGTTAGAAGAAAACTGATATTGATGGGATAGTAGATTAGGGAAAGAAGAAAAGTGGTCAACAACTATTAACCAGGAAGACTCTTAGGAAGAAGACCCCAGCTAAATCAATAAATAGTGTTGAGGTGAGAGTATTACAGATTTTAATAAAGACTATTTCCAAAAACATATCATACACTCAATGTGGAATTCAATTTACAACAGCTTTCTGGGGAGGAGAGAAAACTAAATCATTGGCTAACATCAACTGACCATTTACTATGTTAAGAGTTTTACACATATTATTTTATTCAGTCCTTACACCAAATCTATGATGAGTAGGTACTATTAATAATCAAATGTACTATTCACTTAATATTTATAATCTTCTAGGCATGACTAATTATTTTGTATAAATTAACTCTTTGACTCTTCATAATTTTATAAAATAAGAAGTAGTTCATCACCATTTTATAGAAAAGGAAATGAAGCACATTGCCCAAAGCATCATACCACCTATTAGAAGAGTTAGTATTTGAGCCCTAATATATCGGTGGTGTTTTTTTTTTCCCTTTTCCCAAACAATGATATTTATCACATCTTATTGCGCTTACTTATTTAATAGCTATCTATCTATTTATTTGTTTGTTTATTTATTTATTTAATCGATGTTTATTTATCAATATTTGTTGAGGGCCAGTTGGGCAAGCACTGCTCTATGAGCTGGGAAAACCTAAGTAGTCAAGACTGTTCTCTGCACTTACAGAGTTCTCATTCTAGCTCGGTCTTATTGAGCCTCATCTGAGCAAAGATTTGAATGCAGTGGGGGAATCAGACAAGTAGAAAACCAGGGAAAGAGTATTCAGGTGAGGGACAGTTCAGCAGTCTTATGGTAGAACTGTGTGTTTCAGAAAGATTCCAGGTGGAAGAGACAGCTTGAGCAAAGGCTCCAAAGTAGGGTCATGTTTGGCATGTTTGAGTTAAAATAAGGAGGACAAATGACTGAACAGAGAAGTCAAAGATGAGGGTGGTCACAGAATCTAGATCACATAAGGCCCATGAAGCCCTAGCAAGTACATTGATTTTCACCCTGAGATGGGGAGCCATTGCAAGGTTTTGAACTGAAAAAATGATGATTTGACTATTTTTTAACAGGATCAATATGACTGCTAAATTGAGAATAGTCCACAGGGGGACAAAGATAGAAGTGGCAAGTTCTCAATAAGTTTCTATGGTAAAGGCTGTGGAGGAGCAGGAACTCAGGTTTGGAAAGATACTGAGTTCAGGATGCTTATTGACTTCTGAGTGGAAGTGTAAAGTAAACAGTGTATAGAACTTCAGGAGAGAGATATAAGCTAAAGCTATAAGATTTGGAGTTTTCAGCACATAGATAGAATTGAAAATCAAGCAGCTAGATAAAACTATAACTAGAGAGAAGGCCTAAGGACTAGTTCTGGCCTTTCCAACATTAAGAGGAGGGACCAACAAAGGAAATTAAAAATGAACAAAAAAGTGAGGCAAGAAAAAAAAATAAATGAGAGTTTGGTATTCTGCAAGGGCAGTAAAGAACATATGTCAAAGAAGATTTTTTCATTTTAACTAAACCCTTGTTAAACAGGTCTTACTTTCAACACCCAATTGCTTTTTATTTATATCTGATAGCTATTGGTGCCTCTGCAGCTAAACTCACCATGATCCTGCAAGTCAACTGGGGGCTGACTGGTACAGAGTAACCTAGGCTTGTCTGATTCTGCTCTGCTCCACGTAGTCTCTCATGATTCACAGAGCTAGCCTAAGCTTGTCCTCATAGCAAGAGTCAGGGGGCCAAGAGAACATGAGATAAAAGAAAGAAAGGAAAGAAATGCACTGGCATCTTGAGGCCTAGGCTTGGAACTGGAACACTGGTCACATTACTACTTTATAGTAGCCAAAGTAAGTTACAAAGCTAATCTATATTCATAATATAATTCATAGTATAAAAAGTAGAGTCTACTACTTAATGAGATGGACTGCAAATCACATTGCAAAGGGCATGGATATAGAGAAGGGTGAAATTTGGGGACATTTTTGCAATCACTCTCTATACCAGTCTGTACCATTCTGAAGCTCCAGTTTCTATCAGAAAGGTCCCATCAAAATTTCTGAAACTGTACCTGTGACAGTGATGCTATCCCTATCTTACCTATACTGATCTCTTCCTGGGTGAGTACTGCCAGCCCTTGTAATTGGAACCATATATTATACATTAAAGTGCTTAAGCAGGGGACTGCCACATAACAAGGACTCAATAAATAGTAGCCATCACCATTATTCTTCTTGAACACATTACAAGTAATCTGAAAATGTTCTCTAATTATTTTTAGGGAGTAGTTGTCAGTCTCCCTAACTAGGCCATAATCCTTTTAATAAAAGGGAAATGTCTTATACATCTTCATATCCAACAGTGTCCAGCACAGTGGGAGGCACACAGCAAGTGCTCAATAATACCTTGTTAATTATAAAGAGTTGATTGAAAGTCAATGGAGATTCTTATAGTTTGGAAATTATCACATAGTTAAAATCTCATGAAGCTACATTAATTCTGGAAATATTAAGAAAGGCACATATCTGGGAGAGAACTCTGTTATTAACAGAAGGATTATTCTCTCTGAGGAAATTATCTAAATATTTTCTTACATTTTTGAATCATTTTTACTGTTTATTTGACATTAAATGTATAAACTTAAGAGTTCTAGAAGGCTTATAAAAGCAGGTATTAAACATTTTTAAGCACATCTTATATTTTCATCAGATACATGTCACATTCATTTAGAACTCTATCTGGACCTTCAAAACAGATCCCGTCCTTGCTCATAAGCTTGAAAAAGAGAAAAAGGAAAATGCAAGCTCTTTCAAAGATGAAATGAGGAGCTGTAAAAGAAGAAAGTGTAAACATGCAACAGAAGGAAAATGTTAGCAAATGCATTAAAAACTGCAGAACCTTAGGACCTGACTGATTCTTGTGCTCTATAGCTGTGTTTGAATCATAGGTTATATAATTTCAGTGTCAGATATCATAATTTAGAAGAACAAAATTTATGGAGTAGCATTTTGTGGGTGGGAAGAAGGACATTAAAAGTTAAACGAAGTATCCACTGTACCATGCTTCTTTAAGATGTTGAATTCTCCATAAATAACATGTCTGTTATGGATTTCAACTTACTTTTTTAAAAAATCAAATCAAATCAAAATCAGATAGTCTCAATTGAATAAAGTTACAGTGAAATGTTTGATTCTTAACCATTCAGTAACTTCTCCAAGCTTCATATTATGCTCAATCTCATAATTGCAAGTATATGGGCTATTTGTTCTTCATGCAATATAGTCTGGGATAAAATTAGAATTCAAACTATAGACCTTCTTACCCCAAACTGTATACAGATTTAGTGCAATCCCCATCAAAATCCTAACGGGATTTTTCAAACAAATAGAACAAAAAATCATCATATTTGTATGGAATCACAAAGATCCCAAATAGCCAAAGCAATTCTGAGAAAAAAGAACAAGGCCAGAGGTATCACTCTGCCTGACTTGAAATTAAACTATAAAGTGATAATAATAAAAACAGCATGATATTGGCAGAAAAACAGGCACACAGACTGATGAAACAGAATTTAGAGTCCAGAAATAAACCCTCATATATATGGACAAGTAATTTTAGACAAAGAAGCCAAAACCATACAATAAAGAAAGAGAATTCTCTTTAATAAAAAGTGCTGGAAAAAACTGAAAAGCCACAGGCAAAAGAATGAAACTAGATTCCTATCTGTTACCATACACCAAAGTTAACTCAAAATGGATCAAAGAACTAAATATAAGACCTAAAACAATAAGTTGCATAGAAGAAAAACTAGACCCTAAACTCATGGCCTTGGACTTAGAGAAGATTTTATGAATTTGACCTCAAAGACAAGGAAATAGAAGCAAAAATAAATGAATGGGACTATATTAAACTGAAAAGCTTCCCCACAGCAAAGAAATCATCAACAAAACTAAAAGGTAACCAACTGAAAATGAAAGAAGATATTTACAAACAACAACTCAAAAAGGGGCTAATACTCCAAATATACAAAGAACTCATATAAATCAACAATAAAAAAATGATCCCATTAAAAAATGGGCAAAGGACCTGAACAGACCCTCTCCCAAGAAAACACACAAATGGCCAAGAGACATGGAAAGATGCTCAACTTCACTAGTTACTAAGGAAATGTAAATCAAAACCACAATGAGATACCACCTCACACCTGTTAGAATAGCTATCATTAACAGGACAATTAATAAGTGTTGGAGAGGTTATGGGAAAAAAAGAATCCTCATACACTGCTAGTGGAAATGTAAATTGGTGTAGCCACTATGGAAAAAAGTATGGAGGTTCCTCAAAAAATTAAGAATAGAATTACTGCATGATCCAACAATCCCTCTTTCATTTACCTCCCAGAATTGAAAACATTTATTCATAAAGATAGATGCACTCCAATGTTCATAGCAGCATTATTCATAGTGGCCAGGACATGGAAGCAACTGACGTGCCTTTCGATAGACAACTGGTTAAAGATAAGTAATAAAATATTACTCATCCATAAGAAGATATGAAACACTGCCATTTGTGATTACATGAATGGATCTTGAGATTATCATGCTAAGTGAAATAAGTAAAACAGAAAAAGTTGAGAATAGATTTCACTTATATGTGGGATATAAAACTGAAAGCAACAAACGAATAAGAAAAACAAGCATAAATTCACAGACATGGACAACGATTTAATAGTTACTAGGAGGGAGGGTCAAATATATGGTGACAGAAGGATTTGACTTTAGATGGTTAACACACAATGGAATAATATTTGGATCATATATTATAAAATTGTACACTTGAAACCTATATAATGTTATTAACAAATGTCACCCCAATATATTTAATAAAAAATAAATTGGAACATTACATATATCAAGGCATTTTTTATTTTTAAATATTTCTATAGGTTTTTGTGTTCTTTTATATTTTTTAAAGGTCTGAATGTCTGGTCACTCTATAGACACATAATTGTATTTACTGGTGCTGAATATGAGACCTTTTCTGTTGAGATTTTAGAAGTTTTTAAATTGTACAGACTGCATCTGAAGATTTAGAGTATACAAAAAAAGAATGGATTATAGTCACTTAAAATGTAATATAAATTTTATGGCCAAGTGATCAGTGCTCCCTACTCCTTTTCACTTTACCCATTTTCACTGCCACAATTTGAATTTAGGAATTATGCTGATGCTAAGACAGGTTATATTTCAACATTCTGAGTTGTTCTCCAAATCTTCACTCTCTTCCTTTTCCAATTCATTATACTTATTCTCAAGTTAATCTCCTTCAAGTAACAGATTCATCATATTAGTTCCTTGCTTTAAAATCTTCAATAGTTCAGTTTGGCTTTGAGAATAGAATCCAAGAATCTTAGTCTGATATTTAAGGCTTTTCTCTAAGTAACTTTAACCCAACTTCTCTGTGATTCCCATATTCCTTTACATGAAACCTCCATTCAGAAAGCTGGTGTAGTCATTCTCTTTTCAATATACATTGCATTTTCTCATTTAATACTGAGACTTTCTGTCTATGGATTTGAGTAAACTTTAAATTACTCTTTTCTTCCACATGTCTAATTCCAATATTATCTTTAAAGCTCAGCTCAAATTCTCATAAATAAAACTTTCTTTGACATGGGACAGAAACTGGAAGGAACCTATCCAATATCATTTCTCCTCTTCTTCCTTTCAACAGAAACCTAATTTTCATAGTGGCACTACAACCAGCTTAAAAACTTAAAACTTACCTTTTGAACCCTTTGTGACTCAGTTCAGGCCTGAGAGATATAAGTGCAAGTTTCCAGGTAGGTCATCCACTAAAGATTTTTAAGAGGAGACAAACTCAGACAAATTTGCTTTTCGCCAATGTTCCACTATAAACAACACTGTGCCAAGTGTGTTTATAGTTGAATGTTTGTAAACATTATTATTTTCCTGTGATATATACATAGAAGGGGAATGTACACACTAAAGCTTCCTGAATCATACTGAAGTGAAAGTTAATTACCTTTTAAAATATTGTACCAGTTTACACCTCTTCTTACAGTATATGAAAATATCAATTCCATATAACTTTGCAAACATAAGCTATTTATTATTTAATGTCATTTCCAATTCTTTCATTGTCCATTTTTTAAAGTCCTGACTCTAATAAAATTTGTAATTGTAAAAGCATCTACAAACTTAAAAAATAAATAAATATTTTGCAACAAAATAGTTCCAATTATCATCACAAAGTACATCCCAAATATATAATTTGTATTCACAAAGAAACCACAAAAATATATTTAAATCTTATATTTACCAATTAATAATAACTAATTATCCAATATATTTTGTTTGCTTTTATTGTAAAAATAGCTGTATTTTGTCATCATTTAGGAAGGATATTTTTGCTGGGTATAGAATTACTTCATTTTATTATTGTCCCAATATCTTCTGGTTTCTATAGTTTCTGTTGAGAATTCAGCTAAAACTCTTATTCTGTTCCTGAACCTAATGTATCTTTATTTTTTGGTTGCTTTTCTATTATCTTTGGTCGTTGGCTGTTTCACTTCAATTTGTGGTTTATTTGCATTTATTCAACTTGAGATTCGATGAGCTTCAAAAATCTGTGATTTGACATTTCCCATCAACTTTAAGAAAACCTTTACCATTATCCCTTCAAATATTGTTCCTCTCCTAGAATTCCTACTCTAATAGTATACCTGTATGTTTCTTATGCTTTGTTCTGCTGTTGTTATTTTTGTTAAAGTCTTTTTTCACTCTGTACTTCAATTTCATTATTCCTATTGTCCTATTTTCAGAGTTACTGATCCTTGTTTCCACTGGCTCCAGTTTATTTTGATACTCATCCAATGTGTTCTTAATTTTGGATATTATGTTCTAAGTTCTAAAGTGTATATTTAGTTCTTTTTTTAAAGATTGAATATCTTTGTCGAAATTCTTTTTTTTTCCTTTTGTCCATCCTTCTTCTATTTACTTTAACATATTTATAATAGTATTCTAAAGATTTTGTCTACCAGTTCTCAGGGGTCTTGCTTCTATTGGCTAATTATTCTTTTATGTGTCATAGTTTCCTATTCACATTTTTTTTGTCAAACTATATGCATAATAAAATACTAAGTCAGAGAGGTCATGTTATTCCCCCCCACACAAAAAAGAATATGTTCTATCCTTTGAGGAGCTGATCACTTTGTGCCAATGAGACTTCACCTGGATCAGAACTAGATTCAGTTTTTGTAAATTTTTGTTCCTTTTTTGTTTCAAAAGAATGGCACCTGTCTTGAAATTGTTGCATGCTCTTCCCTCAAGCAGAACTTTGATGACTAAGTATCTGCAGGAGATTTCTCTCTTTTTCCCACCAGCCCTCAGCCTCTCTGATTCCCAGTACTCAACAAAAGTTCTATAGGGGAAACTGGCATGTGGTGAAAACTGGGTATGTGGTTAAAGCATCTCCAGATTTCAATCTGTCATTTCCATTCTGGACAACTATTAAAAGCCATAATGCTTCCTCTTTTCCCTCAAAAAATCTATCAACTCTGGCAAACTCAATTTTCTGTTCATACCCAGATACAGTAACTTCAATTCTCTACTGGGGGAAAGAGGAAATTGAAGAATAGCTCACTAGGGAGGTCACTTCCTCTTCTGAAATTTAGTTCTTTTGACTTATTTTCATTCATAACCCTCCAAGTTATTTAGATTTTTCTAGTTGTTTTCATTAGAGCAAGAACTTCTATATACTAGAACTTCTATATACTATATATTCACTAGAAACTTCTATATACTAACTGGAAATGGAATTTCTTTCTTCCTTATTTTGGGGAGCTTTAAGAAAGCATACTTGACAAATCAATACCAGATAATTCTCAAATACATATTAAGCTTTGAGCATATTCTTGTCTACTAACATTAGAAGAAACACATTCAAGACTGATTGACATGGTTGTGCTATCTACTAATGTACCATTTAGATCTTGTGACACATACCTGCAGTGGCAGCAGATTAGCATAATGTAGTAGCTCCTATAAAAGGCTGGATTTTGTTATTACTGAAAAGTAAGTGTAGCACAGATAATCCTGATATGTTATAATTGTCTTATATGTCCTCATTTAAGTCTGAATGAACGAAGCTGGACCAAGTCTTAATTTATTAAGATAATATTAATATTCACTATTAGTTTTTATTGGTATCATTTTTTTCTAAATGTTACATTTGGGATAATAAAACTCAAAGGACTTTGTTTACTAATATTTTATAAGACTCCATGTAGGATGATCCCTAGATATCTGCCTCACTTATTCAATTCAAACTTTTTCATTAGAGAAGCATTTCCAAAGAATGTTTCACAGAATGCTTATTCTCATTGATGATCCATGGAAAAGAATTTCTTAGATAATGCATTCTGAAAATAATACACAGTGAATTCTTTATTTTGATATTTGCAATGAACATTAGTATTTTAAGGGATCTAAAGAATTATGCAATAACCCTGTTTGTTTAACTTGGCGTTTTCACACACTCTGTTAAGAAGTCTCTTTCTCTCTCTTCTAAAGTAATATATATTAGTGTCCTTTGAATCTGGTGTTCTATGGTGTACACTTTGGAAAATGTTTTTCTAAGAGGCTAATGAAATTAATAAAGAAAATGTCAACAAATTCTTCAACTTAATTGAGAAACAGTCAGTCCTATTGTTATGTATATAATACAGCCTAGAAATCTCTATCCTTTGTAGAGATTTGAGATATAACTTCACAGACTTTGGATTATATGTACATCCTTCTGTAAACAGTGAAGTGTTTCTGAATGCTGTGAAACATGAATATGATACATACAACTACTAGGCTTTATCATATAAGAAGTAACAAAATTACTTAGTGTCATAGACTCACTGAGCATTTAAAAATCGATAGTGGTCCTTTTGTAAGGAAGCATATCAGTTTGTGTGTCTTTCCTTTCATCTGAAATCATCTACAGATATGTAACTATATTTCCTAAGTTTTTTCTTACCCAGTTGGCAAGATCTGTGATTTGACAATATAATCTTAAATAGAAGCTTCTGCTTTAATTTCTGTGAAATTAGGTAGACAAGTCTTACTGGCTAGTGTTTATTTTTAGCCATTACAAATGTCAAATTTTATCCAGTCAAGAAAATCACTGGAGAGTTTCATTGTGGGTTCTATGAACAAGGATGATCCAACTCCAAGATTTCATCCAAGAAATTTTCAATTTTTAGGGAACTACATTTGTCCTCTCTCACCACAACCTATTCTTTAATAATTATATAGTTACTTGGTTTTTTAATATCTAAATGTTTGTCACCCTTACTAGACTCTACAAGTATTTTAAGAGGGCAGAGATTTTGTTTGTTTTGGTTTGTTTTCCATCACAGTGTAATCAATGCTAAGAACAATTTTGAAACATACTAGTTCTTTGATAAATATTTGTTCGATAAAAGAATTAAGTGTACATTCAAGCATCCTTCAATTTCATCATATACTTTAATCCCAGCAGAAACATGTTTGACAGACCTACCCAGGAGTATATATAGCATAGTTCTGTTTAGAGTTCTACTTTGCTCCAAGATAAAATGAAAAGTCCTGAAATGAAGCTATGAAAGTTATTAACTGACTGATTGTAAATCCAAACTTTTACAAAGATGGATTGATTCTAATGCTAAGATGGTCACATTCAATTGTATACCTAAAATATTTGAGAAATATTTAAATTTCTCTTATCCATACTTTCTTTTACAGGATTCTTCACAAATATTGAAAAGCATGTTGGTTAACAAGAAAATAGTCATGATGAGATGGACATGATTGGTATTAACTTCTGTGACCACAATTACATTAATTGTTATGGGGTAGTCTTATTTATTCAGATAAAACTGTGAGAGCCTTTGCCCATAGGAAAATATTATTCAAATTTTCAATCATGGTCATATTTCTATTTGCGTTCTAAGAGTTTGAAATGTTAAACTGATTGTTGGTGGCTGTTCAGGGTAGCATGGCTGCAGTGATACCAGGTGCTATAAATTGCCCAGAGTGCCGTAAAAAATAGCACTACTAATCAGAATAGATGGCAACACTGCTAATTTGTTCTAGAAAAGTACAGAAAAGAAAAAAAGAAAGATAATGACTGCTGAAAAAACATTCTTCCTGGTGTTTTTCATCCTATTTCTTTCTTTCAGGTGTCAAAAGGTGAGTAGTTTTTTCATTGGTCTGAAGACTGAGAAGGTATGCAAGAGAAAGCCACATCCAGCATGATGTTGAAGAAATGCTAAAAATGGTGTTAGAATGTTAGAAGATAGGTTATTTATCTGCTCTTCCTTCTTTCCCTTAATGGAACATGTTGGATGAAAATGCTCATTACTGGGGAAAATGCAGCCCAAAGATAAAGTGTTAGTTCTTGTCTGACAAAAAAGAGCTATCATGAGAGGGAAAAAAAATATTCCATTCACCATTGCCAACAGAAAAAAGATGGTGCTTTTCTCTTCTATTTTTTCTTCACCCTCTCTTATAACCACATTTCATATAGGGGAAGCTATAGACTGCTATATAAATTAAAAATTCTCTTCAGGATAAAAATATCTTCTATTATTTTATTATTATTATTAATGTTATTATTATTATTATTATTATTATTATATTTATTAAAGTGTTCTATGTACAAACCAAGATAAAATGCAAAACACTTTTTTCTTTATAGCTTGGTACTACCAGGATTGAATTGACATAAATTGATTTATAAGAGATAAATTTAAAGAGCTATATCTCTTTAATAAATAATTAGCTAGTCAACAATTCTTACAGCTGGTAGTTATCTAATCAAACATCTTTATTTTGTAAATAAGGATTAGGTCCTTAGCTCTATTCTGAGAAAAGCAATAAAAGTTCTTTGGTACTTTAAGACAACTCAAATGACCTTCCATTACCTTCTACATTAAATTTAAGCCAATATTTAGTACTGGATAGAGATTTAATAGAAGCCAGAAGTGTTTATAAAATACTTCTTGGACTTTGGCTTGCTTATTTCAGAAGCCATAGTTCTTATTTCCTGAGCTGGCATTTTCTACAGATTATTTGATCTGATATTTGCATTCAAGTGATATTTGCATTTGGAATCAAAGGTGGATAGTAATATAAATGCATGTAGAGCATCTTTATAAATAACACCTCACTTCATAGCCCCTTCAAGTACTAAGATGAATTTTTCTTCATTTTGAATATTTTATTAAGATAATTCTTTTCAAAAACCAGAGGGTAAAAGAGAAAAGGAAATGTTGAATAGAAAAGAAGAAAATCCATCATTTATTTAACACATATATTCCATTAAAAACTTTAGTGCATCTCATACACTGAATTATCTCATTTAGTACTTTCAACAACTCTTTGATGTAGGTAATATTCCTTTTATAGATGAAATAAACTAAGACTAAGTGATGAATATGAATGAAACTAAGTGATAAAGTAATGTGCAATGACCAAGTGCTTGGTAAATTCAGATCTGTCTGATTTCAATGCACCTTTTATTAAATCCTCTTTGAAACTAGGACTACAGTGAGTAAAAAATATATGAAAATAGGACATGTTAAAGACAGACATGAGAAGCATCCTGCATAACTGCCTTCAGAAAGGTAAAGATGTAACTGAGAGCAAAACAGTAGGACCATATAGCCAGGATGATGTGCATGCTTTTTCTGTCTATGTGCTCAAAAAGTTCTGCCTCCACCTGAGGAAACAATTCTACTTTTTACTCTTTGTGTTTGTGTATATAGCTAGAGTTTGGGAGTTAACATTAATATCTAAATAGCAAGTCACTAATTAAACCTATTAACTACTAAAAAACCAATCACAGCTCTGGAAGAGGAGCTGATCTTTGTTAAGTAGTCCTCAAATAAAATGTTTCCTCAGTGGCTCAATATTACATAAACTTATTGCATCACAAGGAATGCACAATGGGCTATTTTTCTCTGCCCAAGAAAAATATATTCATCAAATTTATTGATTCCAGAACAATAACTTAGAACCATTGATATCCAACTGAAATCTAGTGACATATTTAGTTAGGATTTTCTTAAATTTATTGTTAGAATTATGTCAAGAGAAGCTACAGAGAGAGAAATTTCTTTCTCTCATTTAACAAGAATGCAAGATTTTCGGCTTCTAGCTAAATGATATGATAGGGACTGGGTTTATCTTTTTATCTGAAACAACTATAAAAATTAGACACACTTTTGAAACAATGATTTTCAGCCATTGACACCAAACAGTCATTCCTGAGAGAAGGGAAAGGATGTCTTGGCTTACTGTGTGAATAGAGTTTCCAGTTCTGCTGCCCGGGAGGGGAAATCAGGTGGAGCCCAGAGGTCTGACAGCTTTAAGAGGCAAAGTTAGGAATCCAGAACAGCTAAGCCAGTGGGAATTCATGAGAGTAGAAAGAGGTGCACAGAGGCAGAGCTTCCCGCAAATTTTCTGCTGAGCATTGTTTAGTGTGTATATGAGGAAAGTTATCCAAGGGGCCAAAAGAACCACCTGAAAAGAGAAAAAACAATCTCTGGAACTTACATAGGACCAGGAATAGTTTGTGTTCACTCCAGAAAAAAAAAAAAAGCCAAAATTCATGGGGCATTGAGTAAAGGATCTCAGCAGTGGAGCAGAATTAGACCTAGATAATAGAAAGCTCTGGTGCCACCATAGAAATATTAAAAGTAAGCCTGAAAAGGATCAAACTTTTCCAAGTAATTTAAAATACATTCGAGGAAAAAAACTGTACAATAAGTATTGAAAAATATCCAGTACTTAAAAAGTAAAATTTCACAATGTCTGACCTCCAATAAAAAATTACCAGTCATACAAAAAAGCAGGACAATATGACCCATAATGAAGAGAAATAGCAATAGAAACAGATTTATAATTATCTATATAATAAAATTAGTAGATGAGAACATTAAAACAGTTATTATAACTATATTCTATATGTTTGATAAAACACTGAAATGCTTGAGTATGTTAAGTAGAAACAGAAAATATTTTAAAAGACCTCGATAAAGCTTCTAGAAATGAAAAATACAATGTCTAGGATGAAAAAAAAAATCAATGCTCTTATGAGATTAACAGCAGATTCTATACTACAGAAGATAAGATTAATAGGTAAGAAGACATGGCAATAAAAACTTCTTTAAATGATAGAAAAAAAGGCAGAGTTTTCTCTGAATTAATTAAAATTTTCACTGCTGAGAAGAAGGTGGATGCTATATATAAATTGTTATAGAAAAATAAGTATGATATCCCTTGGGGATAAAATTATAGGCAGTTATCCATGGCTGACACAATAATCCTTAGTGACAGGATCTCAGACTCTTTTTATCTTGTATTTCTGCCATGCACAGCTTCCATCCCTAAGGTCGCCTCAAGGTTCAAGATGCACTCTAGCAATTACTTCCTCCACATTCTCATAATTAGGAAAGAGAATACTTCCTGGAAGTTGCACAAACTTCTGTTTATGTCCAGTTGGTAAGAACCTAGTCAAATCAGACATTTACATCTAGCTACAAGGAACACTAAAATGCAACATCTGTTTTGGTTGGTCATAGATATATAAGGGTTCTGTGGCTATGGTTCAAGTGAACAATGAACATTAGAGGAACAATAAACACCCCCACACAGTGGAATAAAAGTTTTTGAGGAAAGAAAAATATCAGGCAAAAGCCAGGTAGCATATATCAGGATTGAGATGGAGATGAATGGGTAACAAAATTAAGAGAAATATATGGAAATAAAGGCATAATGACCTATGTCTCATGTGGAACTTATTATTTGGTTTTGCTATAATAGTTAAGGTAATGCTAGCTGCTGTAACAAAATCAAAGAAAAACTACTAAGCCATGAAAAGACATGAAGGAAAGTTAAATCATATTAGTAAGTGAAACAAGCCAATTTGAAAGGGCTGTAGACTGTATAATTCCAACTAAATGACATTCAGGAAAAGGCAAAACTACGGAGACAGTAAGAAGATCAGTGTTTGCCAAGGCTTGGGGTATGGGACAGGGATGAATCAGCAGAGCAGAGAGGTTTTTTAGGGCAGTGAAAATATTCTGTGTGATACTATCGTGATAGACACGTCACTATTGGGATAGTTTTCTAGTGATTAGATTGGGGTTGTGTTCTGAGGAGAGTGATCATAGTGGAAGAGTGCCATCCTCGTCAAACATCTCAAAGATACTATCAGTATGACTTACCACTCTTGATACTGACTTTGATCACCTGGCTGAGATAGAGGTGTAAGATTTTTCCTCCACAAAATTACCTTTTGTTTTCTCCTTTCCACACTATACTCTTTGGAAGTACATCAATATGCACAGGCCACACTTAAGGAGTGGAGAGTTATACTCCACCTCCTTGAGAGCAGAGTATCTACATAAATTATATGAAATTTTTCTACATAAATATCCCTTTTCTATCACTTAATTTATATTAATAAATTATTAAGTTATCCAATTGTTTATTTATATTAGTATGACTCATGGATATTTATTTCACACTTTAGATTATAATCCAATACTATTTATTTATCATGTTGCTCAAATAGTTCCAGCTTCAGTTATTGGGAGCTCTTTCAGTTAGCACGATGTCCCTTTGACATGTTCCTGTCATTGTAGGTTCTTTTTTTAAACACTTTATTACTTTCTCATACTACAGTCAACTACTTTTTAATATTAAATATATGTTTTTACATTCATTTCTATTAAGTTCTGTTCTCTTGTCATTAGTCCATAACTTTAAAATGTTGAAATAATTTGGCTTTTTCTTCCTTCATTTTTAATTATCTCTCTACATTTTGGCTCATTGAAATATTTGATATCTTCTCTGTGTCCATTTAAATACTCTACACAAGACAAGATTAAGGCTAGAATCCTGTGGCCCCTTCTAAAGATGCCCCCCAACCTCTCTCTCTATAGATAGATAGATAGATAGATAGATAGATAGATAGATAGATAGATACATAGATACATAGATACATAGATAGATAGATGATATACACGTGTGCATGCACACACACACACATTTATATATACATGTTCTCCCCAATCTGACCCCGAAAGCCTTAATTAGAACTCTTTTGGTGCCTCGTTCATTCATATGATAGTGAATTTTATGGTATTATCTTCCAACTCACATTTCATCCTCTTATCCATAAGGACAAACAAAAGAACAGGAAGTCTATTGGGAGAGTTTCAAGTGAAGAATAATAATTATGAGGTAGCTCACTGTTCAGAAGTGAAAGGAGACTAGAGTTCAATGGGAGGAGAGACTCTGGAATTTTATCTTTCCTAGGAAGGAAACGGTTATCAAGTGTGGAGGACAAAAAGTAAGGAATGAAAGATTAATTGGAGTTACCTCTAATTCTCCACAAAGACTGCATAACATTGAACTAGAAGAGAAATTACACTAAATGTTTCACATTAGTTTCCATGATAGTAAGAAGGAGAGTAGAGGAGTCATGCTAGAAAGTGGCAGATACCAAGACAACCAACCAGTCTCTACAATAAACATGTATGTGTCATTAAAAAATGAATGAATGTTGCAAGGCCATAGCATGGAAAAAAATCTCTGTGACTTTAATTTCAGCTTTTCCTTACTGCCTGTGTCCTGATATTTTTGAACTAGCCACTGGTTGAAGAGAAAACAGCACTTCTTACAAGGAAACTCATACTCCTGGTTTAGAGAGTCAAGTAAGACTACTGGTCAAGAAAAAAAAATGGGATCAAAGGACATCTTCTGAGGTTTCACAGATGCTTCTCAAAGTGAAGCCAGCAAACTCAGCTTAAGACCTGAGACATTCCCCAGCATAATTTCCCAGAATAAATGTTCAAATTTCATCACATTTCAAGTGTGCTCATTCAGTGTGCTCAGGGGATAATGGCTACCATTCACAGAACATCTACTACGTGCGAGCCTTATGTTTTCCCTGATTCTCATAACAACCTTATGGAACAGGTGTGAGTCTTTTCATTTACAAATTTGAACTGAGCGTCAGAAAGTTTGAGTAGCCTATGTATGTTAAGTGACAGCAGCTGGAATAAGAATTGGGTAGTTCTCAAAGTAAAACCCCTGTTTGAATTTACTACATTAGACCATCTTACCACAACCCAGCAACTCTCTGGCAACCTCAAAGTTATTGATATTAAGATAGAAGAGTAGACTTTGTGTGAGAAATTGAGATGTTTACATCTCTGATTGTAGGGGAATACAAAAATGAGGCTTTGAGTCTTACATAACTGTGTTTGCTTTCAGATACAGTACGTTTTGACAAAGTGGCTTTTTGCTCTTCCTGCTACAGGTGAGTTTGACTCCATACTACCTGATTATGGGCCTCAGAACTTTTGGAGTTATAGCTAGATAAATATGCTATTGATAATCATTATCTTTTGCCTGACTTCTCAAAAGAAATTTAGAGCTGTAACTTTGCTCAAAAGAATTGGTTTAAGAGGACATGGATGCTAACTCATAGAACCCGAGACTTGAAATTAACTTTTTTGCCAATGGCAAGGAACATTATTTAATCTTGTCGTGGTTCAGAAAACCCTAAATTCATTTTCAGGACATTTTCTTTCTTTTTGCCCCTGCCTCCTACACAAGTTACACCTATATTTTCAAAGGTCTAGTTGATATTTCAATCCTTCATCCCTAACAGGCTAATTTATGATTATTGAAAAAAGTTAACAGCCAGCATGTAACATCAGATCTTATTCCCTTTAAATCTGTTCAGGGAAGATTTTGTGTGTTTCTCTTCCTTGCACCTGCTGTATACTATGTATCTGACCAGTAACACTTTGAGGTCCTGGCTGATCAACATTCTGGAAGAAACCTTAAGAAAGCTGCTGTTCTTGAAATTTTTCATTAGCACATTCTTTTCAGAAGATAGCATTCTTCAGTCTGCAGTCTGATTTTCCTTCAGTCTCAGCAGTCTCCTGGCATGGAGCCACTGTATACTGGAATGTCTTTTGTTTTCTCAATCTCTGTGAAAGTTGATGGGTTTAACTATTATTGCTTCACTTAGAGTATGACCATATTTACTGCCATTTGATGCAAGCTGTGTATCTGGCCACTCAGGTTTCCAAGGCAATGATCTCAGGAAAATTCTTTTAATCCATGCTGATTTGTTAGTTTGGTGCTTTTCAATCTTAAGTGATGACATCACAATTCACCTTGCAAGGAAGAATCTGAAGGTATGCAAAGGAGACAGTAGGGAACCTTAGAAATCCTTTGGTTCAAACCAAATCAGACTCTCAAAGTATGAGAAGAGGTGCTATCAGTCTCTAGAACCATTTTAGTTATACATATGTCCCACAGTCCAAACACTATTTAGAAAAATATAGAGAAAAGAGAAGCGATCATTAAAGACCCTAGACCAAGTATGAAGTTCATCAGTGAAGTTGACCATTTGGGAATCCCTTCTCTAGTCCCTGGGAAGATTCAATTTCTTCTCCCTGTGTGAGGGGCCTCAAGTAATCTGTTCTCTAAAGGAAGTAAAAATAGGTTCCCTTGTGACTAGCTCACCTTTATCTTCACAGAACTATCTAGAGGCAGTGACAACACCACTGGTGAGTACTAGCATCTTTTGGGCATCAGTGTGGATGATGCTGGTGTTTGGAGCCTCCTCTTGCCATGCATCGTATTTCAGAAGCTCAGCCATTGGTGTTTTGTGTCATGCTCGGGCAATCAGATTCAGCGATGCGTTGTTCAAACTCAAAGAATTCAAACACAATTTCTAGAATCCGGCAATACAAATCCTGGCTTATTTCTCTTCTTTTTTATCTCCTGTGAGTCAGACTCATTCCCCTTTTCAAATTCATTCCCTCATCTATACCCCTAGGAGGCTCATATTTCCCCTGTGCTCAGACCTTTTTCAGAACTGTCTTCTGTTTATCAGTGCTCAAAATTTCTCACTGTGATATCTAACTATTGTGAAGAAATCTAGGATTTTTTAAAGCCATTTGAAAAAGCATTGGGATTCTTGTTCCATGGTGAAGCACATGGCTAGACAGAGACCAGTGTGGGGCCCTGTAAGCGAGGGCACCAGGGCAGGGCCCCTCTTGTCCAGACTGCGGGAAGGAAGATGATGTCTCAGTCAGAGGTTACAGAAAACACGAGCTGAACTCCGCATTAACTATGACGTATGTGACCAGGATTTCTATAAAACCACTCTGCTATCTCTTCCACGATCCCTGAATATGTTTGTCTTCTGAGCTGGGTAATTACCACGAACATAAATATTTCCGTCTGCTTTGGAGAGCTCTTGCAAGTAGGAAGGAAGGTTTGCGTTCTCTTAGTCTGCAGGTCTGGGCCTCTGCAGTTGCACTGGGCATGAAATCGTGTGTTTGGCAGGAGCCGTGTGGGATTCTGACCCCCAGTGGCTGTTATCAACTGCTACATGTCTTTAGAAAGCAGAGGTGGCAAGGAGACAAAGCAAACAATAGACCAGCATCTTGAAGTTGCACACCAATATGTGTCGTTGCTTGGTTTCCTGGAATATTTTTCGTTAGAAAAAACAGACATTTCACAATAGAAGCAAATGTCAGTAAACACACTGAATCAGGTTATTTAACTTTCAGAAACATGAAATAGACTCTGCACACAAAGGAATTAATTTGTTTGGGAATCATTTCCATTTTTATGATCATTATATATCCACAAGTTGTCACTGTGGCTTTGTTATCCTACAGAATAAAGCTGGTCATGTTTTTTCAGACAGTTTTTCAAAGTGTGGCCCATTTTCATATTAGACTCCATTAAAAATTTTTTTTTTATTTTTAAATGACTATAAGTTCACAGAAAGTTGCAAAAATATTAGAGAGGTCCCACATACTTTAAGCAATTTTGCCAATGGCGACATCTTCCATTAACTATAGTACATTATCAAAACTAGAAAATCGACATTACGATTCACGTACCTTATTGAGAGCTCACCACTCTGACCTGTACTTGTATGTGTGTGCATCTGTGTACAGTTCTATGCTATTTTACCACATGTGTAGGTCCATGTAGCTGCCACCACAGTAAAAACAGAGAACTGTCCAATCATCACAAAAGGTTTTCCTCAGGTTACCCGTTTATAATCACATACTCTCTCCCATTCCACTCCATCCCTAAACCCTGGCAGTTACTAATCTGCTCCCAATCTCTACAGTTTTATCATTTCGAGAATATTATGTAAATGGAATCATACAGTATGTGACCTTTTGAGATTGCTTTTTTCACTTAATACAATTACCTTGAGTTCGATCCAAGTTGTGGGGTGTGTTGTTAATTTGTTCCTCTTTATTGCAGAGTACTATTCTATGGTATGGATATGCCACAGTTTGTTTAGCCATTCTTACATTGAAGGACATTTAGCTATTTCCAATTTTTGCCTATTACCAACAAAGCTGCTATAAACACTTGTTTATAGGTCTTAGTGTAAATATAAGTTTTCATTTCTCTGAAATAAATACCTAGGAGTGTGACTGCTAAATCATATGGTTCATGTATGTTTAACTCTTAAGAAACTGCCAAACTACTTTCCAGAGTGGCTGTACAATTTTACTTTTCCACCAGGAATTATAAGAAGTCTACTTTCTTCACATCCTTGCCAGCATTTGATGTTGTCACTATTTTTCATTTTAGCTGCTCTAAATGATTATGTGCCACATACACGCACACATGTGTACAGATCAAAATGGTGAGCTCTAAAAAGGTATGTCAATTATAATATCAATTTTCTAGTTTTGGTAATCTACTACAGTTAATGTAAATTTTGTTTTTTTGCCATCAAAACAGCTATTTCAGGAGAAAAGCACAGGCAACTCTATTTAAGAGGTAATTATACTGACAAATGTTTCTGGCAGCTATCTAGAAATTAAACAAACTATCCTCTTACATTTGTGTTTGCCTCTTGAGTGTATTAACATGTGATCAGTCCAACCTACCTTTTCTTGATGTTTGACCAAAATAACTATAGAAGGGAGAGTTCTGTTCACGACCCTCTGGAGACTTAGTTATGCAGATTACACTCCCTGTCATTCTATTATTACTTTATCATTATGTAACTTCCTAGGTGAGGGGTGAAGTTAGGTATATTAACCTGAATTCCAAACTGTCTTCCTCCCAACCTGAGCTCATGAGTCAGCTCTCCTGGTTGTTTAGTATTAGAAATGAGAAGGATTATTGATTTCAGATCTGTTTTTCTATCTCATCAGACTCCTAAGACTATGACGGGCTTTGTATTCTGTGCTCAAAAATTTCCTTCAAATATGTGCAGTCCAGTTGAAATTTCTTGAACCATATCCTAGCTTTTATTTATTTCAGTTATGAGGAAGAGCGATCTGGGTCACATGAATGCAACACAAGCCAGCCAGTTAGAATAGAGCAGCACCATAAACTTACTAAACACAGAGAAACTGCCTATTGGGAAGAAAAAAAGTAATACAGACCTCAATCATTTTAAACTATCATAGTTATAAAAGTGTTCAAATTAGAGAGAATTCTGAATCATGAATGACTACATTTATAGTCCTTCATTTGCAAGAAGGAAGAAAAAGTCACAGAGGGAAATATAGGGTGAAAAAATAGTTTAAAGCAAACCTCTACCATATTCTCCCTAGTTTACCTTATGTTTACTTTGGCGCTATTCATAAGGCAACATCTTTTAAGGAGAAACACACAGAAACACTGCTATTTTCCAGAAACCATACCGGTGGGAGTGTGCTGTTGGAGACCAATCCTACGGAATGTTTCTGTCTGCACCATCAACCTAATGGGGTGATATGCAGGATTTGTTACAAAATTCCTTGACTCTAAAAAGCTTGTAGCTCATTGATGTCTCAGTAAATATTAATGACTAACTATGGAAATATTTTGCCTCCTGGTCAGTTTGAACAGTTGTCTTCCTTTTTCAGCACAAAGCAGGAAGTTCTCCCCAGGACTATCAGGAGTCTCAAATCTCAGGTCCACAGTAGCATGTGGCATGTGTTTTTTGCTCAACTTTTATCAGAGAACAAAGTTCAAAGGACATCAGAATCTACAATTCAAACAGTCTCAGAGGAAGACAAAACAGGGCCAATTTTAATGAGTGAGAACAATGGAAAAAAAAATTCCAATGAATAATGCTCAGTCTTTTGCATTCCGATTTTTTTCTCTTCTCTCGGGCTATTACCAGGACTTCATTTTGTGTTGCTGCAGGATCTAAAGGACTCTGCTGCCTTCTCTCCATCTTATTGTCACTTCTCATTTTTTCCCCTAGACTCTTACAGAAGTAAGAATAAATGGGTTTTGTCTTGAGGTCTATTTTGCCTTGTTTATCATTCATCTCATTTGGGAGCCTCCATTATTTAAAACCTTATAGTATACGCAAATGAATTACGATCATTCTAATAACTTAATAAGGCCTTAAATTCTATTAATTACATTTCTCTATAGACAAAAGCATTATTTATATACTTACTTCCAGAGAAGGAATTATCTCAAAATTATATTATTCCCTAAATCCACTAAAATTAAAAATTTCAATTACTTTCTTAGTTGCTAAATATTCTTAGTTACTAATTAATTTAGACTAATACATGAGGAGTAAGAGACCATATGTTTTAAATGGGGAATTTTTCCCTACCATCTATACTTTCTGCTCCTTCATACTTTAAGCATTGACCTAGTTAGAAGTTCTCCTTTATAAACTCTGTTTTCTATTTCTTTTATAGTTTTGTGCTAAAATGCTTTAACAATTAATTTTAAGGGCATGTATCTGAAGAAGTGTGTAGGTCATCAGAAAAGTAGAAAAGGAAGGTTACTTTTTATTGTGTACAGAACAATCACTCTTTCTATGTGCTCACCACTCCTCGGCTTCTCTATTTTCTAGTCTTTTTATTACCTCATGTCTCCATTTTCTCATCTTAGCCTAGACTCTAAGACCATCTCTTCAATATCTTTCCCTTGTTTTTCCTCTGAACTTGTCCAGAAAAACTCCAACTCTGGTCACTTCAACCATCTGCCTTCTCTGAATTATATATGGACTACTGAAACTTGCAGGTGTAAAAATCATAAAACAAAACTTTCTGAATTCTGTCTGTATGTTAGAATCATCCAGGGAGCTTTCAAGAAAAAAAAAATACTTTTGCCCCAAACAATTAAATCAGCATCTCTTGGTTGAAAACTGGGACTATGTATTTTTTGAAGTTCCCCTAGGTGATACTGTTATGAAGACAGGGTTGAGAATCTGAAATTACACATCTACAGTTGCCAGTCTTATCTGGATTATCATCTTCATTTTCCTTCTCCTCTGCCCTACTCCCTTTTAGCTGTTGACCTTGACTTTCTCCCTTCACTGAATTAAAATGATATTAAAAATAGATGATATTGAGAAGAAATGTTAACTATTCCCTCCTCCCAATCCAAATCCTACCAACCTACTTGCCTACATCTGTTTTTACCCATAATTCTTACCTTTCTGATCAAAGCAAGAGAGAAATATTTTTCTGTCTTTAATAATCTCCTGCCTGTGCTCTGGCTCCCATTCCCACTCACTTCTCAGAATCTTCACTCCATCTTCTTCTAAATCTTTCATCTCTTCATATCTTTATTTTCCTATCAAAATCTAAACATACTCAAGCTATGGCCACTTTTAAAATACTTCCTTATCCATGCACTGTCCCCTTACTGTCCTCTTTTTATCATCAATCTTATTGAATAGCAATTTCTACAATTTTTCATTTTATTATGTTACATTCACTTTTAAAACAATAGCATACCTGGTTTCCACGCCTAAAGGTGATTGCACACTCTCACCGAGTCAATGATAAACTCTTTATCATTAAATCCAAAAGACATTTTCTATTCTTATCTTTCTTGACCTCTCTGTAGCATTTGGTCTGCTCATTACTCAGTTTTTTATTCTCTCTTTTCCCTTGGCTTTTTGACATATTTCTTAATGGACTCTTCAGTTCTGATACTTGGGTCTCCCCTTTTCTTTCTCAACACATTTTCCTTTTGCAGGTTAATTGAACCCCATGGCTCCAATTACTACGTGCATGCTGATGACTCCCAAGTCACCGAGGTATGCCTCAACTCTCTACTGAACTCATGAAAAGCTTTATTTGTAGGCTCCACAAGGACTTCAAATTCTTAGCTAAAGTGAATCCTATCCTTTTAACCAAAGTCTATTCTCTCTGTTACTGATTTTAGTATATCGCTGGCCACTATCCAGCTGCAAAAGCTATAAACAAAGTCTTATAATTTCACCTCCTTGATGTCCCTAGAATCTTATCCTTGTGCTTTATGTCTCACCACTTTCTCTTCTCTTTCTTGCCTAGATTACAGGAAAGTGTTAGGGTGTACTTTCTACTTCTAGTATGGCCCTTATCTAATTGTTTTTTCATATTTCTAATAATGCACTAATTGTGGCCTTTGTCATTTTCTTTCTTTCTTCCCCTGAACTTGAAAATGTTCATCTGGGTTTTATGCAGAGGGTAAAAAACTAAAGGATACACAGAGAAAGTTTAAAGTGATGATCCATGAGTCTTATCTAGATTGCAAAAGAAATGGAAACAAAAAGTCATAAACAGATTGGAAGAACAGGGAATGATCAGTGCAATATAGATCTTGAAATTAAAGAACTAGTGAAGAAGTGACAGATGTAGTCAAGAAAGAAATCAAATGAAGTGCTTTCTTTTCACTTTTTAGGTGAATTTAATTCCTCCTTTCACTAAAGCACCCCTAGACAGAACTTTCAAAACATTGCAGCACAAACCTACAAAGTAGATAATGAAGCCTGTGGAGAGTGGTCTTAGGAGTAATTGAGTCAGAAGTTATGATATAAGAACAAGGATCAATGGAAAGAAACTTTTCTATAAACTCTGACTACTTTAAGACAACTTTCACCAACATTTTTTGGTCTTCTTAGGTGTTTCCCCAGGTAAGACTTATAAGCTACCTCAGTAAAAAACGAAACCTTCAGGCAAGGCTCTTTGTAATGTAATGTGGCATCAGGCCTAGGAATATTCATAGATTTCTCTATAATCTTGAGAAACTTAACTCCTCTCATATACATCTTTTACTTGCTAGCAAAAGACAGCCTGTTGAATTCTCACTTAAGAACATAAATGACCTCAGGACAATCTGTTCAAAACTCTTCTGGACTGCATGCCAACTTGTATGCAATCCAAAGTAAGCACTGCATCTACCAAGGTGAACTGTTAAGCCTGGAATAGCCAACAGGAGATCTAAATTCTCTTCTTGGCTATCTTAAGAATAGCTTATCATACTACAGGCAATTCTCTTTAGTACCCTGTGATTCAGAACTCTATTTTCAAAAAGTCAATAAATTTTGGCAATGATTTCACATTGTAACACAATCCAAAATCTAGTAGAAAGCATTCTGGTGTGTCAGTGATGGTGACTCTAAACCATCTTATCTTTAAAGAATATTTCCATATAACTGCTTCAATGATGTACTAATTCTGACATCTGTCAGTCATGGAGAACCTATTGTGTACTTAGACTTAGATCACCCACTCTTCAAGTCAGAAGGCAACTTTTTTTGTTGTTTTGTTGCAGATAAATTTCTTTAGTAAGCCTGGATTTTGGCCAAGGAAACACTGTCTAGTGCCTGCTGAACATAAAATTGTCTTTTTGATGAGGAGGGGAGTATTTTTTATCTTGTTCTCTCCATTGTAGTACTGACAGGGGTCAGAGAGGATGGACAGCTTGTGGACTGAGAGCTACAGAAGGCTGTCCTCCAACAAGCTCCTTCCCTCTTTCTGCCAAGCAGACCTCTGTAGGGATGTTGCTAGGCCATCCAAGGTTCAGCTTTACTGACATGGACTGGAAACTCGACAAGAAATGGAAGTGCACTGTGACTTCCTCTGTCCTCCTCTGCTCCTTGAGCCAAAAAGCAAATAAAATTTTGATTTCAGGGGGAAAAATGAAACCAAAGGAAAGAGAAGGTGTTAGTATTTCTTGATTTCCATCCCCAGACTCCTGCTTATTTTCAGTCACTATCTGTTTTCAGGTATCTGACAGATCTTGGGAATAGCACTTTTGGATCCCATGTCTTTTAGGCCTTTCTGAAATATTCTCACAAAGTCATGTCACTTTTTTTTCTACAAAATGTTTCTCCTTTCTAATTGAATTCTCCATTCAGTCTGCTCTTGTAACCAAGGAAAATGATAATTTCATTGGACTTTGAATCAATTGCAAAAAACTGGGAATGAGTATGTTTTAAAATTTCAGATTCGGTTTCTTGGAATTCTAGGCCAAGTCTCCTTCCAAGTTGCTCACAGGAAGTTTTGAATGATGTAATTGGAAAGTGTGTGTGTGTGTGAGAGAGAGAGAGAGAGAAAGAGAGAGAGAGAGAGAGAGAGAGAGAGAGAGAGAGAGAGAGAAATTGATTTAGAATTGATTTAGGTCACAGTGAGGCTATAAGGATCCAGAAAAAAACTCTTGTTTCAGGTGATATCTAGTGATTACATCACTCTTCACTCTTCATGCCCAGCCACATGATATTGATGAGCCAGGAAACCATTTCTATTTTTCCCAGTTTGAGATCACCATTAAAAAGCTGCCTCCTTAGGGGAGAAATCAGAAAGATTTTTGTTCAACTCAATGTTTTACAGGCATAGACCTTTCCAAAATACTTCTTCACAATTTTAGGATGCATATTTAGATCATTAAGACTGACAGCTGGTATAACTCAGAAGAAATTTATTCATGCCTTATAGTTTTTCACTTCAAATTTTAAGGAAAATTGATTGGAGTTGTCCCCATGTAAAGGGCAAAAAAACCCGCTAGCATATAACAAAAACATCTCTTGATCTGTTAAGATATAAATAATAGAGGGAGAAAGCCAAACCATGTGCAGTGAGCATAAATTCATAGATTCTTCCTGTATTCTGGCAGAGGAGCATTATGTTGGTAATGTATGTCCTACAGGCAAACTTGTTGCTAAACAGCAAGCCATTCTTTATTTCATTTCCTTTTATTTAATCAAGTTCACAATTTATCTTGCTTCATTCCAACCAAACTTTAGTATTTAATGACAAAAGAATATAGAATCTCAAATTTTCCTAACTTTCCAGAGCCCCTTTTGCAACCTATTCTTTCCCTTGTCTTCTTTCAACATAACTGTGGTAAATGGTCCAAGTAACAACTTCAAGTATGTGATGAGAGACTAACTTTTCAAGGACTACAAGTTAATGTGTTCTGTCTCTATCTATACTCTAGTTCTTTTCTTCCTCTGGTTTCTGTCTTTTTTTCAACAAAATTAATCGATTTTCTTTTCTTCTAGACTCTTTTGAATTCCCCATACAATGTTTGTTTGGATCCCAAATGAATTCTTTATTCTCATCCAGACAAGACTCAGAATAATTACAATGCTGGGGCTCTAGTCTCTAATTCTTGAAGTGCAGTATAAAGCATAGTATGAACCGCTGAAATTTAGTGATCGCTCATGTTGGATTAAAAGATCTCTTTCAATGGTATTGGACCCTTAGCTTTCCATAAACCTTCTTCACTCTCAGTGGCATTTTTTTAGTTTCTGACAATGGTTTTCCCAATGGGAATGATATTCTGTGGAAAAAGGAGGCTGAAGTCTGAGGCTGAAGTCTTATAGGCAATTGCCTTGTAATGTCCAGAATGTCGTGTATTTGGTACTGTGTTATATAATAGTTCCTTGGTATCCACAGGAGATTGGTTCCAGGGCCCCTGCTGATAACAAAATCCATGGATGCTCAAGTCCCTTATAAAATGGTCTAGTATTTGCATATATCCTACATATACCCTCCCATATACTTTAAATCACTTCTAGATTACTTATAATACCTAATATAATGTAAATGTTATATAAATAATTATTTTACTATATTTTTTAGGGAATAATGACAAGGAAAAAACAATCTGTACATGTTTAGTACAAATGCTTAACTACATAGTACACATCAGTAGCAAAGTGACATTTCTTTTTCTAATATTTTTGATCTGTGGATATAGAACCTATATCCACAGCTGACTGTATAGCTAATCAGACATGTGTTTAATCTTTGGAATGCTAGGAGAGATGATAGGGATCAAGAATAAATGTGACAGTTAAAAAGATACCTTTATATTTTAGACCTTCATATTTAACTGTTTGGACCTCAATTATTTCTTTCCTGGTTTTCAAATATAAGACTACTATAGTCATATCACATACAGAGACAAAAAAAATGGGTTTATTCTTGTCTTCCAGAATTGAAACATATATGAATGAATAAAATATCTCTGAAAAACTGGACGTATTCAATAGGTTAATAAATTAGTAAATCATAATATAACAACTGATTTAATATTTCACAGAACTTAAAATAGTGATTATTAAAAATTTTACACATTTTATGATAAAATGCTTGTCAGGAACTCTTAAGTAGGACACCAATTAAATATACATAGTCACAATTATAGTTCAAACATAAAAAATAAATAAGCTTAATAGAAAATACATTTTTTAAATTAATATAATTAGATTATGAGTAGCTTTTTTCTATATTTTTTTAAATTTTGATAATAAGTAAATATAAAAAAGAAAAAATAAATTTATTTCAATTGGCAAAAGCAAATCATTTAGCATGTAAAATGCCTTGTAAAATAAGAAACAATGCAAAGTAGCATATCATCATCAGATTAATGGGAAACATTTACAAATGTAAAAAGTTGATATTATTTAACCATATTATGAAAAGCAATTAACAATTAGATGACAAATGCATTGCTTTATGATAGTTCTATAGCAAAATAAACTAAAAAAAGAAATATCTTTTAGTAATTAAATCAACACAATTGAGAAAAATTTTTCATAGCCCTTTTTTATTCATTTCCCTCATTTGAGCCAGTTATTTCTGTGCTTTTTTGATCATAGCTGTATAAACTAATTAATAATTTCAGTGGGTCTATTTACTACTCTAACCACACACATCTCCCCCAAAAGAATTTCCCTGTTATGAATTAAGGCAATTATTCTATTGGAAAAATTGTTCCAATAGCTTGGCTCATTGGCCCTGGACTGATTATTGTGATTTTAAGGTATTAACTGAAATCAGTACTATTGGCCACATGCTGGCTTAGTTACACAGTGTCCAAATTTTTGCCTTCTTTTTGCATCTATTTTTGCAAAAAAAAAAAAAAAAGAATAAGTAATTCTAGTCTATATTTTAAAACTAACCAAATAAGTTATTTTCCACAAAGTTCTCTTCATTACACAAATTTTTATCTCTATTCTTGTTTTCTATTCTGTTCCTTCCATTCACTTATTTATCCCATAAGCATTTTTTAAAGTAAACTTTTTGTTTTAGATAGCTTTAGATTTACAGAAAAATATTGCTAAGTTAATACAGAGAGTTTCCATATATACTATAGTTGACATTTTACTTTAGCATGATACATTAGTTACAGTTAATTAACTACTATTGATACATTATTATTAACTAAAACCCATATTTCATATTTCTTGAAATTTGAAAACATATTTCATCAAGTTTTTATCTTGATGAAAGAAGGTACTAATAATACTAATATTAATGGCTAACACTTATTTGACTCTTATAAGGCAGACACTTATAAATGGTATGTACATGTTAACATGATCCTACTGTAAACTTAAATCTACAGGGTCAAGAAGTTCAGAGAATTTCAAGCAGGATAAACAAAAAAAATCCCATCTATACCAAGATACATCATAATTAAACTTCTGCAAACTAAAGGCAAATAAAAATCTGAAAAGCAACCAGAAAAATTTGACATCTTACCTATTGAGAAAAACTATTTGGATGACAGCAGATTTCTTTTCAGGTAGTGTTCATAAATCTTTATTTAATAGGTGAATAAATTTAGACACTCAGACTTTCAATAACTTTCTCATGATCATCTAGCTATAAAATTGAGGAGCCAGTCATCTGATTCCAGGGTCTGTGTTCTTACCCTATGCTTAATGAAACCATGATTAGGCAACTACTATTGTTGAAATTCACATACATTCAAGCCAATTCACCAGGACCCCAGTTATAAAGGGTTGTGGAATCAAAGCCCCAGTTAGAACTAAAATGTGATTTTATCTGGAAAGTTTTTCATACATGTATGTGCTTCTAGGGACTCTCCCTGCAATTTCAGAGAAATTGAGAACTGGTAGAGAATTCAAGTGTTCTAGATCCTTTATAAATAGTAACTATATACATAACTATAAACTTAAGAATGAACATAACAAGAAACATGTGGCACCTATAAAATAAAAGGAAAATACCTACAAACCAAATGAAAGAAATAAAAAGAAGACTTTTTGACTTTTACCTCAGGGAATGTGAAGTAGATGTACTTCTTTTTGTTCCTCCCTCTACTTATAATTAAAACTTCTGGACATTCATAGGAAAGACAAACATAGGAAAACTCTGACAGACAGAAAAGTGGTAGATAAGATAAGGATCTCAGGGCCTGAGGAATAATATGAGTTACATTAGTAGGGGTTGTTGTTGTTGTGTTGTTGTTGTTATTGTTGTTTTTGTTGTTGGTGGTTTTTGATTGGTTGGTTTTTGCCTCTTGTATCCCATTTGTGGAACTAAAGAAGCTGGCAACCAGGGAATGCCAAGTGCATAGACAAAAAAAAATTCATTCCCAATAAAAATCTGCTCTCCTTAGACAAAGATCAGGATAGGGGCAGACAAACACAACAAAATAGTGGGTCTATTTATGTCTGTAAATACCAAATAAAAAGTCTTACTTCCACACCAAGATGTTGGAATAAGGTGCCCCAACATCCTTGTAGAGTAGTGTCAAAGGAAAAAGCTGCAGTTTTCATTCCTACAGAGAAGTAAAGAGGCCCTACCTTCAGTGTTAGGGGAAACCACCGGGAAGTCTGCCTTAAATATCTATCCAGCATTAATGAGGAATTTCTTCCCCTTCTTAATGAGTAGTGTTAGAATAAGCATAGCGGAAAGGCAGGACATTCACCATCACCCTTTAGTAATGAGGCCACCCTCACCACAGTGTCAGTGGAGACAATGGAAAGAGCTGGACTTGAAGTTTGTCCAACAATAACAAGGAGCCTACCACCTTAGATGCAAACAAGGCTGAATGGGGATCCCAGACTTTTATCTCCACCTTGTAGTACTATGGTGGTACCTCACCTTCTACTGTCAGAATAATATTAAACAAAGTTAGCTAAAATAGAAGTTTAAATAAAAATCAGCATCTGATAAAGCAAACTGTTTATGATTGAATAAAAAATTACTAGTCATGTCCAGAATGAGAGAGATCTCAAACTGAATGAAAAAAAGACAATTAATAGCTACCAGCGCTGAGACGACAAAGATGTTAGAACTATCTGACAAAGATTTTAAAGTAGCCATGATAATAATCTACAACAAGCTATTATGAACATGCTTAAAATAAATGAAAAAGTACAAAGTCTTAGAAAAGAAACAAATTTATAAGGAATCACCAATAAAGAAACTGCAATAACTAAAATGCAAAATTCAGTAAATTCAGCCCAACAGCAGAACAAATAAGATATGAAAGAATTAATGTACAGGAAAATAGAACAATAGAAATTACTCAATGAACAATAGAGTAAAACTATACTGTAAAATGAAGACCCTTGTGCTTTGGAACTTAAATAAAAAATGACACATTCATATCAATGTATTTCTGAAATGGGAAGAGAAAAGGAGGAAGAGTTGAAAAAGTAGTCAAAAAAAATAATGGCTGAAAATTTATCACATTTTATAAGAGACTTAAACCTACATTTGAGAAACTGAACAAACCCCAAATAGGATATATCAAATAAATTCTCATCAAAATGCATCATAATTAATTTCTGAACACTAAAGTAAAAGAAAAAATATGGACAGCAACCAGAGAAAAACATACAATACCTATTGGAGGAAAACAATTAGAGTAACAGTAGACTTTTCATCAGAAACCAGAGAGATGACAAGGAAGAGTGGCATAATACTTTTCAAGTGCTGAAAGAAATCAACTGTCAATACAAAATTCTATACCCAGTGAAAATGTCCTTCAGGAATAAAGAAAAAATAAAAACCTTCACAGGTGAAAGAAAAAAGAATTTGTCACCAGCACACCTACCCTAAAAGAATGGCTTAGTGAAGTTCTCTGGATGGAGAGGAAATGACAATAGAAGTCTTGGAATTTCAGTAAAGAAGAAAGAAGATAGTACACAAAATTTGGATATATACAATAGGTTTAACTTCTCCTCTTGAGTTCTCTAAATGATGACTGATGTCAAAACAAAAATTATAACACTGTTGGTGTGGTTCTAATTACATGTAAAGGGAAGATTTGAGGCAATTATACTAAAATGAGGGGGAGTATAAGAACATGAAATATCTGGTAAAATGACATACCAGTAGACTATGATAAGTTGTGTACATAGAATGTAGTAACTAAAGCAACCACTTAAAAGACAAAGATTAGAAGAGTGAATTAAAAACTATGATACACTATATATTGTTTAAAAGAAACTCACTTCAAAGTAATGATATAGTCAGGTTGAAAGTAAAAAAAGGAAAAAGAAATATGAAAACATCAAGCAGAAGAAAACAGGAAATGCTATATTAATATTAAGGAAACCAGAACAAAGACAATTACCAAAAACAAAGAGAGACATTTTATAATGGTAAACCTATCAATTTTCTCAAAAGACACAGAAATCATAAATGAGTGTACAGCAAACAACAGAGTTGAAAAACATGTGAGGTAAAATTGCTAGACCCAAAAGGATAAATAGAAACCTACTTATTATAGTTGGAAACTTCATCACTTCTTAGTAAATGATTGATAGAATAACTGGACAGAAAAACCGGCAAGAATACAGAACACAACAACATCATTTTAATCAATGCAGAAAAAGCATTTAACAGAATTCAATCCTCATTCATGATAAAAACTCTCAGAAAAATAAGAACAGAGGCATGGACCTCACAGGCATTAAGTGAAATAAGTCAGAGTAAGACAAATATCATATGATTTCATTTATATATGGAATCTAAAAAACAAAATAAACAAACAAAATGGTCACCAGATGGAAGGCAGATTAGGGGATAGGGAGGGAAAGGTCAAAGGGATTAAGTACAAACTACTAGTTACAAAAACTTGTCATGGGAATGTAAAGTACAGACTAGGGAATATAGCCATTAATATTGTAATAACTGTGTATGGTACCAGATGAGTACTAGATTTAGCAAGGTAATCACTTCATAAGATACATAAATGTCTAATAACTATGTTGTACTCCTGAAATTAATATAATATTATATATCAACTACAATTGAAAAATAAATTTTAAATAAATAAAATTTTAAAAAATAGGCAAACTTCCTCAACTTGATAAAGAGCACATACAAAAAACTTACAGCTAGCATTATCTTTGATAGTGAAAGATTGAATGTCTTCTTCCTGAGTTCAGAAAAATGGGAAACAAAATATATATAGATAGAAAAGGAAAATGCATGATTTTCTACACAGAATCTTTTTTAAAGAATAAACTATTAATAAACAGAACAATTTGAATGTCTTCAGAAAATTATGTTGTATGAAGAAAACTAACCTTAAAAGGTTATATACTATGTAATTCCATTCCAGAATAATATTTTTTAAATGCCAAAACTGTAGACATAAACAACAGATTAGTGGTTATGAGGGGTGAGGAAGGGGATATGAGTGGGAGAGAGTGGTTGTGGATTTGAAAAGGCAACCTGAGGGACCTTCCTCATAATGGATTGTTTTGTCTTGAATGTATCAAGGTCAGTATTCTGTTTGTGTATTGTCCTATAATTTTATAAGATGTTACCACTGACAAAAACTGGGTAAACCATGCGAACAGTCTCTCTGTATTCTTTCTTACAACTAAATGTCTATTTTAATTGTCTCAAAATAAAAAAGTTTACTTAAAAGAAAAAAAGATGTAACTATATAGCACATGCCTGGATAAAAGACCAAAGTTTGCTAAGGATTATTTTTGTCTTAATTAATGTGCAGACTTTGTACAAGCTAAATCACAATTCCCTAAATTTGTATTACAAATTGATAAAATGTAAAACCTCTGCATATTATAAAAATACAAAAAATTAAAATTTAAAAAATTACAAAACATTTATTTAAATAAGAAACACTCTAAATCCTCAATATATCAATAGGCAAAAATATGGACAGAGAATTTACAAAAAAGAAAATACACATGGTCAGTAAATAAAATTGTGTGATATTTAATATACTTAGTAATCAAAGAAGCATGAAGTAAAACAATATTACACATATCTCAAGTCTAGCAGAGCACTGACTAAAATGTGAACCTTCCACTCCACCTGGAATCCAATTTGCTAGATTATTTTTCCTCAGTAATCAATTAATTTATAAGTATTCTTTCTGAATATATCCATTAGAATAATTTACAAGACACTGTACTTCCCTTGATTTATTGGACTAGAACTTATTAATTTGTCTTTTTTGGCCTTTCTTAGAATAACATTAGGATGTTAGTTGAATTTTTTCTCTAATTCCCAAGTCTCTGCCTCTGGGAAGAACGATGGAGTCAATAGGCCTTTAACACAAACCTCAGAGAAGTTGGAGCTGTGTATAAGAAATGATAGCTCTGCGGGGCACACATCCCACACACCCTGCCTGTACTGGGTACAACACTCTTAGCTGCCTTGTCATGGCTGGTAGTCTAGCTACAGGCCAGAAAATACAAAGAGAGGGCTACCTCTTAGGTTTTAGGCATTCACTGGAGAAAGTGAGATAGACCTAGAGGATTTAATGGGTGTTCTTTTTCTTTCGTTTACATTTGGAAGGGGTTCATAGGTGGAATATGGTTCTTCTTTTGCTCTCTGTTGTAACATGATGAAGTACTAAGATAGTAAACAAGTTATTTATTATGTTCCATTTCTATTACATGTCAACAATTACAATTCATTTTACCCTTCTACATAATGTACTTTCATACATGGTATTTCATTTCATTTCAATATGATTGGTTGCATTCAAGATAACTCTGCTTTCTAATTTTTAGTTCAGTAATAAAAAACAGTTTCACATGTTTAATGAATAAATATATACTGAATATTTTTTATGCATTGGTACAGTGTTACATCCTGGGAATATAAATGAACACAACAAATACAATTCTCTTCTCATTAATTTACAATTTAGTGGTGAAAACTGACAAAAAAAGATAAATAATTATCAATTTTAATAAGTAGCTCTAAGGGAATAAAAACACAAGAGACTGAAATGCAGAATATAGAGTGGCATGGGACTGTTGGATATATTTCAGGTCTTTGCTCAAAGCAAATCCCTTGCTTGAAGAGGTCTTTTATGACCTATTAGAATTAGCAATCATTCTATTTCAGCATTCCTTATCTCTTTCTCACCTTTATGTTCTTCTAACACATGCACACACATATAATCTGCTTACATATTTTGTTTTTATGTCTCTCTACTCATGTGCTGTTTCTATGAAGACAAGGACTATTGCCTCTTTATTGTGATGGCTGTTTTTCTTTCTCTTTTGGCACTACAGTAGTGCCTGGCATAGAGTAGTTGCTCAATTAATACCTGTTGAATGAATGAATGAATGAATGAAGTAGTCAGGAAAAGATTTTCTGGGAAACATTTAAACTGAGACCTAAAGATAAATCTAATCACGCAAGAAGAGGGTGGAAGGAAGAGACCTTTCTTAGTAGTGGAAATAGCAGATGCAAAGACCCTGAAGCAGAAAAGAGATTGACATATAAGGAACTTAAAGAAGCCCATGTGCTAGAAGTATGTCTTGGGCAGTAGCTCGAGCTGCAGTTGGAAACATGGGCAGGGTAGAGTCATGCTGTGCATTACAAACCAAGGTAAAGGTTGGGTTTCATTGTAAACACATTGGGAAGAGATATAAACAAAGCCATAATATAATAATAATATTTGGGTTTAAACATGATCACTCTTGCCTCTCTGTAAAACAACTATTGGAAGATAACAAAAGTATAACCAGAGAGACAGGTTATGAGACTTTGTAACAACAGTGAAAATTTTAGCCAAAATTCATTAAACACTTACTCATCAGGCACTGGTCTAAGTGTTTTCTGTATTATTTTATTTAACTAAAATTTTAGCTTAACTAATTGATAGGTGTTATCAATATTTTCAAATTAATTTTCTTAAGCTTTACTTCTCCGTATTTACTTTAGCATAAAATCAGATATGCAAAAAAATTATTTTAAGGTTACTGTGTTCACATTTAATGGGGGCTCCCCAAAACCCTATGATTTAAACATATTCTTTATCTTAAAATTTTTGAAAAATGTTCCCATAGATCTTGAAGAACTATAACTGATTCTTAAGTATTTGAAAATAGTGTTAGGAGGAGAATAGTAACCCAGCAATATGAGCAATAAGCTAAAGTGGAAATTCAGCTGAGATATGGGTGGGATAATCCAGATATTAGATGATAAAGCCTAGCATAACATGACTGCAGTAGGAAATCTTCAAAGAAGATAATGGCAAGAAAAAAATGCGAAAGTGTAAAATAAAATATAAAAATTTGATTGAATGTGGGAAAGCATGAGCAAGAGGACTTAAAAGCATCTTTAAGGCTTTGAGAAAGAGTAAAGTAGTGGATACTGTTGATGCCCTATACAAATCCCTTTCATGTGCCCATTGTACCTATCCCCAGCTACTGTGGGTACTGTTAGTTAAGACTTACACTTATACTCCTATGTGGAGGAATGCCCTCAAGGATTGTCTTTGGCGGTAAAATTGAAGCTGCCCTGCCAAATGGCAGGGTGGCTATGTCCTCCCTCCAGGGTCAGCTGATAGCTAAGAACTAACTAATATGGGATATGTCTCAAAATGGGACAATTCGGAGGAGCTATTTATGCTTCAGAGCTCTCTGTAGAATCAGGCTGAGGATTCTGCTTTTCAGCTAAAACCACATCTTTGCTCAGCTCCTGTCCTGCCTTATCTGTTTCTTTCACTTCCTTACAGAGTTCTCCTGAGAGTGATTCTTCAACAAATCACACAAGAATCCTTGTCTTGTACTCTCTTTCTATGGATAGTGACTTAAGATAGAAGAATGGGGAAAATACTGGAGTAACTGACAGAAAAAAGAATGTAAGACAGGAGTGCTGATTTAGACTTGTTTGATAGATAGTATCAGTCTCTTTTCAACATAGTCTTAGTTGTCTTGGAGCACCCTTCACATAGGACATGATCACAGCTAGAGGAGGAAATTGGGACATACTGAAGAAGTAAGGCATATTTCAAATACATTTGATATCTAAAATTGACTTTTTGATATCAATTCTTTAACAACAAAGCCAAATGCCCATTGAAGTAGTCCTAAATATATTTTATGGAGTGACCCAAATTTTAAAACCTAAGTATTTTTCCAATAGAAAATGGAGAACCCATGAGCATGAGCATGAGCACCTAGGCATCAGCAAAACATCCCCAACAATTTTTCAAGTGTTTTATTTTTGGCAAAACTCGATTTAACTCATTTTGCAAATGCTCTTCCCTTCAGTTTTTAAACCCCTGGGTATTTCAAAGGAAATTTAATCCATATGTTTCTGATTCATTTACATTTTAAGTCATAAAAATGTTATTTTTATAAGAGCTGTTTGATATCCAAGAAACTTTCTGAGCCTTTTTTTAAATCTCTTTAAAGTCTTGTTGGTTGGAGCCAGGGAGCAGACATGGTGTGTGATGCACCACCCGAAAATGTGATCCAGACAGACTCAACCATAGACTGACCTCAGAACAATGCTGGCCACATCCAGCCAAAAAAATAATGGCAATGAGATGATCAAGAAATTTGGGCTGGACACCAGGGAATTCTTGAGAAACACAAGAGAAGCCAATGGCAAATAATAATAAAGATTAAAATGGGATTCATTAGTGTGTCATTGATGTGTTTGGGCATGTAAGGACTAGGCTATCATACATTACAGCTTTCAAGAAGATTTGCAGACTTCTACAGGACAAAGTCTCATGTCACCAGCCAAATACTTTATGTGAAGAGAATCGTGCCTTTTCTCAGCATCATATATAATAATAAAACTTCAAAATAACAACATCCAAAGGGCTTTAAGTAATTTATTGCATATCTTTACTACAGAGTACTAAGCAGTGATTAAAACAATGATGTAAATATGTATTTAATGATGTAGAAATATGTTCGTGACTCATTGCTAAATGAGAAATATGGTGACAAAATTGTATGTGGATATTAGAACCACACTTTTTGTTAAGAAAAAATGAATATCAAAAATTGTTTTTTATATACATGCACATTAAAATATTAGACAGTGATTCTGAGTAGTTATTAGGATCAAGGTTTTTTTCCATTAGTTTTTTGGTCATATATTATTTAACTTTTCCACAATATGCACTGTGTAATTTAAAAAAAAAAAACTACTTTTGTCTGCACTTTAAAAAATGTATAAAATAGTATTCCTGTAACAGTGTAAGTGTGCAGTGCCTTTCTTTTTCTCCTTATTTCTTTTGCTTGAGAACAATAGTGTATGGGGTCCAAGCCGGAGGGGGTGCTACAGCAAGCATTAGATGATCAAATCGTCTGAGAGTTGATGGAATGCAAGTGTTCATCTGGACTGGCTGAATCTATGGTGACCATGCTTTCTGAACCCCAAATTGGTCACACAATCGAACATGTGGGAGTATATGACAGGATAGATAATTTAAAATCAGAACTGTTCTCAAAATTCTAGGACATATGGTTGTTTTGACTACAGGGCATACTGCTTCAGAAAGGAAGAAAAAAATCTGAAAGGCAATCTAAGGAACAAAATAATGGCTGGTAATTTATAGAACTCTAGCTGCTCATACTGAACATACACTGAACAAGAACTGTTCTGATTCTCCCTCATGTAAATGTAGATAGCATTTTAAATCCAAAAGAGTATTACTTTCACACCTGCTGGCATCTAGTCGGTGGCCATTTAAAGTACTACCTATTTAAAATGTGCACTACTGCCAATGTTAATTATCTCATAAATTCTCTTGAAACCTGTAAAATAAATGCTTTCTCCTAAAGAGACATTCTCTCTAATATCATTAGCACCCCATTTTATCTCCCCTTTACTACCATCCCCACCAACCTCAGGGCTGATTCTGAATCACAAGCAATTTTCTATTTTGTTCTTCTAGACTCATAAGATCTTTTTTGATCATAAAGGCAGAAAAAAGAATTTTTTTCCTGAGGCCCCATTTAGTGGTAAAAAGTTAGATAAATAATCCTAATGCTTTCATTTTTAAGAAAGTGATTCCACAGCATTCTTATTAAAAGGAATAGGATAAGTAGGGAACTCATTTAATTATAATATAAAATCAAGTTATTTCAAAACTCTGAAAAGACTTTCTGTGTTAACATCCTATAACAATTATTTTTAAACATATTCTCAAATTCTGGAATGACTGAATTTATTTTAACTTTGGAGCTCAAAAAATAATAAAAAGTTTAACCAATTGACCTGTCACGGTCAATCATATTCTCCTACTAAACATTTTCTGCTCACCTTGTAATATGAGCTCTTCATTCCAGGTCCTGTGGGAAGGTTCTCAAATGCTGAGAAATCTCTCTTCCAATAGGTAGCACTTACTTTTTAAGGTTACCAGGACCCTGGTTATGAATAGATGTCATATAGAGACAATATCCTCTCCAAATGAGAACTACGTTAAATAAACCTCGAAAGTCCTTAATCCTACAGCAAAGCAATGTATGCCTGATTGATCTCTGACCTGGGAAAATGCTGTGTGTGTGTGTGTGTGTGTGTGTGTGTGTGTGTGTGTGTGTGTGTTTGCTTGAGAGAGAGAGAGAGAGGTGTTCATTCCCAGTGTTCTACTGTTGTCATTTTGTCATGGTTTTTGGATTCAAATATCACCAAAGCAGTGGCACTTAACATTAGACTTGATGTGAAAATTTGTCACAGACTATAGGTGCCTGATAAATAATTATTTCACCATATCAACTAATGATTCATTCATTCATTCATTCAACATCTAACTTGAGAACCCACTAAATGGCAGCTATTAGGCACTGAGAACAAAGGTAAGTGAGCCAAAATCTCTACTCTTGAAGAATTAATACTGTAGCAGTTGGGGAAAAAAAATTAAAGAAAAAATGCATGGTGAGTTGAAAAACAATGGTAGGTAACTTCCTCAGAAACACTGGCATTTAAGATAAGTTCTGGAGAATGGTTAGAAAATAGTCAAACCAAGGGTGGGGACTAATGGAAGAGTCTGTGGGAATGCAGGGAATAAATGAGTGAATAAATAAATGAATTAATAAATTTTTGGTATCTTTTGGCCAATGGGTAAATAATAATAATAGCTAAACAGTGATCAGATTTATATTTGAAAGCAATCAATTAGAAAAATACATTTTAGTTTCTTTAAAGAGTCAGTGCACCTAATTCCAAGAAGACAAATCTTTTGTCATCAGAAGTCTGATTACATTTTATTCCATTGCTGCCACTGAATCATCTACAACAAAGCCCAGATTTTTCTGGAAAGTAAATGGGAATTGTGCAATGCTTGAGAATACTGTACTATTTTTTTTGAACAGAATGTTGTGTGTTTGAAAAAGCATGGACTTAGATTTGAATTCCAGCTTCCCCACATAACAGCTGTGTGACTAAGCAAATTAACTTTTCTGAGACTCAGTTTCTTCATCCGGTTTATTAGGGACAACAGTTCCTTTCCTACTTAATAGAGCTGTTGGGAGAATTAAATTAAATAATGTACATAAAGTTCTCAATATCCTATCTGGCACTTGATGCATGTTAATTCTGTTCTCTTTCCCTTTCCTTGGGAATGGAGATCTAAACAGGAGAAATGAGATAGCCCCAGCATATCATCTTGAAAGTACTGCCCGTGTTCAGGCAAGGCAGATATTTGCCTAGTTGGCCTCATGTAAGGCAGCCAAGCCTGACTCAGTCTGATCATGTTCCTTTTAACAGCTATAAATAAAAATTAATTTTTAGTTATGAATTTTAGATGCTAGGAGAGAGCTAGTGCTCACCATTTCATTTACACAATGAAGAGACACCTGCAGCGTAGCTTGTAGAGTAGCTTAAATTGTTATATATATATATATATATAAACTGTTTCCCATGGCAGCAAGGACACTTACAGTTAATGAGCTAATAAATATTGCCAAATAACCTTTCTCTTGCCAAGTGTTCAATCATAAGAAGAGGGAGGAGGGAAAGATTAGAACTGCCTATTTGCTAGAGTTCAAATTCTGGGCTTCTGGCTAACTTTTATTACTCTTGACCATATTTTAGGCTTGTCAGTCCACTAATTCCCCATATTGTCTGATGCTGCAAGTTCTCCAGGCCAGACATTTTTCTTACAAGCTTGAGTCTGGTGGAAAGCACAGTGCTTTTTTACACCTTATTAATGGCCCTTTACATGTTTGCTTCTCCTGCTGCTGCCAGAGTGGAAGATAGGGATTGGTCTTCCCTGTTGCAAAATTAGCCATTTTCAGTCTCATTTACAAATCTTATTTCTTTCCAGAGATTATTATGAACACTTGCTCTCAATATTTTCTCAAAAAATATGTTAATTTAGAACTTCTAATCCTAATACTTCATGCTAAATACCCGGAATATTCGTTTCTTTGATTTTTAAATTTTGTACCATAATTTCATGTATGTATAATAAATACATATACATACATAATAACATCATTCAATATAAATATTCTGACTATCCATGAACATTTTTTTATTTTTTCTAATACTGCTTAATATGTGGCAGATAGAGAGATTTCAACATTTTCATGTAGAACCAACACTGAACCATTACGGAGACAGCCAATTCCTGAAACATGGAGTTAGTAACAAAAATGCAGTCAGTCATTTGAAGCTGACTAATGTGGACCAATCCTCTTCTCTCACCAATTCTTTATAACCTGTCTGCTCTTAGAACTCCCCTTTTTTTTCAGTCTCTAATGACAGCTGACATGGTGGTTTAAAAAGATGTTCTCAAATTCTCCGATACACCTTCCTTCAAAAGTGGAGCCTAATTCCCTTCACCTTCAGTGTGAGCTGAACTTAGCTATTTCTAATGAATAAAATGGTATAAATGGTGGTGTTAGACTTCCAAGGTTGGGTCATAAAAGGCTTTGTTGCCTGCTTTGGGTTCTTTTTTTTTTTTTTTTGGATTACCCACTTGGGAGAAAATCAGCACCATGTTCTCAAGCAACCTTATGGAGAAACCCCACAACAAAGAGCTCGGCTCTCCTGCCAGCAGCCCACGGAGGTGGCCATCTGGAAGGGGATCCTCCAGCCCCAGTCAAGCCTTCCGATGACTGCAGCCCTGGCTGACACCTTGTCTGCTACCTGAGACCCTGAGCCAAAATCACCTACCTAAGCTTCTCCTCACTTTCTGACACACAGTGACTGTGAGACAATAAACACTTTTGCATTAAGCCAGTAAGTTTGGGTGGGGAGGGTGATATATTCTGCAGCCAATAATAACTAATAGTGGTAGAATATAACATGCGAAGCATACAAGTCCTTTAGCCTTCAGACATTATTTTGATTCCTATCAAGCTTACTTATGGGTTGCAGAATCAGTTGGCTTTGGACACTTTTTATTTTCCTAAAGAAATGGTGAGTTTCTCTTTATGTTTTCTAGAGTTATTTCAATGCCTATCTATAAGAAATAGCAGAAAGATAATTTTAATTGAGGCTTCCAGCCCTCAGATAGATCACTGGAAAAATGTATGGTCTCAGGGCAGAGTGTTCTCCTTGAGTGTGCTCACCCTTTCTTTATTCTTCTTCACTCTTTCCTTGGGTCCTCCTTGAGCTCTCTCAGCTGTCAGATGCTCCTCCATGAGACAAGGACTAGCTGGGCAGGATTGCTTGCTGCAGGGAAGAATACTTGAGATGGCTGGGTTGGGGGCCAGATACAGGAAAAGACCAGTCTTGCCTAAGCCTGAAGAAAATGAATGATCACTTCTAGAATGGAGAGAAATAAGAACTAGTCAAAGACTGCCTGGGTCATCAGCAAGAGGGGGATAGAAACCTGCCCCTTTTTTTGAAGTACAAGCCTAAGATTTGGTTAATGAGGAAATAAGCCATGAGAACTCCAGTGGCATCAGAAGGCCCTTTCTAATTACCTCTTTCTTGAAAAAGATGTTTCTTCTATTGTCTTGGTGAGATAACAGATCCCTGGCTTTTTTCCTATTTAAGTTTCTGAACTTTTACTGTCTCTTCTTCCACTGGTGTATCTCTAAATATTAGACTGCCCCAGAATTTAATCTTGGGTCTTCTTTTTCTCTGAATTCACTATGTGACATCATCTTGACTCATGGCTTGAAATAAATCTATATGGCAACAAACATGGATCTACATTTTGGGACACTCCTCTGGAGTCCAGATACATCCTTCATGTTTCTACTTGATTATCTAAAAAGCAACACACCTTACAAAAATCCCCTTACAACAAATCAGCTTTTTGTTTTTTGTCTGCCCAAGCCCTAATCTGGAAGTTATGTTTGATTTCTTCCTTTTCCTTAACTAACACATCAAACTCATCAGCAACAGTTATTTAAATTTACTTCCAAAACCTTTTTCTCTCATCTGGCTTATTTATTGCTATAGCCTAATGAGTCTTCTTATTCCCACTCTTTAATGGTCCACTTCCCACCCTGTAATGTAAACAATGGTTCACATCGTACCTTCCAACTATTTTTGATTATTTTGAGAACAAAATTCAAACTTCTCACTTTGGCTTTATAAAGCCCTCCATGATCTGTCTCATGACTTGCACACTTGTTCTCAATTCTTCTTCCAAACAGAATACCTTCCTGAAGTTCTTCAAACATGTCAGGCATCTTCTTGCCTTTGAACCATCACACATGCTATGCTGTGAGCTTGAATTCTCTGTTTCCCAAACTTTGCATGTTAGGTTACTTCTTGACATTCAGTCTTCAATTTTTATATTACTTCCTCAGATTTAGTTATTTTCATCCCAGTCTCTAAAGTGACCATTCAGCCTCTCATCATGTCACCTAATTTCAGTCTTTTGCCAAGCTCTATCAAAAGTTATCTGCATCATTTCTTTACTTGATTATTTTCTTTACTGTAACCTTTATCTTTTTTTTTAGTGTTATGTGCCTATCACCCAAAATTATTTCTTGCACAAAGTAAGGGCTCAGCTAATACTAATGACATAAATTAATAAATGGTGACCTGTGTTCCTAATGTGAGACTCCATAGCATTCCCCAATGCTCTCCACTATTAATTTTTTGGTGAAATTCTTTGATGTCTGGCTGTCAGAAATTTGGAAATGAGCAAAAGTTTCTCTTTGAATATGGGCCTGTTCACGTCCTGAGAACAAAACAGTGCCTCAATTTCCTGGAGGGGTCGGTGACAGGGCTGATACAGGAGGATGCCATATGGTACATTGGTATGTACCTGTCATGGGAACATGGTCTATTGTGCTCATTGGAATAAACTGGAAAGTTATGGAAAATGACTAGCTACAGAAAATTTGACATTCTGCCTCAAAGTTCTGAGGGGAAAAAGGCAGAACTGTTGAAAAAGTGCACATATTAATAGACACCTCATACACCTCCCCAAATAACACTAATTTGAGAAGAAGAAGGGAAAATCTTCCAACATTTTTTAGAGCTGAATACCAAGTCCTTTTGCTTTATTATGTATAGCAGGCCAAATTCTCACATTGTGTACACATCCCAAATCCATGTGTGTTACGCATTTATACTAATATCTGGGAGTTAAGCTAATAGCCGCAGCTGAAAAGATAAACAACCATTACCTTCTATCCGCCTTTCTTCAAGTTCTCTAAGCAACATTGACGTTATTTACAAAAACATGAGCTATCAAAATGATATGGAAAATGCTGCATTGCTTAGGGAGAGGCATTTTAAGTATATAGATGACTGGAAAGATCAAAGGCCAAATACAAAGTCATTTTTTAATGCTACCAATACATTAGAGAATTTTCATTGCTTAGCCTAATTTTAAAAGTCATAAATGTTCGAAAATAGCTGCTTGGAAGAGAGGGTGGGGGGGAGAGAGAGAGAAAGTGAAAAGAGAAAAAAGAATTTTAAAGATTAAGTAGTCTGCCTTGTGCATCTTTATTTGGCTGGCCTTGGGGCATTGATAAAAATTGGAGGAATAAGAGCATCCCTCACAAACATAACTCACCTTTCAGATCTGCTACTGTAGTTTGAATATACATGTACCCCCTTATATACTTTTTATAATGGAGAAACAACAATGCAGAGATAAACGAGATGAAGAAAAGTTAGAAGGGACCTTAGAAATTGTCAAGTCTGTGATTTGAAGGGCGTACAAGGAATAGAACAAAACATTGATAATTATTGAATCTGGTTAATAGAAATGTAGGAGGTTTTATGCCCCATGCATTTAGTCCTCTGCTGATCTCTGTGCCACTAAAAAGGCAAACCCAGCACATCTGCCTCCCAGCTGCACAGCTTCATCATGGACGACCAGATGGGGTCTTATTTTATGGATTCTATTTGCAATTATTGTATAGACTATATTATTTCTTGAAAATTCTTCACTATTCAGCAGGCCCAGAAATGCATGTCAGCTCTTCATATGCAAATTAATAACCTGCCTTTTCAGATGCCAAGTTCAGAAAGTTTTTAGAACGGAAAATAGAGAAACCTGACTTGAAATGAAGGGAGAGTTAGCTCTTCATGGCAAACTGAAATGAACAGCCACTTACTCATTCCCACTCTTTTCCAGCCCAGGTGTTGTTTTTTCTCTCTGCTGCTGAGTACTTATCTGGACATACATAGGCTGAAAAACTACTGGGAGTGCTGGTGAGGTTCCTGGGAAGTAATTTTATTTAAGGCTCAAGCAATACACCAAAAGATTACTAAGTGCCTATAAGGTGCCAAGTACTGTACGATGTGCTGGAAATAAGGTACAGATGACCTCAAAAAGGTCAAAGTTAAGTGGGTGAGATTAAAAAATCAGCCATGGTAATACACTGTGCCACATGTATTACTAGGTGTTCACACAGGAGGAATCATGTGAAGACAGACAGAAAAGGTTACAAAAAGGATGTGGCGTTTGAGTTGAACATTGAGGGAAGGTAGGGATGGCAGGGGGCACCTATTAATGGTATGGAAAGGGAAAGAACTTCAGGAAGAAGGAACAGTGCAAACCAAGTCCCTGGACCACACACAAGTGTGAAATGTGTACACTCCATCCATTGGGTGACTCGGTCTTTGGGCAAACACCACTATGTGCCTTCTATGTTCCTAAGCTGGGTGGAGGTGATGCAAACAGGAATCAGAAGTGGTCCTGCATGAAAGGGCTCATTGTAAAGTCCACTCAGGATTGCAAGCGAGGGTCTCACCTGGACTCAGGCTGAAGATCAGGAAGCAGAAAGGGTTCTCCTCTTGCCCTGGGCAAGAACATCTCACCTGGGAAAACGCAAGAGGGGCATGAAGGCAAAGTAAACATTAGGGGCAGTTTCCAAGTCAGCAAAGTGTGGCTCTGTTCTCATCCCTTTTATTGGATTCTCCTAGGTCCCTTCTCTCCTGAAATTCATTTCTGGGCCACCCTCCCCACACAAACACACACACCAGTGATATCACATTCGACTTTATCTTAAATTGCCTTTCCCAGAAAAGGCCCTTACTCCAAAACCATGAACCTTCCTCAAAATACCTTCCTTCCTTTGCCTATAGAAACCTCAGCCTGATGTTAGAGAAAAACGAGCAAAGCAAACAGTAAGATGTAAATGATTGAAATTACCTCAAATCAATCTGAGAAATAAACTTTTTTTAAAAAATAGCAATATTTAACTCAAATTATAGGTGATATTTAGGTGTTTTGAAAGGGATGTTTCAGGGTGTGAATTTCAGTTGTCCTTAGAGTCTAAAACCAAAACACAGGTCCCACCACCCATGTCTAAACTTGGCCTTGAGAACTAGAAGAGGAAACAGCCCTCCTACCTTGTTCATTCTTGAGACTCTTAACCAAGAGACTGCCTTGGTTATTCTTCTCTCTCTTGGATCTGCTCCACTGGTTTATGGTGAACCTGAGCTGCCCTGGACTCATCTGTGTCTCTCCAGGAAGGGCTGGAGAGCTTGATTGAGAGAGGACATGGGAGAGGGCTGCCCCAAAGCCAGGTAAACAAGGTTCTGGAACCCATGTGTGCCCTGAACAGTTCCCAAGCACTGAAATCTAGCACATTCAGCCAGAGACTCATGCAAGCCCAGTCCCCTCATCAAAGCAGCTTTCAATACCTAATTCACTCCCATCGCCACTATTTTTCACTGTCAACCTTGCTGAATCTTCTAGTTCCTTCCTCAGGTGACCAGGCATTCCGTAGATATTTAGAGAAATCTGATTCTGACTCAGGCTCACTTTCTGCTACCCACCAGGTATGGTTCTGCCCTCTCTCTGATTTTTATAGACATTCAATCAGGATTTCCCAGGAGGCCTTATGTCCATATTCCCCTATCAGTGGTGTGCTGAATCCCATGTCTTCTTCTAGGACACGGTCTTAGAAGCTCAAATCCCACGTCAGCTGGGCCTCCCCTGAGTAGAGAATTTATCATCTGGGAACTGTAGCACCAGGTCCTCCTCAAAGCCTCAGGTTAAATATCCAGTGATGAGGCTAGCCTGCCTCCTAGGTGGCTGCTCCTGTGGTATCACCACATGGGTGAGGGGTCCCTGAGGCCCACTTTCTAGCAGCTGGATGTTGTATAACCTTACCACCGGAGTAAGCAGCTTTGAAGGAGACTGTGACCGAAATCCTGCCAAACCAGGAAGATCAGGAGTCTGGAATGTTTTCACCTCTTTGTTTCTACAGTTTCAGGAAAGTAGACAAAAGTAATCTCAAGGGGTAAAGGGAATCTTATCGGCTCAAGAGAACTCAAGGAAACCTCAGCTGTTTTGCAGCCTCGTTTGTTTGTTTTCTGTGCAGTCACCCTGATGGCCCCCGCTGGGCTCACTTCCCTTCCCTGTAAACAACTGGCTCTAATTGAACTTGCTCTGCTGGATAAAGGTATATAACCTTGGAGACTCCATAAAAAATGGCTTCACTCTTAAGACTTCAAAAAGCGTGTGGTCCCTTCTGTCAGGCCCTCGACAAGGTTAATTTATGTCGTCGCTATCTTACTCTGAAGGACTCTAGTTACTTCACATCTGTTCTCTGTCTAATCTTGGTACGAACATTGTGGTGGTCTTGGCAGCTCAGTGCAGCTAGTGGTCCCTTAACTGTTTCCTCCCCAAAATGTCCAGGCTTGCTAATGTAATTTTCTCTCCACCTCTCCCTCGTAGAACTTTGTTTCCTCTCACAAGGTGCCCTGGCTGTTTTGTGTTCTCTGACTCCAGTGCAGAGGCACTGTCCTGCTCTCCACACTGGCTGACCAAGCAGAGACTAGAAAGCCCTGCAGGGGAAGGCAATTACCATTTCACTTTCAAAACAGAGAGAAAAGATGATATGAGAGGGGAAATTATGTGAGAAAATGTGGATGGTTAACAACCCTGCTTTTTAGTCTGTAACTGCAATTAGAATTTTTAAAAATTAAATAGAATAAAGATACCAGAGCATATTACATTAGTAAAAGCATTTTGTAAAATCTTTGTGTGTGTGTGTGTGTGTGTGTATGTGTATTCTGAGTCATAATTTAAAATTCATCTTTTCCTATAAGTTGCAGCCAAACAGTTTGAAAGTACTAGCGTAGTGTGTTTGGAGCCAAATCTCAGCTCTATGGCATTACCATTTTCTACCAAAAGAGTTGTGAGCAAGTCCATTATCTGCTCTGAGTCTCTTCTCTACAATTTGCAAATAACCGTATGTGTACTACTGACCTCTCAGGGTGGTTGAGCGGCCCTAACAAGATAAAATGTGTGTGAGCATTACACCAAAGCTCTACAGCAATCAAAATTCATCTCAGACTAGAAACAACTCCACAAAGGACCCTCAAATTTGGCACTGGGTGAGAGAAAGGAGGAAGCCTCGGGCTCCAGCTTGGCTTTGGATCCTCACATTGGTACATTTATTCAACAATATTTATTGGATGCCTGCTAGACATCAGAGACTATTTTAGAGACTGGAGATAAAAAGTCTTCCTTTACGGAACTTACATGCTAGGTGAGGGTGTCAAATTAACAACAGCAAAAGAAAGAGTGTGACACAACGTTAAATTCTACCAGGGAAAATGAAAAGTCTACTAGTAGATCAGTGTATCTGTTACAAATTTTATCTAAGATTCCATGAAAGTATTTTTTCAGTACGATTTGATGCCTAAAAATGCTGGAAAATTGCTATGGAACATTGTTACTTTGGAGTAAGGTGCTATGTTTGGTACTCAAAGACCCTTTTACCAAAGGGCACCCCTTAGAATGCTCTCCCCTTAAGAGCTTCCTGGGATAATCCAACTAGGGCATCTCTCAGTTACTTCACCATCAAAGTTAATAAAAATAGGCTCTAAATTAACAAGATGGGCATATTACCTAGATGAAATTTGTTACCTCAAATAGTTGTAAAGCCAAAACATAAAGAGATTCAAGATGGGTTTAGACAAATACATGGATAATAAATGCTTAATGCTATTAAATGTTTTTTTTAATAACATTATGCAAGCTATAAGAGGTCCTAAGAGCCTGTGAGTGTTCTTGGCTCTTTTGCATCAAGCCATCTGCTTACTCATCTTTATCATCAAAACTATACTACAGCAGCCTTATGACTAATGTCCCAGGTATCAGCTTTTGTGATCATTTTTAGTAGCAAAATTCAAAGGTTGGGAAACCAAACCTAATGTTGGGAAACCTCGATATGCTTATCCTAGCTGCCAGTTTTAACAAGTCAGTTCCCATTTCTAAAAGGTTTGCATTCTCCTTGGCAAAACTAGTTAGTCTTGATGTCCTTTGAGGCCCCACTCAGCATTGGAAAAACACAATCAGAAAAACCCAGATATGAAATTCTATCATGAGAGCCTATCCTTAATTGGGGTGAGACCAGCACACTGCTGCTATGATGCTTTACAAGGTAAAAATGTACTTGCCATTTAATTGTGATCAAAGATCTGATTCTCACTCTTACTCAGAGGCTTGAATTTGTCAGCACATGAAGTGAAACTTCTCAAAAGTCAGTGCACATTAACAAAACGAACTGGGATTTATATATGAAAGAGAAATTCAAACTTTTACTAAAAATGAAAATATATATCATGGTCTAGAACAAGGTCAGCAAACTATAACTTGTGGCCAACTCTACCTAATGCCTGTTTTTGTGAATGAAGCTGCATTGGGAACACAGCCATGCCATTGGTTTACACATTTGTAGGGCTACTTTTTCACTACAGTGACAGAGCTGTGTAGTCACAATGGTAGCACTATGGCCTGCAAAGCCTAAAATGGTTGTAATCTTGCCCTTTACAGAAAAAGTTTACCAAGCTCTGGATATGAATATTTTTGTCAATGCAACTAAATACATTCCCTCCTTGAAGGAGTAAATTAAAGTGAAAATTTGTTTAGTGAGCAGAGGAGCAGAATAGACTTCCTTGGGTGATATTAAGGAGTAATTCTCAGCCAAAAAAGCATAAGACATAGTTTTCTATTACAGGGAGCATCTTGCCAGGGGAGCCATATATTAAAATTCATTCAACAAGTTTTAACCCCCTTTGGGCTGTGCTAAAATGGATGCTGCCAATATTTGCTTCTGTCTGTCTTTTGTCATTGTGCCTTTGTTGCTGAAAATCCCCATTAGATCAATTTATTATGTAGCATGAACAAAATTGGTCATAGGAAGACTATCTTTCTCATTTGGAATTTTATTTCTCCAAGTACTGTCATGCCTTTTCTTGAGTACCTTCTCCTAGTTTTGAACTTATGCCTTACAAGATTCCGTGGCCAGGCAAGTAAAAAGACAAAAAGAAAGAAAGGAAAGAAAGGAGGGAAGAAAGAAAAAAGAGAAGAAAAGAAACAGAAGAAAACCCATAATTTTAAAATCTTATCTCTGCCATATTTCAATACGCAAAATGTTATATGTTGAATTGTGTCCTTCAAAAAAAGGTATGTTAAAGTTCTAACCACCAGGACCTCAGAATGTGACCTTATTTCAAAGTAGAGTTGTAGAAATAATTAAAGTAAGTTCATAATGCAGTAGGGTGGGCCCCTGGTGCAATACGACCAGTGTCCTTATGAGAGCCATGTGAAGAAAGAGATATGCAGGGAGGATGCCAAGTAATAATGAAGGCAGAGACTATATTCACGCAGTGGTAAGTCAACAACTGCCAAATATTGCCAACAAACACCAGAAACTAGGACGAGCCAAGAAAGCATTTCCCCAGCACATTTCAGAGACAGTATGGCCCTGCTGTCATCTTGATTTCATACTTCTGGCCTCCACAACTCTGAGACAATAAATTTCTATTGCTTTAAGCCATCCAGTTTGTGGTTCTTTGTTATAGCAGCCCTAGCAAACTACCGTAATACATAAATGTATTGAATCAAGTCTTGTAGTTCTGTGCAAGACTTCACGCACCCCTAATCTATTACAGGACGGCGGTTTTATAGCTGAACCCATTTCTCTTTTTCCAACTTTTTGGAGCTCCTTGTTGTGTCTGGCCATTCTTACCTTCTATACATGCGAGGGCAGACACTTAGCTACAAAAATTATTTGTACCCTATCTACCTTGATAAATGCTTTTTATAAAAGTTTTGCACAAAACACTGTTTGTACAAGAGCACACTTACGAAAAAATGATGAAAGTATCTTTTTTTAGGCATTTCTAACACAAGCAGAGTTCTCTTTTGTATGAGTATGCAGTGGGTTAAAATGCTAAAATACTCACTCTACCTACCCTGCCCTGAGGGCCCTTCTTTTCTATGACTGTGCTTTACTGCACTACCCATCTGGCACCAGCCAATGCTACCCCCACAAACCAGACACCACTCATGTAGATCAACATCTTTTAAGAAACATAACTCATATAGGATCTGGCTCCATCACTGGTAAATAACAGTGACGATGATGACAGGATCTTCGGCTTTTTAAGGCATAAACTTAGCTCAAGAACTCTGATTCATAGCTGGATACAAAATACTGTGTGAACATTGATTAGCAGGTGTCCCACCAGGTGGTTGAATTGCTTACACGTTCTCCGTAGTTACTCACAGCTCATTTTCCCTTCAAAATTTTTAGGTACAAGCTTGCAGCTCTAATATGTTTGGGTTTTAGATTCTGGAAAAAAATGCAATGGAATTTTTTTGGCACTCTTCTTTGAGTGATTTATGTACTACTCCCATTGGATAATTTGTTTTATGCATGTGTGACAGCATTGGTGCTGGACTTCTGCTTTGAAAATGTTTGTTTCAAATTAGCAATTATTGGCCCTTCTGGACCCTATAACTTTACATTTGAATGAAAAAAAATCCTTCCTCTAGAGATAGCTACACACTGAGGGAAAAGATTCTTCTAAGTTTCTTTCTCTCCTTTTCTTCACTAGGAAGAATCATTAAGCAAAGAGAAAAAACACTGATTTTAAGATTGGCCAGCTAAAATAACTTGAAAAGGTGCTGGAAATTTCTTTCAGAAATATGATATATGGAGAAAAGAGAATTAAAACAAGAATTGCTGAGGCTTTCAGTAAACAGCAAAGCATCAGACTCTCCTAGGGCATCTGGTTAGAGTTTCTCTTTGATGATTCTAGATAACTACGGCCATTCCACTTCTGAAAATGAGCACTGCTCTTGTTAAACAGAAAGAGAACAACAAACAAATCACCTCTAAATTACTCCAATGGTAGGAGTGTTGAGGTATCAGCCCTCTGGAATAACTTCTGTCAGAGTCAAACTCTGAGGCAGTGACTAACTAGCAAAATTCATAAAGAATAATGTCAGCCACTATGTCTTAGTCTTAGGTTTAGAAGATGGCAGAGATATTTCACTGGGTTTTGGACAGGCTATTGGGTTTATTCAATATGCTACCGCTGTCAGTGGATAACATAACATAGTCTCAATCCTTCACTATTACTCGGGAACACAGAAGAGGGAAGGGCCAAGCCCACCGTGCAATAGTCAGCATGCCAGTACTAACAGAGGTCAAATTTTGCTGTATGGTTTTTCAGTGGGAACCCCGGATTCACATAGAAAACCTGAGTCTGGCTCGTTAATATTTTTCTTAATCCAGGGTAACAAGTGATTTTGTAGTGGTGAGCCACCATGTTTAGTGCCATGGAAGAGACCAATGTTCTCAGATCCAACCCTATAAAGGCAAAAATTAATCTGAGAGCTCTCTGAGAAGGTATTGTATCAATTAGGGTCCATGAGGCAGACAGATGGTGCATTATAAAGAGTTCAAGCAAAAAGAGTTTAATGAAGAAACAGGGTTAAGGGAACCATAAAGAGATGTTGAAGTACTAGGGGATGAGCAACAGCAAAAACCTGTCACCATCCCTGAGCCTGAAAGGACACAGGGAGGGAATGGCATTACTGGAGCCTGGAGAGTTAAGGCAATGGAAGAGGTCACTAGCTTTTTGCCACAGATAACTGAACCATTTCCAGAACTGCAGTGAGACAGTAAGGACACAGGTAATGAACATTTGACCCCTCTTCCCAACATACAATTTTCTATAGGTGCCATTCTTTAGCCCAAACCCAGGGGAAGCTCTGGGCAAGGGTGCCCTGGTGATGCCATAGAAAGAAGCCTACTTAGGCACAGAGCAGGACAGAGTAGAATGGAGGATGGACTTTAGGATGAGGAAAGGAAAACAGAAAGTAATTTTTGGTACAGGCACCTAAAAATGAAATAAGCCTCTCTTCTATATAAGGTTGCCACCACAAGTTACCTTGGGATGTACCACTTTGTTTTGTGTAGGGTCACTTATGTGATTCACTATCCCTCCCCCGTCACATATGTTCACTCTATTAGCTGTGTAAATGTAGGGTAAATAGGTATTTCTTGCTGGGCAGAGGGGAGAATAATAAAGAAGTTTATTGTTGCTAGTAATATACAGGAGTAAAATAAACCTTGGTATGAAAATGTGATTTCTGGAGAAGAAATGGACTAATTTACAAAAGGGACTAAATGCCTCCCAAAAGGGAGCTATGCAAGAAGACAGGAGGTACCTGGGCTCTGACAAAGGCTGAAAACTGGGTTTCCTGGAGGTTCCTGTAGGAGACCTGATTTCTACACCATGAGTGGCTAATGTAGAAGACTCTCCAGAACTAGCTATTAATATTCTTGAGGAGCAATGGCTGGGCATGGAAATGTGAATCAGAAAGGCTATGGTCTTGGCACCTAATATAAGTCGCTGTTGGGACCTAGGTCGGCAAGGGCATCCCAGCAATAGTAGACAAATACTCATCAAACTGGCATAACTTATCCTCATCTACAAGTGTGAGTGGCAGCAAGAAATAATAGCAGTTGTGATGTGATCATAATCTGGTTCTTTCTCCACTGCAGAGGCACCACAGGCTTGTGAGGAGGCCCATTGTCTCAACTTTAAGAGGGCTACTACACAGAAAGGAAAATAAGACTTACACAGAGAAGAACACAAGAAAGTGAACAAAACTGGTATTTTGTGCCAGAGGAATTCGAGGCCAGAGAGATTGCTGTGGATGGTCACAGAAGATTCATGGAAGCTTAGACTGGAACTGAGCCCAGCAGGATAAAGACTATTTAGAGAAGCAGAGAAATATTTTAGGAGAAAGCTATATTCCTAGCAGCATTTCCCTAGGTGGAAATGCATAAGACATGCTGGGAAGATCATGAGTAACTCGTCTGTCTGGAGAAGGGTGCCCTGAACATGTTTGAGCTGGGAGAAGTGATGAAAACAGTGCTTAAAGAAAATCGGTCTGACCATGGGGTGCCAGATAAATTGCACTGGGAAACAACTAGGGGTATGGAGACAAGTTAGGAAGTTATTCTAGCTAGGAAATAGTTCAGGCATGAAGTGATAAGGGCTCAGACTACAAATACACCAGTAGAAACAGGAGATACACAAGAGAGATTGGTAAGCAATGGCTACCAGGGCTTGATGACTAACTGAAAGTGAGGGGAGGAGTGAGGAGGAGAGAAACCAATGAGGAACAAGAGGTTTGCAGCCCTTGTGACTCAGAAAATGATGGTGTTATAAAAAAGATGGGGCAATTTAATAGGGGGTAGGTTAATAATTTAGTGAAACATGATGAATTTAATATAACATAACATAATGTGACAATAATTATGATGAATTTTACAATGTCGTAGTACATTTTGGGAGATATTTATTGCCAATATTCTTCTGCAGACATATACTTCACCTAGGTGAAGAGCTCATTCAAGGACACTTCTGTCCACCATTTTCTCAAACCCAAGACTCATCCTCCTCAATTCCTTCTCCATTACTCCCAAGATCAATCAGTCTTCATATTCTGTTAAATTTACTTTTTATTATCTTTCGAATCTACACACTTTCTCCAATCCCATACTCTTTGCCTTCATTTAGAACACAATTGTCTTTTAACTAGAATTCAGTAATTGTTTCTCAAATAGTGTCCTGCCTCCCTTCAGTTATTTCCCACAAAGAAGCCCAAATGTTCTTTCTAAATAAAAGTTTTATTCTATCATCTGTAGATTGTATATCTTTGGTGGCTCCTGTGGGATAAAGCCGTAATATAGAACATAATAATCTTCTCATAGTTGGCACCTATTTTATTCTCTGCCCTTATCTCTTAGTCATTCTATGTCTCATGTTCTATGTCCCAACCATATTGAGCTACTTACACTTTCTTGAACATGTCGTGCTTTCTCTCACTTCCTACCTTGAAAGAAACTGTCCCCTCTTCCTGGGATATCTTCTTTCTTTCACATTATATCATTCTCGACATTAAATGTCAAAATATCCCTGCTCAGGGAGGCTTTGCTGATATCCTAAGACCAGTCTAGGTAAATCTTTTCGTGCTTCCTCAATATTTTATTCACCCCTCTATCATAGCTTGTATCATCATATAGAGTTAACTGCTTATTTAATTATTACTCCCACTCTAGATCTATGTGCCTAGCTACAAAAGAAGTATTTGTTTCACAAATTAATAAGTAAAGCAAATAGGAATATGGTTCTGTTGCTATTTAAATCAATTCAACAAGCTGGCATTGAATACCTGCTATTTGCCATGCCCTATCCTGTAGGTTAGGAATATAATTGTGAATGTACTCCTGAAAACAAAAAAAGGTACAATCTAATATTATTGAGCCAGTGATAAATCAGCAAACATATTACACGATGAAAATTGAAGAGTCAGAAGAGTGTAATGGGAACAGCCTATACTTTAAACTCAGACTGAGGTTCAAATTTACCCTTCAATTTTTATATGGCCTTGAACAAAGGCTTAGTCTTTTAAACCACAGTCCTTTAATCAATATTGAGAATATAAATTATCTTAGATCTTATTATGATTAAATAACATAAAAACCATTGGACATCATATAGTAGATGTTCAATAAAAACTATTTTTCTTCTGTTTATATTTATTGCTATTGTTATTGTTTCATTTGTTTGAGACATAAGACATTTTCAGACACAGCTTGTTGAAATATAAAAATGAGCAACGTGTGGGGACAGGGCAGAATTTAATCACAGAAAAGGGTTCAGATTTTTACTGAGAGGTTTCGTTAGGGAAAAAAGCAAAGGATCTTTAGCAAGCGAGTATGATACTGTTGGAGAAAATAGAAGGGGTCCAGAAATTGAGACATGGACACCAAGATGCTTCTCCAGGTTGTGGTGGACATGCAGAGGAGGGAGAACTGGGATCCAATTGGCATGTTTACCTATGGATGACATTGACTTACTCACTTGAAAATCACTAGTAATTCAAAAGTCTACAGTGTTTCCCCCTACAGCTAACTCAGTTTCATTCACAGCTCTTAACACATTTTTCCTTCCAACCAGTTAAAAAGGATTTCACCAGCGATGTGACTGATCCCATCAGCAACAACAACCACAGAACAAAGCTGAAATTGTAACCTTGTCTTAGCTGAATATATACCTTCACAGTACCTTTTTAAAAAATTTAATTTATCAACTATTTTCCTGCCTTTTGATGATCAACAGTTTTAGACATATAGTAAATTTCACTAGGGCAGGGTTTTAATGTAGTCTTGGATTATCTCTTGTGAGCAACAAAAGCAAAAATTGTCTGCAAAAGAATAAAATGAAAATAAGGGGGAAAAACAGATGAAATTAAAATTGTATCAAAACAAATGAAGACGGTAAGGAAGAAGAAAATTCAACTTTGTTTGCATATGACAGAAGAATTTATGTTGAAAATCTCTAAAAATCTACATACATAACAACTATCAGAATTAATATGTAAATTTAGCAAAATTGAAGTATGCAAATACCCAAAAGTTAATTGTATTTTTATATGGTAGCAATAAACAATTGGAAAATTAAATTTTAAAACTTCTACTTGCAAGTGCACCTAAAAACAAGAAATACTTAGGAATATATTTAACAAAAGATGTGAAAATTCTTCCTTGAAAACTACAGAATATTGCTGAAAGAATTTAAGGAAGAATCACGTTAGTGGAGAAATAAACCATGATCGTAGGTTTTATTGGAAGACTCTAATTTATAGTTTATTGAAATTCATAAGTTCATTGAAAGACTCAATTGTTAAGATATCAATTTTATCCAAATCGAACTATGAATTCCAAGTAATCCCAGTCAAAATTCCATCGGGTATTTTTACTGAAATTGATGAGCTGACTCTAAATTGTATTTGGATATTTAATGGCTCTAGAATAGCCAAAACAATTTTAAAGAACACAAAATAAAATTGGATAGTGTAAGAATTTACGCTATCTACAAAAAATCCAGATAGTGTAGTATTGACATAAAGATAGATTTAAGGAACAACAAAACAAAATAAAGTCCAGAAACAGTCACACATATGTGGCTAATTTATGTTCAACAAAGGTGGTAAAGACATTCAATGATTAGAACAATAGGATATTATTCATTTGCAAAAGTTTTTTTTAATATCAACCCAAATTATGTACAAAAATTAACTGAAATGATCATAGACCTAGTGTAAAACCTAATGCTATAATTTTTTAGAAGAAAACAATGGAAAAATTCTATTAACCCTGGATTTTAAAGAGTTCTTAAATAAGACACAAAAACCATGAGCTATATAAAATAAAACATCAACTAGTTAGTTTTTATCAAATAAAATTTTTTCTCTTCAAAATATATTGTTAAGAAAATAAAAAGACAACCAAGAGAAAGAGAGAAATATTTGCAAAGCACATATTCACAAAAGGATTTGGATTCAGACTGTGTAAGAACTCTTACAACTCAATAATGAGAAGACAAATGATAATTTAAAAAAAGGGGGGGGCAAAAACTTTGAACAGACACTTCACTCATGACAGTAAACAAATAGCATTTAAAGATGTGAACCATATTAGCCATCAGGGAAATGGAAATTAATACTACAGTGAGATACTACCATACATACATTAGAATGACTATAATTAAAGAAGATTGGTAATACCAAATGTTGATGAGGATGTTGAGCAACTCGAACTCTTATACATCCCTAGTGGAAATATAATGTGGTTCAATCACTTTGAAAAAATTGTGTGGTAATTTCTTAAAAAGTTAAACATATGACCCAGACATTTTACTCCCACGTATTTACACAAAAGAAGTGAAAACATATGTCCACACAAAGACTTATACACAAATATCCATAGCAGTTCTATGCACAATAACCCCAATTGGAAATAATCCATAGCAGCTTTATGCACAATAACCAAAAATTGAAACAATCCAGATGTTCACCAACAGGTGATGAATAAACAAAAAGTGATGCATCCATACAATAGAATATTATTCAACAATAAAAAGAAACAAATTACTAATATACACAACAAAATCAACGAATATCAAAAACATACGTTCTATTCTGATTCTATTTTTATAAAAGTCTAGAAAAGCCCAAAAAACTGTGATAAAAAAAGCAGCTCATTGTTAAATAGGTCCAAGGGTAGAGTGAGAGGAACAAAAAAAAGGGGCAAGAGGTAATTTTGAAGAGTGATAGAAATATTCTGTATCACTATGGCAATGGTTTCACAGGTGTAGACACTGAGTTGTGCACTTTAAGTGAATGCAGCATATCAAATATAAATGATATCTCAATAAAATTGATTTTAAAGCAAAGAAAGAAAAGGTAGCCCAATACTGTCTCTACATATAACTAGTAATCTCAGAAATTTAAATTCAAGTTTTCTAAATAATATCACTTCTCTCACCAATTTCTTTTCTTTCTCTCATGCATGCCCCTGCATTTCACTCCCTTGGCTACTCTGATCATAAAATAAAAGCATGCAGTTCCCTTTCAAATAACACAAAATCTCTCATAATGCAAACACTCCCTGCAACAACAAAAACAACAACAGAAGCAATGTGTGTATGGTGGTGTATGTGTGTCCTTTCCCCATAAACATCCCTTTATGCAGTTAGGAAAGAGTGTATAGGAAGGCAAGTGATGTAGTTATTTGTGATGACTAGTGGGCGGGCAGGAATGAGGACTGCAAGAGTATAACTGCTAATCTGTGGTCATATGTAAATCATGCCTCTTTGGGGTGGACTATTGAGGAAAGTCAATTAAACTAGCTTGTTTTCTTCGTTCTAGTGAGTGGAGAATCTTTAAAATTGCAGTGAGTTAGTTTAATCCAATAATTTGCTATTATCCCAAAGCCAGTCACAAAAATTCCCCAGTCCCAAGAAGATACAACCAGCATCTAGAAAAGTTTTCTTGTTATTGTTTAAATGCCCAGTTCTATTATGCTGACCAGCCAATAATTGATATTTGTGTAAGATCTGAGTTCTTAAATGTCAACATTATTTGCTGACTCAGAGAGGCTTCACTGTAGTTGAAATAAGTCCTTGTTAACCTCTGTCACCTCTTGAAGGCCAGCTGGTAAAGCTTCTGAGCTATGGCATTGGAATCCTGAGATTATGTTGAATACAATCATAATATATTTAATTCATGCCAGTTGCCCTCTGGTCATAAAGTATAATTACAGGGTCGGCAGATGGTCTGGCAAGTCTTCTAGAAGCAGTAGAAACCAGCAGCTGACTGCACAGCTATGAAATTAAAAACTGTTTCAAGATACATACCATAGGCACACATATAAATCCATTAGGAAACATGGTGAGCCCTTTGCATTATATGTGTATTAGATGCTATGACAAGTGAATAGAGACAATCAGAGAGATACATTGGAAAAGAAAAGAGAGAAACACAAATCAAAATCTGAACCCAGGATAGTTGTTTCCCAGATTTAGTAGGATATACTTTGGTTAGAAAACAGAGAAAACAAATGCAAGACTTAAAGATCATTCAGGGAGAATGAATAAAAATGACAATGCCTCTTTTCCAGAATCCTGAAAAGGTATTCATTGTGTTGTTTTAAACTAGAGACTAAAATTAGTCTTTCTATGACAAGTCAAAAGTCTTTATTATAATAGCGAGTCCAGCACTGTTTTTATTTTGAGTGTTATGTATTTTCATAGTATTGTAAGAGCAAAGAGAATGATCCTTACACCTGTTGAAGAAATTAGCAATAAGAGGTTAGACTAGTGAAGAAATGACAGATCAAAGGGAATCTTTGAAAAGACAATGAGATATTTAAATTCATGGGTTATGACACAGCAATTGGCATAGCAGGCTAAATAGACCTTTCACAGTGCCTTCACAAAGGTCTCTTAGTATGTTTTTGTTGAACAGACATAAGGAGTTCTATAAAAGATGTCAAGGAAACCTGTTTACCACCTGTTTGCCTAAAATTTCATTTAAAAAAGATTCAGAGACAAGGCCTGTACTATTTAGGACTCTTCAAGAGACTCATACTGAGATTAAAACCAAAAATATTTTCATTCATTTTCTGAGTAATGGGGCAATATAGTGTTCGGTTCTTATGCTTATGTTAAGCATTTTTAGAGGCAGCTTTCTCCTTGGTTTCATTAGTTATTAGGGAATCTTTCCTTTTAGTTGCATAGGGTAAGGTGGCCCCTAAAAACTGGGGTAGTTTTTACACACTTTCAATGATCTCCATTCTAGATCAGAGAAGGATTTCTCTTGTCCGACTTAGCCTGACCTGACCCTTACAGCAAGTACAGGCAAACCTACCCTGGGCCTGCTTGGTTTGCAATTCTAGACGATGCTGGGGTTTCAGACTAAACCTTCATTATGCTCTAACTCCCTCTGAGTTCAGAAACAAATCAGTAATAGACACGTGAAGGGTCAAGACGGGAACACTGGGAGTGGCAAAGAATGGTTCTGCCGGCTACAGAATTGTCAGCAGAAGTTCTCCTTTGGCTCAGGTTAGATTCCAAAAGGCATTTCTCCAAGTGAAAGTTACTATTAAACTAGAGTTCTGAGAGTGAACTAAATTTTTTAAATACTGTAATCTGAAGCCATCTCTTCAGGGTAGCAAAGTAAAAAATCCATACTGTAGCTTTAGACTTCCACTTAAACCATTTTAAAGGATTAACATCGCACTTTTTAATACTCCTTGTTATTATTAGTCCTATTCAAAAACACATTTCTCACAGGCTCTTTTTAACAATGTGCAAAAAATGTAGACATTTTTTTAAGTGAGCAAAATTTTCAAGAACATTGGGCCTCGCTGTTGAGTTTATATAACAAGTGGGTGGGACAGTATAAGAATGACCTGGCATTCATGGGTCGCTCTAAAAATGAATGCATTAGAATTTGTTCCCATTGTTTTCCTTGAATTTTGGTACATGGCTCATTTTCTCAGTGACACTTCTTATCTTATATACTAGTTCTATTTCTGCCCCTATGTTAATGTCTAACACATGGATGATATTCAACAAAAGCTTGTTGAATAAATTATTATCGAACAAATGATTGTTAAATAAATGGATTTTCTACCAAAACAACAAACTAAATACTCACTATATCCAAATTACTATGAAACAGAAAGAAGAAAACCCATACATAGACCTCATAAGAGAATCTTTGGGCAGTGTTATTTTTGCTAGACTAATTTTTCCTTCAAATTCTTTCTTTTTTTTCCCAGAGATAACTGAAGTTCAGTACTTAACTTCCCTTAGAGTGCTCTCGAGCAGGCTTTCTCAATGGTCCAACCCATTTCTCAAATAGTCACCACAAACTTTTATGCATACCTCAGAGCCTTTTTGAGGAAATAGCTCAAGATTCTGAGACTATGCTATTTTGTGCTACGATTCAAATTTACTTAGGTGAGGAAACTTCAATAGCTACCGCTTTCCTCACCACAAAAAATCCATAGTTTTCCCCTTGTTTATTCTTGGGCTGTGATAAAGTGGTGTAGAATTAGAAAATCTTGAAACAATTGGGGTGTTGGATCAGATACTGCTTAACTACCTGTACCCGAGATTCTTTTGTTTTTTGCTTTTCTATCATATCACCCAAAGGAGGAAGAGAACTTTGAACACTCTTCCTGAGAATAATTAATGATTGATTTGCTATGCCTGGAATGTGTGATGGAGTAGATTCCAGAAATGTGCCTATCCTTGTCAGTGGCCAGGAGAAAATGTACAAATCTTCCTCCAGAAAATATCTCTGGCTGGATAACCTGTTACTGATCATGAGTGCTGTTTTGGGTTTAAAGCCTGCTCTGAAATTCAACATTAAACAGAAATTTTATTTTAATAGACAGTCAAAGATACAGACTACCTAATCAAGTATGTATTCTTAAAAACTCCACATATCTGCCTTTGCAGGAGTGGTCTTTGGCAATAATTCTCATTCTGTCTCTGATGTTCATTAGATTATATGACCTTGGGTAAATCAATAGTCTATAAAATAACTCAAAACGTTGTTTTCAAGATTAAATAAATCAAAGATGTCAGACATTTAGCGACGTGTCTGAAATAGCAAAGCTATTCATTAAATGCTAGTTTTCTTTCTCTTCTTTCTTCTCCAGATGTAGCATTTTAAATGTATTTTGTGCACCACTTGGAATTTTATACAAGCTTCGGGAAAATGCACTTTAATATTTATGTTTTAAGAGCACTGTGAAAGAATTTATCCCAGTTATACACCCCATTTACATGGTGAGCAAAAGCATGTAACATTGTGTGAAAATCAGAGCTAAAGTTCTTTTGTAGGTCTTCAGGCTAGTTAAGAATTCTCTGCACTGAAACATATTGCTCTGCGTTGCTTGATCAAAGTGATGATCAGAGGTTAAATCAAGTGTGCAGAGCACTTTAAGAATCTTGAGTAGTCATGGGCATCAAAAGAAAATTATTATCTGGATTACTTTCCTTCTAATAGTGTACTTAAGAATGAAAGTACATTTGGATGAATTCCAACAGAAAAAAAGTCTCTTTATGAAATGAGGATTCTGCCAGCTCTTCTGAGATTTTTGTGCATGTATTCAGTGGGATTTTATGCCTTATAGATGGCATTGAAAACTAAGATGAATAATAAAAGAGAAAAAGGGTTCTTCGAATTTTTCATTTTCTTTTTCTGGACAGAAACGGATGCAATTGTATACTTTTAAAGCTCTAACCATTCTGCCCAAACAATGACATGTTTAAAGGGCTATGTTGAGACAAACAGAAATGTCTCTCTGGTTTTAGTCAGGGTTTAATTCAAAAGCCCTCAAAGGAACTGCCTTCTAAAGCTGCGAAACTTCCCTATTCCTTCAGTTTGGTCCTCTATCCATGTGCTGGTGATATTTAAAAAAAAAAAAAAAAAAGAATTATCCTACATGTGATAGTTAAGGATGACACTCACTTGCCTCCATAATGATGATTTCCAACCATTTCCTTTATTACTTACAGAAACTAGGAAGAATAAAACACATGAAATTTGCATTCCAGTCCCTATTTAACCTAATACATGGACATGTGACCTAATTCCGGCCAATGATTATAAAGAGAAAGTATTCTGTGGGTAGGAATCCCCCAGCACCCCCAAAAAGTGTTTTCTCCATTTAAAAAGACATTTACAATATTTAACTGCTCTCTGAATATATTTATATGAAGACATGCTACATAGAGACACACCAGCTACTCCACAACCATAGGGACAAACCCAAATGTGAAAGATAAAACACCAAGGATGTCCCAGAAGAAAGATGATGAAAACACCTGGGTCTTTGATGACTTCTTCTTAGCTCCAGGCTTTTTGTTAAGTAAACATATAAATTTCCTTATCATTTGAGCTATTTTAATTGAGGTATTCTTTACTTACAGCCCAAAGCATTCCAATTGATATAGCAGCTCCTGTTAGGGGCTGAACAAGTACTCCAATCAAGGCTGATAACACTTGAAAAAAGAGTAAGAGACTCCCCATGTGATATGACTGAAAAGCTGTGAAAACACATATCCCCTATCACTTGACATTATCTAACATTCCCATCAGTACAGGCTTAATGATATACATTTATCCCACAAACAAACTTTGACCATAGTTGTTGGTTTGATATTTGGGACATAGTCATAGTAAAAATTTATTTATCATTTATCTGAAATCCAAATTTAACTGAATATCTTATTTTAATTTGCTAAATCTGGCAACCTTATTAAGCATTATGTCCTGTGGTAGGCTCTGGGAATAAAATGCCATTCTCTGATTCAAGAAACTCAGCTTCAAAACTTCCAGGTGATTCTAACGTGCAGACTGAGCAAAAACCCACTACCTTAGAAACTCTCTGGCTCAGCTTTCCATTTTACAGACCAGAAAGTGAGACTGAAGAGATCCTGTGGTTTGCCCAAAGGCACACAGCTGCTCAATGGCACATTTCAGGATTCCTTCCAGTACACCTCTCCGCAATTGTCTCTTTACTCCTACTCCTAAAGACTCTTTGCTTTAGGGTGAAATGAGAGACTAATATTGTTTGACATGGTGAAGATAAGGAGGCTTATAATATCAATGGTCTGATTTCCTTCAATAAGGAAGACAATGAAATTTCAGTCACTTTTCTTACACAGAAGAATGTTTTGAATAAGAAGAGAAAGACAGAATTGTGGAAGAAGACAATCCTGTCCAAATCTTTAAAAATACTTCCTTAAAAAGAAAATTTTCAAATATTTTTTATACAGGTGATATATCTATGCATATATATGTCATATGCATGTATATATCATATGTACATTTATATGTCAGATTTATGTAGATTAGTTTATATGGCTTATATAGGTAACATACAGCTCAAAGCTAAATCATGACTTGCTGTAATTTGCAACTATCAAAGGAGAAGGCTTTCCTTTATTTCTCTACAGGTATCCTTTACTAATATTTTGAACAAGACTGCCAAGTTGCAAGCCTCTGTAAACAATAAACTTTGCTTAAAATTTACAAACAATGATCATGGTGACTTGCCAGAGGAGAAGTCATTATTTCTGCTAAAAATGGGCATTACTAAATTTAAAGCTCTCTAGAAAGGTTGCAAAAGATCACATTTCCAACCCATAGATCATCAGAACAACAGTTTAGAGTTTTGTCTGAAAATTTTCTTTTTTACCTAATCTAATTTTCTCATTTTGCAGTGTTAGTTCAAATTATACGATCCTGTCACTGGAGAAGATAAGAGGCCGAATTAAGTCATTCTCTGTATAAGAACCTTAACTGGCATAGGTTGATTTTTAAGTCTTTCATGTTTCCTATAAGCCAAATACAACTCTTAAATGCAAATAATAAGGCAAATTTCACTTTAATAAAGTATAATCCCAAAACATATTCCTAGAGCACTAACAGTAATTAAAATAATAAACAAAAAAACTCCTAAAATTTTAGAATAAATAGTATAAATTTAGGTGATATTTGGAAGTCCTTACAATGAAATGTGACTCAAAATCTCAGTTCTTTAGATCTAGGAATATTCAACCAGTAGTATATCCAATTATGACATATTGAGTCTTAAAGGTCTATCGAGTAGACTATACAAGTTGCTGCATTCTTTCTCATGAAATGTCCAATTTGGGAGAAATACACACTATCATATCACAAATATCAGTTCTTTACCTCATGCTATCTTTACCACAGGCAAAGAAAGTCAGTAAAAAACAAAAGAAACTTCTATTTAAAAAAAAAAAAATAGATTGAGCACTGCAGGTTCAACCTAATTATTCAGCTTTTTAAGTGATTCTCCTCAGCACTGGCTTCAAGCTACCCACATTTTGGCTATTCCCAAAAATCAAATCTATTCTCAAAAGACAAGATTTATTACTTTGGAGAAGAGTCAATATTTATTTGACTCAGTACATTTTGTTATGATGGCTAATTTTTTAAATGAATCACATTATAATCTCCCCTTGTATTGATGAGAATATTATCCCATGTTAAGAATTTCTATAATAAAAATGTTATAAGTACACCCTGAGACTTCCACCTAAAAGATGGTGGATTCTGTTTCACCTGCCTGGGCATGTTGCTGAATTGAGGTCACAGTTACGCAAATGGCATTCCAAACATTTTCCCCCCACTGAATTAAAAAGGGCAGTTCAAGAGACTCTCTATCTCATTGGTTAGGAATTCTGACACAGGGACCTAGAGAGCTCTCCAGTTCTAGAATGGAGCTAATGTTATTCACATGACTTGTGTGAGGCACAAATTCTCTCTTACCTCCCTGAACCACTGTCCCTTAGTCAGCATGACTCAACACTTGAAAACTAGGCAACCTGACTAAGAATGTTCCACTTGAACTTTGATTGATTTCAGAAGAGAGGTGTGTCTTAAATGTTGACCATTTACTGATTAACTGAGGAGACAGAATTCTCCCAAACTGTAAAGTTTAAAGCTAAAATTTTAACATAAGAAAATGGTATAGAGAAACATATTCGCTTAAGATACCTGACATTTAACTTTTCTATCTTTTCTTGGCTCTAGATAACGGGATTACTACGTATTGCGTCTTTGGGGGCATTTTTTCCTTTTTCCCAAGACTCCTGGCCATTGGAAATTGGTCTCTTCCTTTATGGGGCATGTCCATACATAAATTAATAAACATAATTGCTGATGAAAGGTTTAGTATTTCATAGTTGTAAAGAGATTCTTTTGATGCCTATTAGGCAATGGCTTCAAGCATATGATAAGAAGAATATCTGAAGTGTGACTGAAGACCAGACATAAGCTATGTTTGCAACTGATGGCATAAATGTGTCTATTAGAGACAATATTTTCACCCATGGTTCCAAATTGCATAGAACACTCTATTTTATTCTGAACAGCTGAGCTATCAACTTGGGAGTGTTCTTTCTTTTTCAAGAGATTAAAGGCAGGTAAAAGTGTTTTATTCTTTAATATATTATAAGAGTGAGTAAAGGTGTACTGAAGACGATGCGGATATGTGTTAAGATGGGGGATAAATTAGATTATAGGAAAAGTAAAATAAAACAGAAAAGGCAATGTTTGTTTAGGATGGGTAAATGCTACTCTCAGTATTCCCATCAGAATAAGTCCTGGTTCTAAATTCAGTTAGTTTTTGTCATAAGAAATAATAACAAGTAACAAGAATTAACAATCATTATAGTATTTGTTATTATTATGATCTAAATTCCATTTATCTACATGTTCTGTTGCCAAAAGCAACCCTAAAGAGATGACAATATAAGTAGCCCTCTCCGAGTTAAACATAAAATTGTTTTAGCATTGTCATTCTATCCAATTTTTTTCAAATCCATGTTTAATCTGGTCATTGATATACTTATGTAAGCTCCTTTGGAATCCACTTATCTCACAAAGAGGTTAAGCAATTCAACTAAGAACAAAAATATGTTTAATTTTTTTGATAAAGTTTTTCACTGACTTTTTGTTGTTGAGAGTATATCCTGTTTGTGCCATAGCTTCCTTAGGGAGGCGGTTGCTCTCAAGTGAGCCCTCAAGTTCCCAGATAATTTTATGTCATTGCTACCTTTAGTGTATATTCAAACAAAGGGACTAAACAGCTTTTTTCAAAGAAAGTGCTACTATCAGTAATTTCCATTTATCTTTCCTTAACTAATTAGTATTTAGCAGGTGAATAAATACCTAGTTAAAACAATTTTGATGGACTCATAATGCCATCTAGTGGACAATCTTCAAATATCATCCCATGGGCCATTTTCTTTCTACCCACCAAATACAATCATTATTCTTGAAGAAGTAGACCAAACTACTAACCAAAATTATTGATTAATAGCATTAAACCCTCAGACAGAGGCATGATGAAGTTTTTAACATTAGTGAAGTCTTACGAAAAATTAACTTACCATCTTGTGTGCATTTGGCTCCTCAGCTATTCAATGGATGTAGCCAATGCCATTGGAAAAAAGGAGAGTTGCACAACACAGTAATTCAATACACTCAGTTTATCTTCATTAACAATATCATGCTTACTACCAGGAGAATATAAGTCTAATCCTTCAGTTCTCTTGAATATCGTAAGTAATAAATGACAGGTATATGACTTTTTTTTTTTTTTTTTTGCTATGTCAGAATTGGACAATTTCATCTGGTCCTAACAGCTACATTGTGTACAGTGTTCATTTGAGGGAGTTAAATTGATGAAAACTAAGTGACTTAATCAGAGTCATAACTCCTATGAAAAGCTCAAATTCAACCATAAGTTCTCAAAATCTCAATGATTCTTTTAATAAGCTAACAGTATACAATAATGATATTTTATGATAAAAGAGACCTTTTCTCAGAAATGCAGATGATTAAATTTATGCTTATCTACTAATGTGATTCACCACTTTAGAAGTTATAAAAGGAAAATATATATGGTTATCTCAACAAATGCTTAAAAAGCATTTGAAAAATTCAATTCCCATTTGTGATGATAACAGAAGTCTTAGTAGATAGTAAAAGAATGTTTCCATAGCTTGATAAAAATTATATACAAGATTCCTATCACAATCCTCATATAAAATGGTGAAACATTGTAATTCTTTCTAATTAAATTTAGTAACAAGGTTAGTATTTCTGCTATTATCACTATTAATACATTAATGTACTTGAAGCCCAAGACAATGCAATAAAACAAGATAAAGATATAATAAATTGTTTGGCATTTACCAAGAAAATCCAAAAGAATTAGCAAAATAAAATCATAGCTTACAAAATAGTTATGAAACAATTCCAAAATACAAGATAAAAATATATAAAGCAATAACTTTCTTATCCAATCATTAGTTTTTTAAATATCTTAAATTTTAGGAGTTATTAAATATTTTGTGGATTAACTCTGTATCAGGTATATAGTTTGCTAATATTTTCTCTCACTTCATAAGTTGCCTTTTTTACTTTATTGTTTCTTTTGCAGTACAGTTTCTAGTTTGAGGTAGTCACACCTGTTTATTTGTTTTTGTTGCCTGTGCTTTTGTCGTCATATTTATCACATCTATGAAACTTTTACAAGACAATGTCATGAAGCTTTTCCTCTGTTTATCCTAGGAGTTTTAGTTTCAGATTTTATGCTTAAGTCTTTTGAGGTAATTTATACATGTGGAGTAAGATGAGGGTGCAATTTCATTTTTTGCATCTGGTTTCTCAATATTATTTGTTGAAGGGACTATCTTCTCTACTGTGTTCTTGTTGAAGACCAATTAATTGTATATGAATGAATTTATTGTGAGCTTTCTATTCTTATCCAATGGTTTACATGTGTATCTTTATGCCAGTACCATGCTGTTTTGATTACTTTGGGTAATATATTTTAAAATCAGGAAGTATGATGCTTTCATCTTTGTTCTTTCTTAGGACTGATTTGGCTATTACTGATCTTTTGTGGTTTCACATAATTTTTAGAATTATTTTTCTATTTCTGTAAGAAAATGTTATTGAGATTTTAAGAGAAATTGCATTAAATCTGTAGATCACTTTGGAAAGTCTGAACACCTTACCAATGCTAAGGCTACAGTCTATGAGGACGAGATGTCTTTCCATTTATATCTTAATTTCTTTCATCAGTATTTTATAGTTTTCAGCAAATAAGTCTCTCACTGCCTTAGTTAAGTTTATTCTTTAACATTTTGTTCTTTTTGGTGCTATTATAAATGGGATTATTTACATAATTTCCTTTTCAGATAATTCAGCATTAGTGTATAGATACAGAATTGATTTTTGTGTTGATTTTGTATCTTTAACTTTACTAAATTCATTTTTTTTACTTCTCACAGTTTTTTAATGGAGTCTTTAGAGTTTTCTATATATAAGATTATGCCATCTGCAAGCAGAAACAATATACTTTTTCCTTTCCAATTTGGATAACTTTTATTTCTTTTTCTTAACTAATTGCTCTAGCTAAGACTTCCAGTACTGTGTTTATTAGAAATGGTGAGAGTGAAAATCCTTGCCTTATTTCAGATCTTAAAGAAAAAGCTTTCTGCTTTATACTGCAGAGTATACTAGCTGTGAGCTTTTTATATATGGTCTTTATTTTTTTGAAGTAATTTCTTTCGATTTCTATTTCTTTATATTTTTTGGATACTAGTCCCTTTTTGGAGGTGTTGTTTGCAAATTTCTTCTTCCATTCGTTTTGTTGATGGTTTCTTCTACTGTTCAGAGCTTTTTAGTTTAATATAGTTCCATTCAATTTTTTATTTTTGCTTTTATTTCCATTGCTTTTGTAGTCAAATTCATAAAATCCTCTTTAAGACCAAGGTCTATGAGTTTAGTACCTATGGGCAGAGGACCTGAACAGACACTTCCCCTTAGAAGGCCTACTAACAGCCAACAGATATATGAAAAGATGCTCAACTTCACTAGCTGTTAGGGAAATGAAAAATCAGAACCACAATGAGATATCATCTCACAGCAGTTAGAATGGCTATCATCAGCTAGTCAAATAATAACAAGTGCTAGAAAGGTTGTGAAGAAAAAGGAACCTTCATACACTGTTGGCGGAACTTAAAATTGGTATAGCCACTATGGAAAACAGTATAGAGGTTCCTCAAAAAAATTAAGAATAAAATTACCATATGACCCAGCAATCTCTCTTCTGGGTATCTACTCCCCCAAATTAAAAACAGTTATCCATAAAGATATATGTATCCCTATGTTCCTTGCAGCATTATTCACAGTGGCCCAGACATGGAAACAACCAAAGTGTATTCCACTTTGGATAAAGATGTGGTACATATATACAATGGAACATTACTCAAACATATGAAAAGATGAAATACTGTCATTTGTGATAACATGGATGGATCCTAAGAATAACATGTTAAGCAAAATAAGTCAGACAGAAAAGGCTGAAAATCATTATTTCACTCACATGTGAAATATAAAACTGAAAGCAACAAAAAAAAGGCAAACAAACAAACAAAAACTCATAGATACAGACAACAGTTTAGTGATTACCAGGGGAGTGAGGGTGTATGGGGGAGGGAAGTAGAAAAGAGTCAAATATATGGTGACAGAAGGAGATTCCTACTCCAAAGGAATCAGTAAACATCACAAATCAGAATTTGCTTCCCACAAATGCAATATGCAGATGATGCAGATGATGTATTACAGAATTGTACTCTTGAAACCTATATAATTTTATTAACAATATAATCTCAATAAATTTAATAAATAAAAATTTTAAAAGAGAGGAAAAATAGAAAAGTGAAAAGATAAGGATTATACATTTTTAGTTAAACATGAGACTGCAATTAATTTTTGTGTTTGCCACTAGCCACCACATCAAATTATGTACCAAACTGGTGGTGAAGGGAGGAGGCATAATACCTTTTCATTTCTCTTATGTTAGAGGTACTTCCATGGAAAATTTTAAGAGAACTAAGTATAAACACACATAATTCTACTACAAATGTTTATTCTGTATTAAAGGAATATGCATGTGTAGATGCCCCGAGGAACAGTGGGTCTTAGTGTTTGTTTTCTTTAAAGTTCCTGTTACTACTTTGTTCTATTTGATTTTCTATAGGTGAAAGCGTTGATGATTTCTGGAGGTTTTCACCTGGAGGAGTCATTTTGTAATAGAAGTGTCCAGGAGAAGATCTGCTCTTTCTTTGCTTCTTCCAAAATTCCCTAGCATCTTTTCTGTTTTAGGACAAGAAAGCAAAAAAGTCAACTGACTTGTTCAAGGTAACAGACCCAAAACAGTAGCGCAGTTATAACTAAAAGGCAAGACTCTGTATATTCAAAGAGAAAACATTTGACATCATCACTGGGTTTAGGTGGCATTTCAGCTCTGGGTGGGTGAGTTCGTGACTGGGACTGGGTCACCTATTTTAACATGTTAAAGAGGAAACAACAAAACAACACGGACTGAATCACTGTTTTTCAAACTGTGGTGGTATCTCAGTGACCTCCACTGGGAATGAGGGAAGAAGGAGTTCTAGACTCTTTGCTCCCCGTTCAACTACAGTGGTTCTACTTTTAAATGTGCTCTGTATTGAGGCTGTGGAGAGATTTGTGCCAAATAAAGAATTGCATATGCATGTACATAAAATGTGATATATTATATATGTACATATATTATATATAGATATATAATATATTTACAAACCCTTTTTAGATATTGTGGGTATACATAGAACATAAAATTAAAAGGAATTTAATTCCTTTTGGAGTTCCACTCTACTGAGATAAAGAAGCAATGTCTACAGAGGTCTTCATCAAGAGCTAAACAACCCAAGGAACATTCTCCAGGCTTTTTAATTTATTTCATACATTGTTTTCTCTTTATTCTCTTCACAAATGTTTATCTGGATTAAAATAAGTCACCTGTTTCTCTACTGGATTTTATTCAATTTTAATCTTTGAGACCAACAACTGTCCCCATATATTAAACAAAAATTTAATCTTCTTAACAAAAGCTTATTCTTCTTTCTGTATTTAATTTAGTCCATGACAAATTAAAATGGGTATTTCTTCCTCTACTTGGAATGTTTCATCAAATACATAGATTATTTGTAGACCTGTCTCCAGAATTTTCTTCTGCTTTACTAATTATATTTCATATCCAGACAATTCACATTAATGTAAACAACACAGACGAATCCTCACTCCATCCATCTCTTAATTGTTTTGTTTTGACTATTTAAATCATTCTAGTTACTCATAATACATGTCAAAAGCAATCTTTTCAAGTCTTGGGGGGAAATTAATGATTACTATTATTACAAGTATCATCTGTAAGTCATGAATACTTTTTTAAGAAAGGGAGTCATCAATATATTCTTTGCAGAAAGTTGAAAGATAAATTTTATTTCAGGGTGCCCATATTACTAAAAATATTATCATTCTTTTAAAATATACCATAAAAAATGGCTAGGACATTATGATGTAATTTCATCAATAATTAATACTAAAGTACTCTTGCTAAGATACAAATTAATTTGGAGATGCCTGGAATCATAGATCTTATATCTAGAAATGAGCTTAGAATCCATTGAACCTATCCCATTATTACAGCTGATTTTACAGTTGTGGACACCGAGTACTAAATAGGCAACTTTCAAAGTCAGCCAGAAATTTACAGGTAGATCTGGGTCAAGGATCCAGGAATACATTTATGCCCAAAAGTACTCATGAAATTAAGTTAAAAGATTAGGGCTTTCTGTTACTTAATAGCTGTGGGAGAAAGGACAGATTACTTAATCTCTGTGAGCTTTCATTTCCCATCAGAATAAAAGATATGATATCACTACCTCAGTGTTATTGTTGAGAAGATCATTTGAAGTAATTGTGTGAAAGTACCCTATAAATATAGCAGTGTTACTAGTGAAATACTAATGTGTATTTTGAAATCTAAAATGGAGCTATTGTTAATGAGCTCTGTGAGAAATAAGAATGTTATGGTGCTCCCTATCAGGAGCACTGTATTTCTTACGAAGATTAAAAATGACTGATACAGATATCCCCTTGGTTCCACAGATAGCCTTAAAAACAGGAAATTGGTTCTTACAGATCAATACTCACTCTAGCTCTAACTATAACTTTAACAGCTGTTTCATCTATCTTAAATAGAACTAGCTATACTGCTGAAATCTGAGCGCATTCCATGTGACTGACAGTTTTTTCCTAAAGCTATAACTGAGCTTGTTGGATAAAGGTTAATTGCTAACTGTGTAATGCTAATGATACCATATTGATAAAATTATGGGATCACTGATAGAGAAAAGGCTCCTAAAGCACTGGAAGCTGTAGGGGAGGTCTAAATAATAGTTATTGATTTGTTTCTCTGAGGGCCACTAAGTAGTGCAAACTACTCAGAAGAATAAAAATTATCCACAGGGTTTCTATTCTTTTACAATTCATTTCTTTGCTTTCAATTTTTACCTGCCAATAGCCAATTGTAATTTTAATAATTATGTGTCTCAAAATAAGCAGTTTATTATACCTTGGAGAAAGAAATACTACAAATTCTTTTATTCCCTTTTATTGAGTTTCCTCTCCTCTACTGAGTGTGTGTTAAAGCACAATAATCAGGCAGCAGCTCCTAAATCTCATGGCTTTAAGACAAATGAAGCACCGAAAGAGGGGTGGATTAAAAGTATTTAAAAAGTCAACTTCAGAAAATTCCCCATGACCCTTCTTTCCCAAGTTATGCTTCACTCTTGCCTGAATTTGAACCAAGAATTCATCTCCACAATTTGTTCCATCTGCCAGTAGATTGATCCCCACTCACTCTAGGCTGGTGCACCCCTCCAAAATCATTTTCATTATTGTTAGCATATATTGACTGAGTACCTTAAATCAGGCTGTTGAATTTTACATGCATATCATCCACCCTAGAAGCTTGGTGGTATTATCTTCATTCGGTAGCTGAGGAAACTGGAAATCAGTGAGGTTAAGGAGCTCACTTTCGTTCACAGAGTCGGTATTCCATAGCTAGAAGTAGATCCATGCAGGCTGCTCAGGGCTGCAGTATGGAAAATATTCCTCCTTTTTACTTGTCTAGCTCATTTCCCAGGGATTTCAAATTTTTCTAAGACATTTATTTTCCTAAGAAACTTGTTTAGTCCAACAGAGAGAGATCCCTACCAAATTCTCTGACTGGTTTCAGTACATATTTCAGTGAACCCAATCACTTGAGTGTTTGGTATAAATTTAGATTATGTATTACCTAAGATTGCTCACTTATACTTAGAAACACTCTAAAGGATAATGGAGAAAAGCACAATCATTTATAGGATCAAAGAGGAAAGAATAATTAGTTATAATTTAAGAGAATCGGGGCAGTCTTCACAAGGAGGTGAGGCTTAAGTTTCAGATATATTTATCCAAAGGAGTCCAAATCTATTCTGTGGTCTAACTCCCAATGTTCAGAACTAGAAGATATCTGTAATTATCATTCTTCTAATAAAATTTTGAGGAAAAAATCACAAAATTATGTAAAAATTTCAAATAAATTAACCCAAAAAGTCTATGATAGATTAAAGGTCACTGTAAAAAGAAGCCAAGTTTCATCAGTTTGCTTTAGATGCGAGAGTTCAATGGTTTAGGAAATCAGAGATGTAATCTGTGGCAATGCTTGTGTCAGAAAATAAAAAAACAGAATTTCTCAAGCATAAGGCATTTTACAACATAAAACTTTGCCATAATGAAATTATAAAAGTAGATAATTAAGTCTATACATGCAACTGTCACAGACATACTATGTGATGAATTCTTTAGTAAATGTTTATGAGCTATCCCCCAGATGTTCTCAGTTCATCATAGCACTAGTGAGAAAAAAAATAATTGCTGCAGATATAAAAACACAGAATTCTCAAGCTAGATGGGACTTTATTTTTAATCTAGTTTAATGCATTCTCTTATGAAGAACACGAAGGCCCAGGGTAGTGTTGGTACTAGATGTCACAGGCACTTAGTAGTTGAGTCAGGACTGCAACTAATCTTTTGGGTCCTAATTCACCACCCTTTCAGACTCACCTTGTTTATCTCCATTGCATTATGGCCTCTTATAGTTCAGGAAAGGCAGCTGAAACCATGTCATTGCTCTCTTCCCCAAGGGGTCATCTAAGCAACGTGAATAGAAGATCAAAGAGGAGGAACATAACTGTTTACACCATGGGTCCATTTACGATTGTAAATGCCCTTTTCCTGAGGCCTCGAGTGCCACTTATCATGCTCAGTTTGCTCCTACTTCTGTCATGTTTCAGATTCTTCATAATAAAATTACAAAGAGTGCAATCAGAAGGGATGTGAGGCTCCTTTTCTCTGTCCAGCAATGCAGAAGACCATGTGAGCACTCCATTAGCTTACTCTTATTTTGCTGAATTTATAGGCTGAATGTCTTTCATTGAATTTTATATTGTCACCTGTTTAAGGAAATGTCTCACTAGCTAAGACTTACTGGTTTCAAAGGCTATATACTGGCCCAGTTGTGCATTTCCTGGTACCTTGGATCACCACTGTGCTTCCCCTAAAGCAAGATTTCTTAGGGAATGGTCCCTGGGAACAGCTGAATTGCTTGTTAGAAAAGTAAATTTCTGTGCCCTACCCAGGTCTACCAAACTGAATTATACTTTTCTAAGTTTTTTGGGTGATTCTAATGGCCCTAAATTTTGAGAACCTCTTCTCCAAAATTAGGTAGTAAAGAACTAAGGCAAATTCTATTGGTAAGTGGAAGCTCTAAAACCTTGCTACCCAAAGCGTGGTCCACAGTCCAGGGTCGGCATCCCCTGGGAGCTTGTTAGAAATGCAGAATCTCCACTCCCACCCCAAACCTACTAAATTAGAATCTGCATTTTAACGAGATCCCTAGGTGATTCGTTGTGTAACAAAAATTGAGAAGCACTACTCTAAGAAATTTTTGCATGAAAAGTTAGATAATGAAGGCCAAATACATTTCTCTTGCTTGAATCACTTGTATAATTATCACTGTCTTCTCTTGCTTTTTACAATGTAGTTAGAGCTGTGGGCAATAGCTATATTTCATGAGAGGACTTCAAGAGACACCATGTTCCCCAGAGCTGCCTGAGGAACTTCTGTTTTAAGGTAGAGCATGGCTGGCGGAGAAGACAGTCTCTAGCCATTGCAGACAGCTACTCCAGGATAGAGATTTTTTATCTGGAAAGGCCAAGAATCACTTCCTTGCCTGAAATCCTTGAATCAGTCTGAAGGTTGACTAGATAAAGCTCTACTCTGTTTATTTTCATATTTAATTCACTGAAAATCTTGAGTAAATTCTGAATATTAATCCAAATTAAAAGTTATAAATAGATCTAAGCTAATCCACACTGTTGGCAACACAGCTTGTCCAGTGAGTCTTTGAGCAAATCAGTTAACCTCTCTAGGTTTTTGTATCTTACAAATGGGGGTGATAATGCCTAAGACAAACTGTTTAGTATTAGAGTTTTATTTATGCTTTTTTTTAGGATAAAAGGAAAATCTGTTTGAGAGTACATTTTAAAGCTGTAACAAGTTTCACAAATGTGGTTCCACAAATGTCAAATTGATGAGCTTCAAGTCAAAGCTCACAGATTTCTCTGATTTTTCAAATATTCCTAGACCCTCTGACTTTCTCTGTCTTATGATCCACTAATGTCAAATGTAGATCTAACTCTAAGACCTGTGGTGCCCTTCCTGACACCGTGCTTGCACACTCAAGCTTGCTATCCTCTATTTTTCCTCTTCCAAACGCACTTCTGTAACACAACACCACCTGTGCCAACACAGTGATGGACAGTACATTTTGCAAATGAGATCCTATGGGATGATAGATCAGATATTTCCCTGAAGTCTAGACACATTCCAGGGAGCCTACTTCACTCATTATTTATGCAAAAGTCTGCCATTTAGTCACCCAAGATTTTTAAGATAAGAGCTTGCTTTCTCACCACCTTTAGATGGTGTAGATTAACACATCAGAGAAATTCCTGACACTGTCTAGTGCTTTACATTTTGTACTGGACTGTAAAATGCAAGATCTCACTTTACTTTCATTTAAAATATATATTTTTATTTTTGTACTTATATTTTATAATCTCTTCTTATGTACCTTTCCTTTACTGATTTCTGAACTTCCGGAGGGAGAGTAAAAAGCTGCTGTATATTTCTAGGTCCAGAATCTTACAAAATATCTGGCACTTAGTTTCACAGTTACATGTCTGTTGGATGACTTTCAAAAGTTCATGTGTGCACATTGAAAATAAGAGAAAATGAAGACACTATGTATTATGTTCACTGTGATCTGATACAGAAGGCCCAACCTAGAAAATCCATCTACATACAGTTCAGTCTACTATAAAGTTAGACCAGAAGCTTTAACATCAAACACTATCCCAGTCATTAGAAAGGGCATCTGCTCATTGAGACATTATATTATAGAGGCTAAGAGCACAGATGAACCAAGACTACCTGGATTTGAACCCTGGCTCTGCTAGTTGTTGTCCTTGAGTTATCTTTTTTCCCTCTGTGCCTCACTTTCCTTAAATGTAAAATGAGGGAAATGATATTATTTATTTCTTTGAATTGGAATGATTAAATGATTTCATACTTATAGAGCAATTAAGAACATGTCAGCTTTCATTAGTATTATTAGAGACACCATTTCTCATTTCATTTTGACATTAGAGCCAACAACTTCCAAACTGATCCATTTTTAATGTTAATATTATACATCAGATAATACTAAATTTTATTTCTGTTCTTATCCCAATGTTATTAATTGATGCCAAATCATCAAATAATTCCACCTATCTATCCAAACACTGTATGTGTTTTTTTAATATCTACTATTTGCCTAGCACTATTCTGGGCTCTAGAATTACACTGACAAAGTGTGTGGTTACATAAATTTATATTTAAATTAATGAAAATTAAGTACAATTAAAAATTTAGCTCTTGTGTTGCACTGGCCACACTATTAGTATTCAATCATTACATGTGGCTGTGGCTACAATATTAGACTGTACAAATACAGAAAATTTCCTTCAGAGCAGAAAGTTCTACTATATAGAGTTGCACCACAAATATAAAAGTAGAAATTGACATTCCACTAGGAATGTAGATAATAAATAATTGTAATAATTAAGATAATAAACATAATAATTATGAAGTAATAATTTTCTATGGAAAAACACATATTTAGTTACTGAAAAAATCAGTTAGAAAAATTATTTTAATATGTAATTCTTGAATGAACTATGTAATTATATTAAAATTATAGCTGTTTTATCATTTATAGAAGTAAAGTATGTATATCACAGAAAGTTTTAAAAATATAAAAAATTATAAAAAAACATAAAAATGTACATAATATTATATTATAAAAGATTCATACACATATATATCCTGACTTCATTTTATATTTATAATTTAAGCATTATATTATGTCAGTCTTCAAGTATGATTTTCAAGGACTACATAATAGTCCAATTTGTGAATAGACTTATTTATCACTGTGTCACTGGAATTTAGTTTGTATTAAATTTTTTATTCTAATACCTAAACATTCACGTATCATTATTTGCCTTTGTATTTTTTCCTCTTAGAGTACCATGTTTAGTACAAAGTTATTAAACACTTTTAGATTTGACTCATACTAAAAAAAGACTTTCCAAAAATCTAAACTTTTTAATTGTGATAAAAGCTATTGTGCTTAAATTTATATTTCTTTGATTAATTCTGAGAATGAATTACACTGACAAACTGTTAACAATTTTTATTTTCTTAATCTCTATTGTAGTTTTATATCAATTTTTTAATTGCAAAATTATATGAGCTTTTTATTTTAAAAATGCTAACAATTTGTCTTTTCTATTTTTGACATTTTCCCCAGTTTGTTGAATATCTTAACTGTTTTTTTATGTGTAAAAGTTCTCAAACCTTTTTTTGCCTTCTTTCATTGCTTTTTAGCTTTATAAAGCTCCTGTGTTTAAAAGAACACCTGACATACAATGACTGCCTAATAAATATATAACAAATTAGTGGGTAAATAAATAAATGAAATATTTGACCCATAACAGCAAACAATAGTCTCATTTTTTCTTACAGATATAGGTCAGTCCTTCCAATCATTTGGATGTAATCTGGAACTAGAAGAAAAATTGGGGATTAGTATTAATTTACTGATGGTCGCATACTCAGTATCTAGGGAATTATCACACCATACTGTCTCCCTGAAGGGAGCCTCTATCAAAGCTTATGCTCCAGCATCTTGTGTACATTCATTCCTGATGGTCACCCTAGATATTTTTCATCCTACAGAAAAATGCTTTTTGGTAGTTCTATTTTTTTTTAATGACAACTTTGCTCATTATTTAGTAAATGTTTAAAATTTACTCCTTCTCAATTTCTACCTGCCCTTTTCTGTCCTCTTTCTTCTATTATAATCTTGAGCACACATGAGTAATAAAGAAGGATAATTGAAGTTCAGTGGCATGAGGAATAAAAAAAAGAAAAAAAATGTGTCCTGCTTCTCAATATTTTATTATGAAATCATGGTGAAACAAACAATTTGTATTTGGAAGGAAAGGACATAAGTCAGCATACACATTGGGTAAGTAAACTTGTTTTCATTGAGTATCAGTAGAGATGGCAATGTTTATTCATTAGACCTGTTTCTCCCCAAGAGTACTATATATGTTGTTCATAATGAACCATTTGCCATTCTCCAAATGTGCTCTTCCCTCCCATTTTTCTCTTTTGAGCACATACAATTCCATAAGGCTGAAATGTCCTAGTCATCTTTGTTCTTTGCCTGACAAATATTCTTTCATTTGAATTTTTTTTTCCTACAATTAAGGAATCATTTTTCTATGGCTGCCTTCAAGAGTCTTCATTGTCTTTAGTTTTCAGAATTGGGATGTGTTTGGCATGGATTTCTTTGGGTTCATCTATTATGGGATTTTCTCCACTGGCTTCTCAAATCTGAATGTTTATGTCTTCTGCCAAATTGGGGAATTTTCAGCCATCACAAATTTACATATATTATTTTTTTGTCTGAATAATCTAGCCCGAAGCTATACTAGCAAAATATAAATGTGAAAAAAAAAGATTTTATGGACTATTTATTTCCCTGGTTAAATAGAATAATAATACTTCTTCTCAATAGAATACTAAGCCTCTAGAAAAAGAGATAAAGATTATCTCTATATATTAATATATTCAATAAATTAAGTAAAACTGCAAGATATAAAAAAATATACGTAGTAGGGAACCAATAGACTAAAAAGAAGGTTATAAAAATATATTTAATATTCATTCATATTTTTAAAATGGAGAATAAACTTTAGCATTACATGTGGTCCATTGTTGACCAAAACATTATTAAGAACCTGACTGTAATAGCAACATGGTTGTAGCAGTTCCAGTCTTCACGTCCTCATGGAGCCCCATCCGAGAAAAGTGTAAGTGCATCTATAGGTAGTTTTAAGAGGAAATAAAAATTTCTCCTGCCAAATCCCAATTAATTTTTCTTGGTTTTCTTTAGCTCAGATTGACTTACATGACCATTTATGACCTTTAGTCATGACAAAGGAAATAGTATATTCATAAAATTAATTGAATCATAACCATCTATCCTGGCATTAGGGGGTGTTGGCAGTCATTCTCACCTAAATAAGAGAGTTGGTTAGGGGTGTTTTCCCAAAGATCATTTGGAGTCCTGCTTTTAGCTGGGGAATAGTTATGAGATGGCTAAAAAACAAAAACTGAGTTTTACCTAGGAAGTGTTAAGTATTGTGCCAAGCTCTAAAGACATAAAGCTAAAGCAGCTCTTCCAAGCTCTTTAGCTGAACCCATTAATGTATCTTGCATACCCCAATTGGGACTCTCCTCCCAATGGAGTCTCAAGCTTTATTTCATACATCAAAAAATTCTTCTATTATTAACATCTACCATTCTAATGTCTCAACACCTTCACAAACTGTGACTTAACAAATATGCAATGCATTCTAGAAAAGCATGGGACTTAGAGTGAGCATCAAGCTTTGAATTTTTAACATGAGTAATTACGTGACCTTGATCAAGCACATAACTTTTCAAAACCTCAGTAATTTCATCAGACAAGAAAATAATGATTATTATCATCATCCTCATTATTATAAATAACTTTTTAAATGTTCTTAATACGTGCCAAGCTCTGTTTAAGTACTTTAAATGTCCTAATTCATGTAGGCCTCACAGCAATCCTTTCAATAAGAGCTATTGTTAAATCCATCTTATATGTGAGGAAACCAAGACCTAGAGATATTAAGTAACTTGCCAAAGTCCTCCTACCTTATAGAGAGCTAAGATTTGAACCAAGTACTCTGACTGCAATTAGATTTGTGTAAACAGGTGGAATTTCTTAGGATAAAGAAGCCACTCAATATATGTTATTATCCATGAACCAAAATAATAATCTTTCTACTTCACAAGGTGGTTGTAAAGTTTAAATAAGATAAAGTCGTAGAAGTGCTTCATTAAAAAGCAATACACTGTACAGATATAATGTATTATAATTCTTATTATGATGTTTCCTCCTTTTCTAAATCTCTCCAGACTTTGGTAAATGCCTTGTTTGGATATTCTGTATAGATATTCAGTCAGTTTCTATTTTTCATTAAAGCTTATATATCTTTAGTAAAAACAGCTTGTCTTTTGTAAACCCTTTTTCATGTTAAACCCCTTTAGAAATTTCTTCTTAATTCTTCCTTTCCGCTCATTTCTACTTTTGCTGTCATCCTTTTCTCTGTGGAGCTTGCATTTCCAGACATTATGATAATGAGCACATCCTGGCCACATTTGCTCTATTCCATTACTTTCATGAGATAGTATATGGCAGTTTCAGACCTGAGTCAATAGTTTCAGTGTTCTTCTTTTACTTTTTTTTCTCTCCCAAAACGGTATACTCTTCCAATGCTCTTGCAAGTCTCTAAGTTTTTACACAGGGCTTTAGTTTCCTTTCATAGGTATAATTTTGAGTGGTTCTGAAATTTTGTTTGGCATGGTTATTAGAAAATTAGTTAAATAAATATTTATTTAATATATGCTATATGGCAAATGCTATATGAGATGCTGAGGATAAAAGGTTAACTTCACATACTTCTGAAAACTTTCATTAGTGAGAGACTTTTAAGATTGCTACCAAGCTGTCAGTCCTTGCCTTGCTCTTTGTTTTTCACTTAAATACATAAAGTAGGAAAGATAGGAGATGATATCTTACACTAAATTTTTCTTCCAACTATTCCTACATATAATAGACGAAAAAAATTGAAGGTACATAACCTAAATGATATTAAAAATTACTTTTACTACTCCTCTCCTTCCAACTAACTGTTCTTTCACATAGAGTTCCTTATATTCAAATAAGCTCTTCCAGAGCTTAAAAAATAATCATCAGGTAGTCCCTAGGTGATGTTATAATCATAGAAAATAATAATTCATCTGTTTTATGTGGTCTTTTAAAAAACAACAGAAATCTCTTTTTGACATTATTACCAACATAATGGAATAACCTCTAGTGATTGGTCATATCTAGAGGTTAAATTGGTAAAGAAGGCCTAACATTTTGGGGGTGGAGAGCTTTAATTTTTTTAAAATGAAAGTTGAAAAACAATGTTGTTTTCCACCATAAAAATGAATGCATTTTTGCTTTAGAAATGGACTTTATTCCCTTTCCTGAAAAACTCCCCAAAGCTGAAAACTTGTTGCTAGCAATATAGTCATAGTGAACTAGTATGTTAAGTATTTCAGGGATTTGTTTTGTTTATTTTGTTTTCAAGGCCTTATTTTCCTGTTTTCCAACATGTCCAGAATCTCAAGAGCCAATTTAACATATGATGCACATTGATTACGTTAGCTGAGGACTTCCAGTCAACTTTAGGGAGAATTCTTGTGGGAACCCAGAGGCCTTGCAAACTCTACTGTCTGTGAGATCCCTTCTTTCTGACACAAATCCAACCACTTCTGTTGGCTGTGTGTCTGTATGGCCTTCTGAATAAAGAATTCTTAGCATTGCTGCATTTCTGCTGATAAAATTCTGGAGAACAAGCCTACTACAAATATTGTCTGCCAACAGTGTGTCTCAATCCTCCCTAGTTAGTCACATCCCGAGATTGAGTTGGCCAAGGAGATCCTGGAGAACTTGGAGTATCTCCTCCTTAAAAAATGAGTTTCCCTATTGTTTGCCAAAGGAATGTCTGAAATTCAAAAGAGAAGAAACAAAATGGTGTCTGTAACTATAGATGGAAGGACTTAGTAAGTAACAACAAATGAGTAATGATTCTAAAACCTATATGGTTTCCAAGCACTAGGAGATGGCAAGTTATTTTAATCTCCCATGCCAACTTCAATTAACTAGCAGTGACTCCCTAGAGTGCTGTGTTAAAAATGATCCTGAAACTGCATGCAAGAGTATGATTTGTCATAAACAATGTCTGCCATGAGCAAAGACAGAGGAATAGTGGCTTATATGTCATGAAGTTACTATTCTCATGCTGAGGCTTCAATTTTAGCATTAATCACTAAAGAAACTCACTATGCTAGAAACAATATATGCAGGAACTATAAGCTTTAGTAGCTTCAAATAAATATATACCAATCAGAAGAGAGCAGCAAATTTACTAATTTAAAATACTGGTGTTTGTAGGGTGACATTCCTTTAATGGTGGTATTTTAAAAATGAATATCGTTGTTCTCAATTAATGCCTGATTAATTAAAGAATGAGCTCTATGAGGCCAAACTAATACACAATGTTGTAGTGGGTGTGGCTGACTACTAATAACCCTCCAAAGTCTGCTTCCCCTTATATAGCAATAGTATTTCAGCAGGGCATAGTCTAGCTCAACTCTGCTTTTCATAGCTTCCTTGTAGTGCATTGTGATAATAGAACTAACTCCATCTCTTTCCGGTGGAATGTGAATAAAAATTATTGTGCAAATTACATATTACTTGCTTCAAAGGGAATTGCTAGTCCTCAACTTCTTTTTCCCCTTTATATAGGTTAGAATGACTACATGGCAGTGACTTCACTTCAACTCAACAATCAAAAGCAATAGCTGGGGAGGTATTAATTAATTAATTAATATAAATAAAACAGGCCTAAATCCCTGAATGAGTGCGTAGAGCAGAGCTGTCCTGCCAGCCCAAACCATTCTCCTCTAGACTGTTAACTATAGAGAGAAATAAAGTTCTATATTGTTTAAGCCTCCATATTTTGGGGTCTCTGTCATAGTAGCTTTAGCCCAAAGCTAACTCAAGTGGTAATTAACAATCAGCAGGGTGTGTAATCAGACTATTAGGAAGACAGTGACAGGAATGTCTCATATAACTCGCAAGGTCTCCCTATAGCTACTGGGGTACAGAAGCAGGATGCAGAGCCCTGCAAGGTATAAAGAATAAAAAGGACCCAAGTCCTGATTGATGCTGAGCACAAGTCAAGTATCAAGGTCAATACCTTAGGCAAAGAGGACAAGAAGTGGACCAGTTACTTGAACAGAAAAGAATAAACAGGGAGACTTTTTTTTTTTTTAGTAACTCTTCTCTGCTTAAGATCTGGACTGGTCTCAGAGATTGGGCATGAATTAAACCATATGTGAAAGTTAAGACATTCTAGCTGAAAAGGTTGCAGGGTCTTGTGTCAGGAAGCCAAGCATGTCACTATTTAAATTCTTCTGGAATTCTCATTTTTGCCCAAATCCTTATATCTTTTCACCTAATCCATACATCCACCTCTGCTGGGCCTGCTCTCTGACCTCCAGTTCAAATATCTTTCTTAGTCCTACAGCTTTTTGAGCCAACACGGACCCATTGGGTAACCAACACAAAGATTCTTTGGATGGCAACATGAATTAATTCTCCTTTATCTTCCACCTCAAATTTAGTCAAAAACTATCTATAAAGGAATTTCCATTAAAAATATACTTGTTGAGTACCAATTTTTTATATATTTTCTACTTTTATTCTGTTTTATTTCTCTCAATAATATCATTCACTCCAGATTCTTCCTTACTTTTTTCCCTAATCTTATCATTTTACTTCAGAATTATTCCTTGAGCCATCCTCTCTACCACAGCATAGGCCAGGCTTTATAAGAACTTCTTAATTTTTTTCCTGGTTCAAATCACTCATTTTACCTCATCCTACACCTGTCAGATAATTCTTTATAAACACAGATTTGGTCATATTACTGACCATCCCCTTCCAAACCTCACAAACCTACCCATTTCTTTCAGAAGAAGATAGTTTTAAATCTGGTCTCCAAATCTTTCTAGCTCTGACTCACTTTATTTACTCATGAACACAAAGGCCAGTGTAAGCCAATTCTCCTGAATTTAGACCCCAAACAGTGAGAAAATAAATTAGGTTGACTTCATTTTCTGACCCTGTGGAGAGTTCACTGTAACTGATTATCTAAGCCTTCATATTTTATAGAAAGTCCTTCTCCTGTTAGACACAAAATTATAAAAAATATTAGTAAATGTTCCCAAAGCCTATGAAGAAATTTGGCACTTCCAAAAATATCCTCCTTGTATTATTGCAAAGAGTTATTTTCCTGCGGCTTTATGGCAGGAAGTCTTTTATTTGATATTTCCAGTGTTACAGGGTGTGATGTTGATATTGTTCTACCATGCTGACTGTAACTTACAGTAATGTCTTCAGGTTACCCTTTCTTTCTATCAACTTCTCTTATCTTTATGGCTTCTAATCTTTGTAACCAGTCTTTATCAATAAAATCAAGCTAGCTGCAGAAAACAAATTAGACATAAGGCTCACAGAAGAGATAATGGAGTTTTCACTACTTCCTCTGAATATTCTATTTCAATAATTTTTGCTGCTGGAAATTTTCATTTTATCTTCAAGTCAGAAAATCCTTTGATGTGAGTAGTTACTTACCACATTAAAGTATAAAAATTAGCAACTTGTTAGCATCTCATTTTTCCTTGGGATTTTACTGCCTTTCACATGTCATAATGTTTTACCTTGCAATTATTCTTTGGACTTAAGTAGTTAAGGTGTATTATTTGCTCTATTATTTTTTTCTTATCAATAACTTATTTCACTTCATTGTTTTCAGGGCTCATTAAGTTTTCACCTCATACAATTATGAACCATTTAAATTGAGTCTAAAAAGTATTCAGTATAACACTTCTTATTCTTTTTTATCAATAGTTTCAATAAATTTATTTTAAATTTTAGCTTAAAATTCCCATCCACTCTCACTTCTTCTTATATCACCTCTATTCACTTAGGTGGCTAAGAAAAGCTCTGAAATTGCTAGGGTTGTGTGTTTTCAAAAATCTTACGAAGCTGTTCTATTCTACTGAATGATGTTGGAAGTTACTTAATATAAGGTACAGTGAAGACAATTATCTAACATGTCATGTTACTTCTTCTCCAGTGTCATTAGTTCAAAGTCCTCCTCAGCAACACACTAAGTAGGCCCTTGGTGCATCTCAAATCCAGTATGTTCCTCATTGAATTTTCTGTCCTCTTCCATTACATATCTGCTCCACCTTCTAGCCTCTCTATTTTTATTAATATCACCTTAAATCCCAGTCTCCAGATTGAAAACGCTCCTTAGACTAGCATTCAAACCCATCTTCCCTTGGGCCACTCCTACATTTTCAATCTTATTCCTCATTCCTCCTTTTATATACAATGCACTCCAGCCAAACCATTTTACAAACTATATAGATGTCTAACCAATATACCGTATACTTGAAACTAATTTTTTTAAAAAGTTAAAAAAAAATTTTAAATCATTGATTATCCTCCTTTCACATTCAATTTTTTGTTATATTTTCTTATTGTACCTTCAGAAAGGAATGATATTCTCTCTCCTCCACTTTTATTTGTTCAAATCCTACTTATCCTTAAAGGTTGAATTCAAATGACTCTGCAAAATATTTGTCTTATAATCTTAAAAGTATTCTCTCTCCTCTAAATTCCCATGACATTTTAACTATATTTCCTCTCACATGCATACCACTTTCTTCTTTAACTTTGGTTGACTTATGAATGTACCTTATTTTTCTTACTAGACTACAACTTCTTGAGGACCCAATATATTTCTATATAAAATTATCCTTTTAATTTTTTATCCTGCATAGTGAGTGACAAATACCTTACACAGAGAAAGGAGGTACTTTCATGTATTTTCTTAATTCTTTCATGTAATAACTCTATAAGCTCATATAATTTTTGTCCACTTTACAAGTAAGAAAATGTATGATCAGAGAAGTAATTTGCTCTTAGATGCATCAAATAGATATTTAACTATATTGAATAAATGATCGAGCAAATAGATCACGTCACATAAAGTTTAGAGGGTTTTTATACTAAAGATGTTCCTCAACAGCCAAGAAAGTTCAAAAGCATAGTCGAGAAAGAGATCTGTTCTTGTTTTGTTTTTGTGAATTGTTTCCATGAAGTGGTAAATAAAATTACCATTCTCATATATGACTTTCTCTTGTAATGAGGCAAATGTCACAAAACAACAACAACAACAACAACAACAAACCCTACTGAATCAGTAGGGATAAAGAGAGGCATAACTTTATATACACATACAGATTTGCAACGATGGTTAGAAATCATTCCTTTTAGCAACAGTCTTTTGGGTAAGCACTTTCTTTTCCCTGGAAAATTGATGAATCTTCCTAGTATGACTTTGATACTTTTCTGATAATTGCAGGTTAATGAACTGGCTGATGGGTAGGACTTGAATTCAGGTTGGTAAATGGGAAATTGATGTTCATCATCATGCCAGAATTTCTGAGTGTGTATGCCAAACAGGGAAGTCTCCCTACTTTTACCTTTAAAAAAAAGTTATCTACAATGAGGAAAAATGCAAATGGAGCCATTACCTGGCAATAGAAAATGCTCTTAGATTTTTTATAGCTATCCCAGAAAGGAGTGTAACTGAGAGGATGGCATATCCTGGTCCTTGAGCAAGAAACTGAGGTCAAGTGAAACACAGTAACCAGGGCTCCAGGATTGCCTCCAAGAGTATAAAGTGAAGGAAAGTTGAAAAAGCTGCTATGTTAATTGTAAGAATGGAAAATCTATCAAGCTCAAACCCATTCTCAGGGATCCTTACATCTCATCTAGGGAAAACCATGAACTTTGTATGGAGAAATGCAATACACTTTTTGCTTCTGTGATTTACTGTATCCTTAAGCAAAGCAACCTCCTCATTTGTGAAATGTAAATTTTACAATTATTTCCTCTACTGGGCGGTAATGAGGATTGAAAGAGATGAAACATTTAGACAAAGTCTGACACATAGTAAACAATCAATAAATGTTGTTTCAATAAGTTTAAAGTTTAAATGCAAAAAAATAAAATTAGGGAGTTGGAAGAGAAAAGGAAAGCCAAGAAATGTCTATTTCAATCAGTAGAGGCCTGTAAAGACAATCTGAATCACATTTAGTCTTTTGGACAAATAACAGAGGATATATAAGAATTAATATAATTTTTCATTAAGTGTTTAAGACATATGGACAAACCAAGCCTGGCCTTTTTCTCTTTGCCCAAAAAAATTCTAGCCACAATAAAACTTGGAGTATGATCAATGTAATATCTTCAATGGAGTTTCTGGTGAATGCATACTTTCACATAACTTTGTCTGAAGGGTTCTCAGTGGAGTCTCTCACCACCTTCATCTAATGGGCAGCAGCTGCCTGGAGACAATCCTTCCATATTACTCACCTTATCGGGCTACAATAAAACATCTCCACTCATTCTACTTTGGGAAGACTATCTGTTCTTCTTGCTATTTGTAATGTTGACAATCTCTTTTAGTGTAGTTTTTCTTACACCAGGTGGTTCTGCCTTTTTAGCATTTTTCACTGAATAGTTAATTCCTTTCTGAGGTTATTTGAATTTTAGTTTGTTTCTTTATTTGGAACATTTGGATTTTCTACTCTCTCCTGGACTCCTACTTGGCAGCAACAATGAGAAGCAGATGTTCACCCTGGGAATTGGAATAGAGATACCGGTGTCATCATTATGGTTCAAAGCTTGTCATATCCACCTAGATCAACCTGCTTCTTTTGTTTATTGCAGTCAGATTTCTGATTCAAAGCCAGATCAATATTTGTACTGACAGGTATACCATTGTTTTTTTCCTACTGTTCTCCTATTATATATCTTTTATTTGATATCAAGAGGAAGAGGTAAATGATGTGGGTTTGGTCATTGTACTTTTATAATTTTTAGACAGTTCAGCTTTCCACCATATCTATTAATTGATTGATTGATCAATCTATCTATTTTCAATATACCTATGCCTCTTTTTTGCTCTTCAAATGTCATAATAATTGTAATAATTCTGTGAATCAATCTCATTAAAAGAAATTAGTTAATAGTAGAAGAAAAATATTGGAAGAAGTGGCAAAGCTAATTATAAAAATATCCCAATAGCCGGTGCCCTTGTGACTCCAAATTTAGATATTTTTCTAGATAATTACTACCCATCTCTAGAATTTAAAGTAGAGATGATAATGATCACAGTGTTGACTCGTAGACATTTTGTTTTCTCTATAAATTTGAGATTGAAGTATAATAGAAGAAAACTAAGTTCACTCAGAGTTATAAATCCTGATTTCAAGTTCTGGATCTGATCCTAACTACATGATCTTGAATTAAGCGCAGATACATACACACATATTTTATATGCATGTACATGTGTATATATGAACATATATACCCATATACTATAAATGTTACACATAGAGAAAATACATATATTCAAATTTTCAATTAATATATTTTAGAGACAAATTAGAATAATTTAAGAAATCACAACATAACAAAGGTAAAAGTAAAAAGACATTTTTTTAATACTATTAAAATAGTTGGATAATTTTATGTGTGTCAGAAACTGACTAGCTATTCATCAAACCCAGTTTGTCTTCTTCTTTGCAGTTAGATCTGGCTATGTGACTGAGTTGGAGACAATGTTATATTAGTAAAGGGGAGGTGCTCCACTTCCAGGCTTTACCTATAAAAACCTCCTCCATGAATTCTTCATTCTCTTATCCCTTCAAGTGAGGACAGTCAACTTGCAGATCCATGAAGCCGAGTCTTAGCATCACAACCTGGGAAATGCTGCCTGCCAATTAAAGCATGACATGGGCAATACATACACTTCTTATTGGGTTAAGCTTGAGATTTGGGCATTTATCTATTAAAGCAACAGAAATGACAGATGGTAGACTTAAGAGGCAGGATGCCAAGCTGCTGGAAGTGGAATTAGTCAAATTCTAATTGGGAAGAGCCCAATGCACACAGTTAACTATGAAAACAGGTCTGAATGAGATCCAGTCAATGAATGACTGGTTGAAACATATTTGGTCAAATTTGCATTGACAGCAGTGACAAATTTTGAGGTCCTTAGAGGAGATTTCTGCCAATCCTAGAACAGTAAAGCTTCCTGAACCACAGGAGAATATCTCAGAGGGTCCTGATTATCTCTTTAAATAGCGTTTGTTCATGGATATGCCCAGTGTGAAAAAATATTCCTGTAAACCTAAATTATGGAATTTGAATACTTGCAATTATCATAAATGGCAGATCTTAGACTATCTCTTTTAATCTGAACTCAATTTTTTATACTTCTGTGAAGCCTTAAATAACCATAGAACTAAAATCGTGCACAGCTTCCAGTAAGCCTTTTTACTGACATTCTAAGACCATTAAGAATAAACTGGGAAAAAAATCCCATAGAAAAAAAATGTAAAAATAATAAATGGTTTCTAAGTTTAAATAGTAGTCATAATTCTAAATAGAAACCTAAGATTAGAAAACAGTTCCTCTCCAAAACAAATTCTTCTGGATATGGTTCTTCATGTTGCAATACTGTTCAATGCTATTTTAAATTTTTCATATCATTATTACCAAATGTGAAGGCCACAAAACTTGTATTCATTGAGCTCCTAGGAAGTTGTTTTATAACTAATTCAACTATGAGGATGTAGCTTTTTCCTTTCTCTTTGTCTAAGGTCTTGCATGTTTTAATAACTCATGCATCATTATTAGAGATTTGACCCTTTGCAAGAGGCAAAACCATAAAAAGTAAAGCTAAATCCAGGGGAAAGACCAGGAGCACAATCTGGTGCTTCTAGTATGACTGTCTTGTTACTCCACAAACCCTACTACCTGATATTCAAACATCACACTTTCAGATAGGCAGAAAGTAATAGCAATGAAATGCAATTAATAATATCAGTGAAAACTTGAGTCATACCAAAGAGTCAATTAGCATCATAACTGATAACATCTAAATCTAATTTATTCAGTCAAAAATAAGTCCAGTTGGAAGATTTAAAATTATTCCAAACATATCTTAGTATTATTACTATCATATACATTCTACCTGCTAACCCACAACTCCAGTGAGAAGGCTGAAAATGAGACCTGTCCTGATATCAGGTAAACCTCTGCCCACCTCCATTAATACACACATAACCAATACCTCACTTAGGGTTCATTGGACTATCTAAGGTTAAATGTGGGATATATATTATTTAGTGTTTTTATGCATTGAATAAATTACTACACATCAAAATAAAATAGTCATTTCATTTTAGTCTCTAAAAATCATTTTAGTACATGTTCAAAACTGGGAAATGCTTTTTTCTCCATCAAGGTACAGAAGCATTTGCTTTTGACTCAGAAGATTACAATAGGCCCAAACTTTACACTGAACAAATTATAGATAACTAGTAACTCTTACTTTTTAATAATGCTAATGCTTTTCAAATAACACTCCTAAAAAAAAAGTGATAGTATGTGCCATAAGAAAGCATTAAAAAGAAACTTCCCTCTTTTTATTTGTAAACTCAAATGCCATAAAATCAGCTATCCGAACAACAGATGCTACGTACACAATATTAATCTTTAAAACAATTGTGTCATAAGTTTAACAAATGTCTCTTATCAACATATCTATTTGTGATTCAAGCTTTCAAAAAAAAATTCAGGTTAGAATAAAGACATCTCACTGAGTCACATGATTAAATGACAAAAATCTTACATCTAAATCCAATAAAGTCTTGCATTTACGGAGATGATCCAGAAAACTTATCACTTAATATTAATTCTTCACAGGTTTAAAACTTCTAATCCTATAGCAGACACATTTACATGGGCAAGGGATTTCTTTCCTGTGAAACCCTGTTGTAAGGATTCTTCATTTTGTCAGGAGCAATTATTTTAAACTAATGTGTAATAAAAAGACAACTGTATTATTAACTATAAACACCATGCTGTATATTACATTCCCCGAACTTGTTTGTCTTATAATTGGAAGTTTGTATCCTTTGACAACTACTTTTATCTTTAACTAGCTGTAGTGCTGTATCGCCTGTGATGCATGTCATTATAAAATGCTCAATAGCCACTATTCCAGAAAATATTGTCCATTATGTCTGTATGTCACACACTCTCTAAGGTATTCTTTGAAGACAGGATTTAAGTAACAGAAGAAATAAGGGCTGAGAGGCCCATAGGCCTCTACTATTAAAAGGTGTAGGTGTGGTAGGCAGAAAAACATCCTCCAAAGACAGTCATGCCCTAATCCTTGGAATTTATTAATGTATTTTACATGTCAAAAGGGACTTTGCAGTTGTGATTAAGTGAAGGATCTTGAAAGTTTATTCATCCCTCTAGTAGTCTAAAATTACTCTTAAATTAGGCAGACAAAAGCCCCTGACCTATACTTTGTTTTAATGGACCACTGTAGAGATACTCTGAGTGGTGCTAGAATTTTTACTGCATATATTAAAATATGTTATAAGAAAGAACTTTGTGAAGCTCAACAAAAAGGTGGAACTCTCTTGATGCAAGTTATAAAAATCCTTGTGCAATTTGGCTTAAGCAAAAAAGAATTTACCGGCTGTTGTGCTAAAATGTTTAAAGTAATTCTGAGTCAGGTATGAGCCTCCATCAGCTATGAAGACGGAATTAGGAGAGTAAGGCAATTATATTTCACATGGTAAGGTTCCAGAAAGGAGAGAATTGCATAGACATGGGTTTGGAGATTCACAGAGGGCTTCCACCAAGCCCTTAGCTGAACACTCCTCATAAGCCACTGAGGAAACTACTTGAGCCCAAGGAAATAACCACTCTGTGGAACAAAAGGAATAATCTCCGGCACCTGTCCAATACCAGAATGGAAAACTTCACAATTCACAGAGCATCAAGTAGAGAACTCAGATATTGCCTCAGTAATGGGGCAAATTGACTCTAGACTAAAAGTTGATCCATTTATACCTAACAGAGCTTGAAAGCAGGTCTCAAAAGAATAAAACTATTTCTAAATAACTTACCTGTGTCTCAGCACATAGCTTAAGAATATTTTTAGGAATATAAGAATATCTAGCTCTAACCATAATAAAATTCAAAGTGCCTGGTATCTGATCAAAAATTACCAGACATCCAAAGAGGCTGGAAAACAGTTCCCATATTAAGGATATGAAAAGATCGATAGACTCAGAAGGAACAAAAAAAGTGCCTATAGAAGTAGGCAAGAACATAAAACAGCCATTTTAACTATATCACATACTTTCAAGAAGGTAGAAAAAATGAGTATATATGTTACGTAAAGACATGTAAGATATAATAAGATGCAAATAAAAATACAATATTTTAGACGAAAAGTACACTGGACAGAATTCACAGTGGAAAAAATAATGAATGCAAAGATAGAATAGAAACTATTCAAAATGAATCACACAGAGAAAAAGGACTACAAAAATAGAGCATCAGTGAGAACAACTTCAAGCACCCTCATGTGTGTAACTGTCATAACTGAACAGGAAACAAAAATAATTTGAACAACAATGAGAATATTTTAAATTAGATAAACATTATAAAACAAACAGAATTAACATAGCTCGTGGACCCAAAGCACAAGAAATATAAAGAAAATTATACCAATATACATAGTCAAATTCTTAAAAACAGTGATAAGGACAAAATTTTGAAAGTACTCAAAGAACAAAGACATGTTATAAACCAAGGAACAAAGACAAGGATGACAGCAGACTTGTTGGGAATCAGTTCAAGTAAAAAGGCAGTGAAGCCACATCTTTACTGTAGGAATGAAAAAATATCATGAACCTTGGATTTCCAGTACAAGTATCTTTCAGAAATGAATATGAAATGAAGACTTATTCAGTCATACAAAAATCTAAAAATATTGTCACTGATAGGCTTGTAGTATAACAAATATTGAACAAAGTCCTTCAAGGCAGGAGAAAAATAATATTAGATAGAAATCTGAATCTACATTAAGAAATGAACACTGGCAATGGTAAATATGTGGATAAATATAAAAAATATTTTGAAATTTTTATAATACTTTTTAATTGATAATGGGTTATTTAGAGCAAAAATAACAATATATTGTGGCGTTTATTAAATATGTAGAAGTAAAACATGGAATACCAATAGCACAGAGCCCAGAGGCAAGGTAAGGGGTTGGAAATATGCTGCTTTAAAGCTCTCATATTATTTGTAAAGTCATGTGAGTATACTGATATGTGGTTCTTACACTATATGTAAAATGATATAGTATTACTTAAATGTAGGTTGTGATAAGTTAATGCATCTTATAAACTCTAAAACAGCCACTATAAAAACAAAGAATTAAAGCTAATAAGCAAACAAAGGACATAAAACTGAGTCATAAAACATGCACAATTAGAAGGAAAAAAGGTACAAATAACAAGTGAGATAAATAGAAAATACATAACAGGATGATGCATTTAAACACAATCATACCAGTAGTCATACTAAATGTAAATAGTCTAGGCATCCAAGATGAAGATTGCTGGATTCAATAAAAAAAAGCAAGAACCAACTAAATTGTATTTTTGCCTACAAGAAATACACTTTAAATACAAAAACACAAATAAGTGAAAAGGCAAAACATTAATAAAAAAAACTCAGATTGACTCCTTTAAGATTTGACAAATGATGCATATGAAACATCACCTCTTTCCATCTTCAACTTCAAATTAGCATGACGTTTTTGTGTCAATATTAATCATAGGTTAATCAAACTTGAATACCTTAGACATTACAGGCAGTGTTCTTGAGCATCTAAAACTCCCGTCTTTATAGATTTCATCAAGAAAATAAAGAAATATATTTTACTAATTTTCTTAATTTATGAAGCATTCTTGCAAATAATTGAGAAAAATCTAAATTAATAGAAATGTAAGCAAAACATGCATTTTATAGAAAAAAATAGTGAAAATATAAAAAGTTTTTCAGCTTTATTAAAAATTAGTGGTATACAAAGTAAACAACATTCTCTTTCACCTATAAGATTAACAAAGGTCAGTTTGGCTCTATACCATGGTGATGAGGAGTCCCTCTCATTCACTTTTGATAGGAGTATAATTGATAAAAATTTCTTTGGAGGGTTATTGGACAAGATTAAAATTAAATAAGCAGATATCTTGCCTAGCAATTCTACTTCTAAAGATTTATCCAACAGGTTTACTTGGCAATTTTCAAAGACATATACAGGGTTATCCACTGCGGTATAACTATAGCAAAGATCTCAAAGAACTCTAATTGTCTACAAATAGGGGACTGGTTAAATAAATAACATACACCTATATAAAAGTATAGTTTTTAGCAGTTAAAAAGAATGAAGTAGATCAGTACAGGCTGATACAAAGATATCGCTAAGATATTCTATTCAGTAATATATATTTTATTGAGTAATATATATTTTACATACATTGCAGAATATATAGCAGAATAGAAGTAGAATACACTCATATTGTATAAATATAAATGTGTGGGGGGTATTTATGAATGATTGAAAATTTTTAAGAAAGACACAGAGAAACTGTTGAGGGTGATTACTTTTCTGAATCTGAGAGGGAGTCTCAATTACTGTATTTTAGTATAATTTGACTTTTCACTATGTCCTGCGATATTTTACTAATAATGACACTGATAAGTATGTCTAGTAGTAAGATTTTTCAAATCCTTAAAATGACAAAGAAATAAAGGACACCCAAATTCATGCACACGGTTCTCAAAAAAAAGGTCCAATTAGAAGGAAACTGGTGAGACATTTTAGTGTTTTCACTTTTCAGTTTTTTCACAATGACTACTCTAAAACAGTCTCTGTTCAACAGTCCCAAAGTACCAAAGTCCTAACATTATTATTTTCTTTTAATCTTAGAAAAAGTATAATATGGAACATTGTGTGAGATTTTATGGCACAGTTTAAGAATTTTTACAGTATTTTATTGCTTTGTTACCTTCTGTAATTTTTTGCAAAATCAACAGCAATTATTAGTTCTTGGTCATAAACACCAATGAATTCTAACTACTTTGGTTGCATAATCTAACAGCTCATCTTCCAACTTTCCATATATTCTAAGCATGCCAGACCTTTATCTAGTTCTCAGGCCCAACAGACTACATTTGCTAATCTAAGTTGTGCTGATATACTGATAATTTCTAAAACAAATTCTATTTTCCACAGTGAACTTTTCTGATTGAACTTCTTGAAAAACACCTTTTCAAACCACATTCTGTTAATAGATTCAACCAATTCTCCTTCCCTAACATAGAAGTCTTTCTAAAATGCTTCTACCTGAAAGTGAGAATTGTATGTATGTTTCTTTGATTAGAAATATGAATCTTTCTGATAAGAATTCAGTTCTTTTACATAGCAGTAAAATGCCACTTTTAATGAGTTTAATTTAAAATATATTAGCTAAAATCATGCTTGCTGGCAGCTAAAATTTTCTCGAAGAAAGAAAATCTCTTATTTAATTACTAGGAAAAATTGTGCTTCACACACATTCTAATTGGAATTTTAATAGCAGTTAACTGACAACTCATCCTAGGAAAAGAGATCCAATTTTAGTAATAATTATCCAAGAATGAGAAATATTGAAAACAGGTTTTGAGTCCATATATGCCCAGAGGTTTTTCTTTTTTAGGTGACCTAAGAATTTAGGTGGAAGAAATATTGGTCAATGGTAACCAGAGAAAGAAAAGAAGCATCAACTAATGGTCACATAAACTTGAATTTGTGTCTGAATCCCAGTTCTGATATATTAACCATTTGACCTTGATCCATAATCTATCAAATTGTAACTATATTTTTCCTACCTGACTTTTGGGCAGATACTGTAATATGTGAGTTTAGTTCACAGTAAGCACTCAACCACAGCTGTTATTATTAATAAGAATAAAGAAGCCATTTTAGTTCATAAGAAAAAACAGAAATGTATTGCCTTTGATGTCTGGGATTTATTGTGAGGGAAAACAGAAAATCATCTCAGCAACTAGGTATTAACTGTGGACTGTGGTATATTTAAGATTGAGATATAAATCAGGCCTCATATAAAACCAAAATCATAGGTCAGTCCCAGTTCTAGAGGCCCTCTTTTTTTGTTGCCAGATATGCTTTTCAAGGGAGGAGATCTGAACTGCTTGATTAGTTGCTATCCAAAGTGGAGTATGATTTGGGGGCAAAATTCTTGCCAACCAGCACTTTTTTTTTCTACCTAAGCATAAACACTGATCCCTCACCCACTCAATCAAAACCAGAGAATGAGGGATAGATTCACTGACTGATCATCACTCTCATGCTATATGCCATGGCAAGTTTATGTAGAAAGAATGTTACTTTCCCTAGAAGAAGTATATAGGCATGGTTGGAACATAAACCTTCATGCAAATATCTTTTTTACAAAAGTTCAACTGGAAAATTTACAAAGTAATTACAAAGCATCTATAAAATTACTTTAATTAGTTTACTTGGTTCCTCCTTCCTGCACAGTGGCCTAAAACTCTCTCTAGGAAGCAAGCTGGGGCAATAGTAAGGCTCAGTTTATAGAGACCACTGCCCTGTGCTGCCCAATGTCTGAACAGGTTTGTTTCATATATTGTGTTTTTGTTTTTCAGTTGTTTCAGTCAGGAAGATAAATCTGGTCCCTGTTAGTCCTGTTGTTCAAAAGCAGAAGTCAGCCCAGTATATTTGATCAAAATGTTTTTTATCATAGAAAATCTCGAAAGTACAGGGGGTTAAAAAAGGAAGTCTGAGTGGATGTCAAAAATCTCAAAGGAGCTTAAATTTTAGATAAATTGGTATTAGATAAATAGGTTTGAGGTAAAACAATATTTCTAAGTTTTTGCTAAAACTATAACGTGTCTATCTAAAAATAATAGTAGCATTTCAGGAAGTGGTCAAGGGCTAACTAGAACTTCGGTCAGACCATGAAAAATAGCAGCCCACCCCCATGGTTGACTGAATGCTGCATTTTTCCAAGTCTCTCTCACACAAGGTCCAGGAGAAATGAATTGTAGGTGTCAATTTGATAGCAAGCCTCCTATAATATTTCATTTATCAAATGTGTATATTAGACCACTGTACAGAAAGGAGAATGTACTAATAATCCAAAGAAATTCAATGAAGTATAAGATTCCATACCAGTAAAAGTTTCTATAAACTTTAACTGTAATTTTCTCCAGAGACACAAATCTAGGCTATCTCAATCTCTGCAAAAGAGCCTAAGGAAATTCTATTGACATTTTGTTTCCAAAGGCAAAGTACCAGTGATCCTCAAGTCCCAAGAAGGGTGCTAACAAGTATCCACAGGTCACAGAGCCACTGTTTCATTTCCTTCCTGGACAAAGAGGTCTGCGCAGGAACTATAGCATTCACTCATTATCATTGTGATCACATATTCAACAATATCTCTATCAGACCCTGTGCTACGTGCTGGAGATATGATTACACCCAAGCCATTCCTCACATATTTTTCTCTTCTTACCAAACCCATGGGAATGATGGGCCTGTCAAGGCTGCCTGATCAGACTACTTCCTATCTAATTGAGAAGAAATTAAGTCCTATGTTATTCAGGTATTTTTGAGAATCTTGTTAAAAAGAAAGATACCATGAGTATAGTTATTTCTCCACAACCTGCCCCACCCCCAACTCTCCCCACAGCTAGTTTTGAGCAGTCAACTTAGAAACAGTTAGTACCTATCACTGGACTGTTGCTCACTACCCATATGTATTTCAGTGTTAAGGGTATTACTTCAGAGGTGGTTTGCTGAACTCTCTCATCTATTATCTTCTTCACCCATAATACATCTTCCCCCACCTCACTCTCAAGAACTATGCACAACTGTCTTCCTCTATTTCTTTGTCTCTCACCCTAAACAGAAAACTATCTAATATGTTTTATTTTTAGTTTTCTATTTGTATTAAAATTGTAATTCCAGTGTTTTTAATTATTTTGCATAGCACATATAACTTCATTTACATTTTGGGTAAAATAAGTTTAGGTAGATATATTGGTGTTAGACAAATCAGTTTGAGGTAAAACAATATTTTACAATATCCTATGCCCTGAGTCAATGGGAAAACCTATCCTAAATTTCTAAACCATAATTCACGGATAACCCTTTGTAAGCCAGCCTCTTGCAAGCTAAAGATGTTTTGTGCCTATACTTATGTCCTGTGCACTTGCTCCCTGAGTGTCTTGTGAATATGGGGAAGGATGTAATATGATCAAGCCCAGCAGGGAATGAACAGGCTCATGCCTGAGAGAAAGAACATTTTGTAAGAAGACTTACTTATTTAATTCTAAAACTTTGAGCAAAATAATTCAGAGAGAGCCTATAAATTAATGATTTTCTTCAATGAAGCAAATTATAAACTGTCCAAGATTTTAGAAGTGATGAGCTCTAGAAAGAGCTCTAGGTAAGAAGAATTGCAATTTAAATAAGCTCTGAGTCTCTCACTTGAGTTTATTTTTCCTCTTGAGCTGTGCTGTTTCAGAGTGCAGCCACTAGATATCTACGGCCATTTAAAATTGAACTAAATTTATAATTTAGTTCCTTGGTTACATTAGTCACATTTCAAATGCTCGATTAGCCAGTGGTTAGTGGACACTATATTGAACAGCACAGCTATAAGAACACTTCCATTGTCAGAGAAAGTTCTGTTGGACAGCACTGCTCTAGAATTCCTGTTTGATTGCCAACATCCGTAAGTTCACCAATTGCCTAAACATGGTCAAAAATACTTAACGGAGACTAGAAAATCATGTTAAGACAATGTCATTCAATACTAAAGGGAATTGAAAAAGAAATTATTCTAGACAATAACAAAGGAATAAAGATGGTCACATTCAAGGCAGAGGTTTCTGGTATTTCAAGTTAAAAAAAAAAAATAGCTGGCACAACTTCACAGACCCTGGCTTCCCTTCCCACCCTGAAGGGACAGTCTCATCTTTCAGGGTCCCTCCGAGCTAATTTACACCATAATTTTTGTTCTGACTCCTACATAAGTATAAAAGGTTAATTTCTTATGGACTCCAAATTTTTTCCCTCAGATGTCATGGGAAACTGACAAAAAAAGCCTTCAAGTTAATTTCAAGTTTATCTAAATATAATGCATAACCTCATCCCCAGTTTCATCTGAATCTTATCAACTGAGATTGTTAGTTAAAGCTCTCACCTAGTGATTCTTATTCCTGATTCAGCTTTAACACAACCAAGAAACAGCACATGCCTATGGTAAGAAAGGATTATTGCAAAGATGACTCTCAACCAAGAGGGTTCGAACCACTAAAATCTCTATAAATAAAGCTGTTATACGCTTTCAAAAATTCATCCAAGTAATTCTAATATGTTGCCCTGGGAGGAAAATTACTCATCATCATTTCAAATGACTATACACAAAGTTTTTCACAATAAAACTCTGGCAGGTTCAACCTTTTCCATCATGTCTAGATGTCAGTTTTTCTTGGGAGCATTTTTTAAACATAGCCGTAAAAGAATTAGTATAACTAGTGGTTTTTTAAAAATAAAAATCATCTCAGCATTGCATATGGATAAATAATAAAACACCTTTCATATCTTGTCTTTCTGAATTCCCTACCTGCACTGAATTTACGACTTCCTGCTCTCAGATTCTACACTGACTGCCAGGCATAAGTCAATAGCTACCAAAGGTCAAATGAGGTCAAGAGAAACTTAACACAAAGTCTCAAGGACACATTAGTGGTGGGTGAGTGTGTCTCTGTCAGCCTGGGGAGAACTACATGAAATTATTTCTACTAAACAGAATCATTTACAATGAGAGTATTTCTTAGTCAAAGAGGATGTGTGCTGGTACCCACGTGGAAAGAGGGGTGGTACATTATGTCATAAACTAATATTATTTCTTATACGTAGTTAATTTAAGGGACACACATAGATATATTCACACCCTTCAAGGTGTAATAATGACAGGGTAATAAATCTTGACACCACCTTTTCCCCCATGTATTAATTAATGGAAATTACTGAGAAAAATTCCATGCCAAATAATTTAATATGACCTGAAGTGAGAAAAAAAAAAAAAAAAGAAGTCCATTTCAAAACCTCTTGGGCATTTAGCTGCCGAATGGTGGCAACAGGAATACATGGATCTGTGTCTGGTAGATCAATGAAGCAGCCCTGAAGCCTCATATCTTGCCATCGTTGGAAAAGGAGAGAGGCACCACAGATTCTTTTGCATGATAATATACAGCATGGTTCTCAAACTGGAGGCAATAGGTAGGGGAATATATACAGAATATGGTGTGTTTAGAAAATGTGTCTTCCTTCTTATAGAGTAAAGCTAAATTGTTTCTGAAGATTATTGTTTATCTTTGGGAAATGCATATAATTATATACTGCATGATTTCATTCACGTAATAGTCTCAAAACAAAATTGTGATGGATCAATGGTGGCCAAGGGTTGGATTCGGGGGAGATTGTGACTACAAAGTAAAAGCTTAAAGAAGTTGCTTTTGGGTAATGGAAGTCTGATAATCTGACTGTGGTGGCAATTGCAAAAATCTATAGGTGAGCTAAAATTTTGTAGAACTATACATTTCAAAACATGCATATAAGAATTGATGAATTCCAAATAAAGTTTATTAGTTTGGCTAATAGTTTGTATCAATGTCCTGGCTTCGATAATCATGCAGTGGTTTTGAAAGTTATTATCATGGAAGAAGTTGGGTGAGGGATATCCGAAACCTCTATTTCCTACATTTGCAATTTCCATGTAAGTCACAGAATTTCAAAAAAAAATATTTCAAAGAACTTTTTTAATTGGTAAAATGAAAACTAAACACAGAGTATATAGGAATTTCTTGTATATCCTTATAAATTTTGTCAGTTTTAAACTACATCAAAATTTAAAAATTAACCAAAAGGATGTTGGGTTACTTATAGAATTTCCAGAGAGCCAAGCTCTGGAGCCATGCAGCCAGGCATAAGGCCCAAATAAAGCCACAGAACTGGTCTAAGACTTCACTGCTGCTGTCACTGTACACAATACTGCAGCTTCCATCACTGGCACCACAAACATTGGACACCTGCCATTGCCAAAAGCATCACTGTCATAGTTGCCTCCAGGAGCTGCCTCTACAGAGCTGTCACGGCCTCCACAGATCCCCAGAAGAGTCATCCCTGAGTCATTCCTGCATCTTCACAGGAGTAGCTTCTGATTCAGTCTGTCATAGCTGATGGATGATTCCTAGGGTATATGATACAACCCTAGCTGCAGAGGATAACAGGAATGTGATTATCTAGCATTTTCAGCTCTCATAGTGGAAAACAGGCTCTGCCTCAAAATGTTGGTCATTCCCCAAACATAGTAAGGAGGTTCCAAGAGTGAGACAAAGATCTGCTATGATAATAAATGAAGCATGGCCTTTCACACCTCATTCTTCTACTGAGGCCAACTGAACCAAAATCTAAACCTACTTAGAAGGGAATCCTAGAGTCAAGGTAGTCACTGATACCAGGAACCTACGGTACAGCAATGGGCAAGGCTCTCTCATCAGGAATGACCGAGGGCTGGATGTTGAGCAAACCACATTTCTTTCTCAGATATATTTGAGAAGGCAGTTGATTGTTAAGGGGACACTAACATTTATGTTGTTTGCATGATTGTGAATATGGGAATAAGCAGTTATTTTCTCACCCTTACATAAATACAAACAGAAGTTTCAGATCTCTAGCATAGAAAATCAGACTTTGTTCTATTTTTTTGGTTACTGCTTGCATAATTGGTCACAGGTATTCTCAGAAAATGGTAAGAGAAGAGATGGCCAGAAATTAAGATATGAGGACAAAATAGAAGGGTAGCTTAACTAAGAGGCTAAGACTTAAAGGAACAATAAATTATATTAGTAAGAATAGAATTGAGGTAAAATCATTGAAGAGATGTGTTTGATTTGCAAATACAAATGGCCTGTATAAAAATTATTCATGCTTAATGGCATAGAAATGCAAATATGGAAATGTAAATCCCACTGAGTTTCATGAGAATCATGCTCCCTTTCAGCCAACCATCAATCCCTAATACAAATATAACCTTGCTTAGTGCAAATCCTCTACTACTGGAATATTCAACAATGAATATATTGTCATTGATTTTTCTAGAAGAAATAATTTGAAGAGTTATTGGTCTTAATTATTTTATGCCAACAAGTGAACTTCACCAAAACGAAGATAAATTATTACTGCCATGCACTGTCAAATATTAATATTATGCCACTGTTTGTCTCCTTCTGAGACTAAAGTAGTACCCCATCAGGAAATTAAGGGGCATTTTTACATTCAAGGCAAATGTGTTTCTATCCTGAGAACAGAATTAAATAATACACAGTCGATTTTCAAATTTATTTAATGTTATAGTAATATCAAGGTATATTTTATATTTTGTTTAAAAAACTTCCATGAATATTTGCTATAGTCATTTACTTCTTCCAATTTTTTAAAAAATTAAGTTCTATTATTGATGGTGAATCCAAAAGAGAAATAAACCATAATTTAAATTATAGAACTACCAGCAACACATAAATTTTAGAAGGACTTGCAAGATACTTTGATTACTTTTTATTTTATGATCTAAATGAGGATATTTCATCACTTCCTAAAAAGTATATTTGGAGTTTCACAACCTTGTGATTATTTAATTTACCTTTTGGGGAAAAAAAATGTTTGCCAATTGTTATAAATTTTAAGTTTCTGTGCAGCCTGAGTACAAAATCAGGAGGTTTTAATAAGAAGCTTGAAGTATTGCTGAAGAAAAGCTATGGCTAAATAGAGGACAGACAAAGGGTGTACAGACAAAGAAAGAAATTGAAATGGGAATTTCGTTTAGGGTAAATCTCACTCTGCAAGGCATTCTGCCATCGCCCAATCAACCAGTGGAGAGAAGGGATGGCCCAGAGAGTGGGGTGATAAAATTAAACAACTAATTCACTGTGTTAATCTGCTTTCCATGAAGGGGAAGTAGGTACCTAAAACTCTAAGTCTCCAAGCCTAGAAGCAAGACCTCACTTGACTCTAATGCAGAAAGTGAAAGAACACGACAAGAGGATTTTGGAAAAAGTTTTAGATCCCAAGCCCTACAGAGTTTCTTGGGTATTCATAAGGCTATATCTAGAAATATTCAGCCTGCAGTTTGGGGTCCTGGGGAACCAGTTTTATTCTTAGACAGAGGTAAGAAAGAGGGCAAGGGCATTAACCAGTAGAGCTTAGGTTTAGGGTTGAATCCTGTCCTGGTGACATATTATATTAGAAACTAATAATGATAATTGGGTTTAAATACCTGCAGATCAGACACACACACAAAAACAGAATCAACTGAGGAAAAGATCATATAATAAATCTCAGATGGGTACACAGAGGCTTGTCCAAAGTATGCCAGGTATAAAATTCTGGGTTTTAATATGCCACCAGGCCTTTCTTATTGACACATGAACTGATTGATTACTTTGCATTGCTAGTAAAAGAGGGTAGGAATTTTTGATTTATTATTATCATTCTAGTAATTCATATTAATTATGGAGCATTTTAAAAATAAAATATTAACAAGAAAATAAATATCCCATAATTTTATAACATGAAGATAAAACAAACACCATTAAACTTTGGTATATATTCTTTTAGTATATTTAATATTTTACATGCACATTTACATACACCATTATTGCAAAATAGAAAAATCTATTATATACTCTTTATCAAATGATCACATTATTGTAATTATATTTTTAGTTGTCTCCCCTGCCAGAAAGGCAGAAACAATATGTTGCTTAGCATCACTACCTAGCATAATATCTAGCACAGGAAGACAGAAATTATCTGATAATACATACTTCTATGGGTTTTTTGTAAATGTTGCTAAATTGTATTTGCAGCAGTTGTACCACTTTATAAACTCACAAGCAATTGTGAGAGGTTCATTTCCCTTCATTCTTAACAAAACTGCATCTTATCGCCTTTTAAAAATCTTTGCCATTTTGACAGGATTAATTTCTCTTATTTTTCTATATTTGCATTTCTAAGCTATTAAGCTTGAATAATTTCCATATGGGTCATTTGTATTTGCTAAATAAACACTACCCCTTCAATAATTTTGCCTCGGTGCTGCCTTCACTAATATTATTATTGCCTCTTCAAAAATCAAGTTAATGGTTTAAATGTTTCTTTGTCAGCCTCCCTAAAAATGATGACACTTTTCAGGCAGTACCACTTTTCTTAGTTCCTTTTGGTTCAATGCTCATTGGGCCACTAACCTGTGCACTGTGCAGGTGAACCCTTCCTGCCCCTGGAGTAAATAATAACATAAAAATTAATAACAGAACTTAAAGAAGCATGCTGGATAGAAAGATCATGGGTACTGGTGACAGACAGCTATGAATTCAAATTCTGACTTCTCTATTTACTCACTGAGTGACCTTAAGCAACCTCTATAAGCTTCAAGTTCTTCATTTAGGAGGAACAATGCCAATTTGTCTTGCACAGTTGCACAAAGATCAAATGATATAAAACATGTAAAAGCATTATATAAATGTAGGTATTGTTACTTTTGCTACTACTTTCCTTGAGAATAAATAATACATCCATCAACATTTTTGAGGCAAATTGGCAAAGACAGCTTCCTTGTCAAGGTTAAAAATAAAACACAAGAGAGATTTAGTGTTGCCCGGGAGAACATATATGGCTACTGAAGTAGCACTTTCTAGGAAGCTAATAAAACTAAATAAGAACTTATTCCACTGACACCTTAATGTCATTCTTAGTCGTAACCCAATTTGCTCTACTTGTCTTCCCACATAAGTGGAAATTTGTATTGCAAAGAATAGCACACTCAACTTTCTCTCAGGGATTATCCCAATGCAGAAAGAAAGGAGAGGGGGCATTGACTGACATGAAAAAAAAAAAAAAAAAAAAAAAAAGAATTCTAGAGCTGAGGAATGTACTAGAAAAGAATCCTAAATGAGCTAAAAACAATTTGTGAGCATGGCTTTCCTGTTTAAAATTTTAAAGAGCAAAACAAGAAATCTAAAAATAAAAATGTCTCTCATATCCGGTCTTCCACTGCAGGCTTCACACAATTCAGACAAGTGCGGCTAACGATATTCTTACCCTTGGCTTCGTTACCATTCAGGGAAGTCTCTAATTATCTCAAACAGTAGTATAGAGTTCCTCAAAATGTTTAAAAGCAGATTATGTTTATTTCATATTTAATTTAAAATAGTTAAATATATGTCTTATAATATTTTTAGGGGAAATAAAAGAGTATTCTGAAATCACCCTGTGGTTTGCATTCCTTCTTATTCAAGAGAGAGGAATCACTGCAAAAAAAAAAAAAATCAGACCAGAGTTTTGAGGGACCATCCATTTAAGACTCTTAGAGTCCTAGCATCTATTTTAAATGTTTCAAAATGCACAATGGAAATTTTATATATATAAATGCCCTTAGATTACTCTCAATGATCTTAATAAGGCCTTCACATCTGCTTAGTTACTCCATTTTCATCAGAGACAGTTTGGAGTTAGACAGACACAGTTAGTTAATGTGAAAATGAATAGTCGCTGTTTTGTAAACATTAAAAATTGGTGAATAAATGACTCAAAATTAGTTCTTGTTGGCTAAAGTGTTGGGGAAAACTGTCTGGATCACTGACTAACTTTATAGTTGAGGAAATTTAAACTCTACTTCATACAATAAGTAAGTGGACAGCCTGGAGTTGAGACTTGGCTCTCTTGCCTCCTAGTCCAACAATTTTCTCTCCACCAAAAATCAAGATTGCATGGAGTTAAAAAGGAGCTGTCTAAAAACTAATTATAAATAAATAAAACCCTATCTTTATTTATATATTCAACAGACAGTTATTGGGCTGCTATTGTGTGCATTCTATGGCCAAGCTTGCCTTCGTTAGAGGATACAAAGGTGAGTGAGACCAATTCCCTTCCCTCAGAAAGTCTAAAGGCCAAAGAAGATAATGTGTTTCTATAAATAAAGAATGCAAATAATAAAATTGTAGGTACTGTTAAAGAGATAAATATGATGCATTACAGTGGTTAAGAAAACATGAGGCTTAGACTGTTTTGGTTTTAGGCCAAAAAATGTGTTAACATATCAAAAGGTATTTCTTACTGAAACGCCAGCTATACCCAATATTGGTTACTTTTCACCCATGAATGCAAATTCTTCACCTCCCATCCCCTTTCTTTAATTTCTAATATAAAAATCTTGCATATCCTTGAAATAAGGCTCAGTTTAAACATCAGTTACTCTATGTGTTTTTCCTAATCATCTCAGCCATAAACAACCTCTAGAAACTCATGGAATGCTGAGCATTCTCACTACCCACACAACACTTTCTTATACAAAGCTTGATATATTTATTCATATATAAGTTTTGGTATCATACCTACCTTTCTAACTTCATATCTTAGAATTCTACCATGTTCTCTTTACATTGAGCCTAAAATAAATAACTTGAGACACCCAAGTATGTCCTTCACATTCCATTTTCTTGCCTTTGTTTCTATTGTTCTTTATTTATTTATCTTCTTTGTTTACTCAGTATTTTTACTCCTGCAAAACACTTTCTAAAATCCTACCCAATTCCCCAATTCCCCTATCCTGTCAGTTGGGTTCTGACGGGGAGCTGAGCTGTCTAGCAGGTTATATAAGGGCCAGGAGCCCTGAGACAGATTTTCTCTTACAATTGTCATCATGAGTGAAGTAGAAGAGAGAAGGTCATGTCCTGCAGGTAAACTCAGAAGTCAAAACCAAAATAAGTAGAAAACTGGGTGATTATTGCAAAGGAGCAGGAGGAGAGGAGAAACAGAAACAGCCGAAGTTGGTGGTATAACCAATTTGTAAACCCAGTAGGAGGAATAGCAGAGTGAGCAAATGGTGAGTACTATGAGGTAAGAGCTTGAAGAGCCCCTGGAAATGGTTCCTCAATTTTCAGTAGGAACAGAGTGCTTGAGTTGGAGAACTAAATGGTATGTGTCCTTTTAATGTCCTTTCTCCAGGATCTAAATTAGGATAACATAATCCTATAGCAATCTTTGGAATTCTAGAGTTTCCTCCAGAGATACTTCAACCACGGCTCTCTTTTCAATATTGACTAACTTCTATGGCATGAGAGCCACAAACAGGTATAGAAAATAGACCGAAGAAAGCTATTGCTGCTATGAATCATAGGGGTAGAGCTTTCCCGGGGGGTGTTTATGCAAAAATATGGGAATTGGAATAGGCAAAATTTGTGGTGTTGAAATAGTTGACTAGGGGAGTTTTGGTGACAAAGAGGTTCTACACAGACACACATACACACACACACACACACACACACACATGGGTTATCTATTAAGTTAAAAATATTAGATTTTTATGATGTTAGACTAAAATGTAGAGGAGTTTTGGGAAATCTGTCTCCATAAAAACAAGTTGAATCACCTGGCATTGCTCTCACAGGATTAACTCAGAAGAATTCTGCCCCATTAAGAAAACTAGGAAAGATCAAAATGTTTACAGCTCTAAGGAACAACCATTATTGTTCACTGAAGGACATTATCAGTTCAAACCAGAACTCAACTAAAAATCGTGCACCTAAGAGACAGTGTTCCAGATCCCTCCTTGTTTCACACTAATCTCACCACTTTCCCAATATGCCTGTGATTTCCTAGCATAAATCTATTGTCAGGAAGTTGATGTGCACTATTCTGATAAACCAGACTGATTGAGTGCAGCCATGCAAAGCCTCAAATGAGTCCCTCTAAAACCAAACTAGGTTCCACTAATAGAGACCAGGGGGCCGGGTAGTCCATGGCAGTAAAAAAAATCACTTGTATAAGCAATCAGAGTTACAGGTTTGAGAGGTTTTGAACTGGCACACATGTCTACTGCCTGTGCCTTGTGCTGACAGAACAGAACGAGGCTCTATGGGATTGCTTGTACACCAATATTAAAAACAAGGGATGAATGGGAATCTAGGAGACTACCTACAAAATTTCATCCAGTTTTGCAGAGGAAGAACAGATTTGGGATGGCAGAAAGGGTGTTTCTTATGGAGGCTATGGTCAAGCACAGAGATAGGCATCTCTCATCCAAGTGACTTTCTATCATGGCTGCACATTAGAATCACCAAAGGAACTTTAAAGAATTCTAACATTTAAGCTGCAACCCAAAAGAATTGAAATAGAATCTTTATAGGGACCCCAACCATCAGCATATGTTTTTAAATCCCTAGGGAATTCTACTGTGTAACCAAGCTTAAGGACCACTGCTCTACCCAGTTAGTGTATGAAGCTGTAGAGGAAGATGCTGTGAACTAGAGGTGACATGAAGGTCAGAGCTAGAGAGCAAAGCCAATGTTCAGTGCTCAATTCAAGATGCTTGATCCAGAGTAGATGCCAAGTATATCTAGAAAAGAGTAAGTCCAGTATGAAGTATAATAGAGTGGACAAAATCAGTGTGGCCTGAAGAATTCCCAAAAATAGAGTGCATTTACATGTGCCATCTTTTAATATAGCTATCATAAGTGCATATGCAGGTATGCCAGAGGAAAACATCACTGTCCTTCCTCTGACTTCTCAATACATCTCATGTTTGTTCATTTATCCTGAGATCCATCACACTGTATTCTAACTGTTTATATGCCTGTCTTTCCAACTAGGCCAAAAGTTTCTTTCTTAACTCAGACTGTTGTGTTGTTTATTTTTTAAATATCTTTGCCTACCTGCAATATTTCCCAGTTTAATAAATCTTCATTGAATAAATTAACTTTATTTTGTGTATATTACTCTTAGAGATTTTGCATGCAATATTAGAAATTCCCTTTTTCCTGTGCCATTTTAAAATAATAAATTTGAAACTCTTGGGTCAAAGGCACAAAGAAAACAACACAAGCATTTCTTACTGAGAGAGCTAGAAAATCAAGTAAAATCCTTCCCTTTAAATAGCTCAGTTTATATAAGATAAATCTATGTCTTATATCAGAAGAGGAAGATGTGATGTTCAGACCAGGTATTGATGCTATGCAAATCCAAAGGTTAAAAACCAAGCAGGAAATTATTTTAATTCCAATATATGATTTATAATTAATTTATGAGGAAAAAGTTGTATTATTTTAAATGCCTCTAAAAACTTACCTTCTTAAAGAAGGTGGCTATATGGTGTAAATGTAAGTGAACAGAGAAATTATTCTAAGTTAAAATGCTTCCTAAATCTGCCTCAGCCATTTTCAAGTTGTCTTGGTTTTCTGTCAAATAAAACCAATGTGTTTTCATTTTAAAAAATGACCTGATAACTTGGTTACTATTATTAAGTTCAACTACTTTAATAAAAGAGATAGTGCATATAAAATAAAACCCCACTATTCCAATCAGCTAAAGTATAGTCTGCTCTTTCATTCACTCAACATTTGTTGAGAATTCACCATGAGCCATGTTCTTACATCCAACATACATATATTTAAATGAGTCATTACTACATTTTGTCATAAGGTCAGATAGTTGGATTAAATAGAAGATTGACGAACAAGTTAGACTTAGAATTAATTCATTCAATCGTTCAACAAATATGTCTGTGAACCTCCCATGGGCCATGCACTGTACTAAGTAATAAGGATACAGCAGTAGATAAGATAGGCCTGGCCCCTGATTTAATGGAGCGTACAGTTTATTGAGGGTAGAAGGAGACAGATTAAGTAACAACAAACAATCAATAAATGCAAACTGAGATGAGTGCAATGAAAGAAAAAAAATAGGTATCTAAGAGATAATAAGAAGGGCAACTAGCTTAGAGTGAGTGGTCAGGAAAATTTTCTCTGCAGAAGAACTACTTAAACTGAGACCTGAGAATGAAATGAAGCATGTGGAAGAGAAATAGATAGGGCAAGAATAATTATTTCTAGGGGATATAAAACTGGCCAGTATTTTGTCCCTGAAGGTTGAGCAGGGAAAGCAGTTCTTTATCTCGAATAGGAATCAATATAGAGGTCAGGAATCTAGGTCTTTCAAAGGCTGGGTTTTCAGATAGAAATTAAGTACAGGCTCTAAGTCAGAATGGGAAGTCAACTCCAGTTTTAGATTTAGTGAGATTTTGCTTGATCAAAACTTAAAACAATGATAAGTCTTTGGTTTTTCTCCAAAGACGCCATCCCAAGATAGTCTCTTCTTGACCTTAAAGAGACCAAATATATTAACACGTTGCTACTTGCTATCAAAAGCCCTTTTCTCATTCACCCAGAGGCCCTCAGAATCCAAACTGGCCAGGAGTATTACATTTCTTCTGCAGATCTGGAGCTTAGCTGGGGAATTTAAGTTCCCTGTAGTCCAGGAATAGTTGGTTTTCCAGTTCTATGGACTCTTTCTCATCAGTCTTTCATTGGAGTCCACCATTAACTTTCTCCTTTGACCCTCTAGCATCTTAGACAGAGGTTCTGACAACAGGGCACTTGATATAGTCTTGTCAGACTAAAGGAAAAAAAGGCAGATACTAAAATTTTAAAACTCTAAAGCAACACAAATATGATAAGCTCACAGAATTGCATATCAAGTACCTGCATATTTCAATAAGAGTTAATTTAAAGCATTCTGTACAAACAAATGAGTGATATTGGATGTATTTGTATGAGGAGAAGGAGAAATTTAATGTATTTAAATACACAACTTTTGGCTTAACTAAGCACCAGAGCACATTTTCTCATGCTATATTTAGGCAGTGGGTTTCTATGTTTAAAGAATTATGAATTATTGAAAAGCACTTTGCAAAAATTTGGCAGCAATCCCTGAGCAACAGTCTGAATCAGATTTTTAAACTTCTAATATTTCTTCTACATAACCCTCTATGAAGGGAGTGCTCAAGCGAGATCAGAACACTAAATAGAGTGAGAATGTTGTAATTAAACAACCAAACCAAGTGAAGTGGCAAAACCTAGAAGAAGAAATATTAGACTAGAAGTGAGAAGACCTGAATTATTTTAATTTCAGCTTTTCTGCTTCAAAGACATGAGGCTTTGGGTAGCAATTAATCCTTCTGTGTCTCATTTTTCTCACGTATAAAGTAGAGAAAAAAATGTCTACTCTTACCAGACTATTGGCCAGGATAACTACAAGAAATGAATGTATGTGTGTGTCTGTGTCTGTGTTGGTGTCTCTCTCTCTGTGTATACAGAAACAGTGAAGTATTCAAAATGTAAAGGGTAATAATAATGGGGAGCTAAAAGAATAATGCTAAACATATACTTATTTTACTTTGACATTTTTAACTTCAGAAATGACCAACTTTCATTATATCTGCTCATCAGATGATTTTCAGATATGCCCTGTAGGAATAACAGGTGCCTAAAATTAATTACTTCTCTTGTAAGCCCTTTCCTGAATTCCACAAAAGTTTTTTTCTAGAAATCTTCATTCACGTTCCTTTCTTGACTTGTACAAATCTATTTTAGTTCTAGATTGTGATGAAACATTTTCTGCTGCGCCTAAGAATACCACATTCATCTCCAATTTCCTGACACAGGGCCTTTCTTTCCCTGCAGGTGTTCTTCTAGGTGTCTGGACAAATTCTGGGAAGCAGTCCTTCTCAACTTAACAACTTCCTCCTAGTTCTACCACCCAGGAAGTCTGCCACTTGTCTCTTGTCCTCTATACATCTCAGGTTGAAAGTTAGATCTACTCCACTCTAACTCTCAGCCTGATGGCTGCCGGCATGTCTCCTGCATCAGTTAAGAGATGTAGTTTACACCACATCACTCATTACCAATGTCCTCTCCTTCAAAAATCTTTCCTCACAATTTTTTATTCCCAAAGTGAAGGGGATTTAATTGTTGAAGAACTGGTACTCAAAATTTCTTTGTTCAATTCTACATATGTGTATTTGTCTTCATTTTTCTTCTGTATCTGACTTCATCATATTGATCTCTCATCCCAATATTTGATCACTGATAGAAAGTACCATCCCAGATTTACCTCTACATTAGATTCAGAAATAATATCATGAGCATTATGGCATTCAGATTTGTAGTCTTATTCCAAATTCATTTTTTCCAAATGAACACACAAACTGTGCTACTGAATTATCAATGCAAACACGGCTTTAATGATAAGAAATTGTGACTGGTCCAAGCTCAGTCACATTCTCATGTCCATCGCAAAGGCAACTCTATCC